>CM060464.1:20559151-21159151 GCA_030544235.1 Lepturacanthus savala | reverse complement strand
GTCATTGTGGATTGGGGCATTATTAGCAACACTGCTAACAATAGCTTGTCCCAGTGTGACCTGAGCTGAACACAGTGCTAACAAGATCACAAACATAGTATAAACGTTTGGGGTCACCCGTTAAATTTAGTGTTTTCCATGAAAAGTCACACTTTTATTTACCACCATGAGCTGTAAAATTAATAGAATTTTTTTTATCACATTCACATTTTGACTCAATGAGCAAACACATCGTACCATTAGAACACTGGAGTGATAGTAGCTGGAAATGGGCCTCTATACACCTATGGGGATATTGCACCAAAAAACAGATTTTTCAGTTAGAATAGTCATTTACCACATTAGCAATGTATAATTTAAAGTTATCTTCATTAGAAAACAGTGCTTTTCTTTCAAAAATAAGTGGCATCAAACTTTTGAACAGTACTTTATATATATATATATATATATATATATATATATATATATATATATATATATATATTAGGTGCCAGGCTAAACAGTAGAGCAGTGGGTAACACTGTTGTCTCACAGTAGAAGAAGGCCTTTCAAGACCTTTCTGTGTAGAGTTTGCATGTTCTACCTGTGTCTGTGTGGGTTTTCTCTGGCTTCCTCCCACAGTCCTAAAATATGCTGAGGTTAATTGAAGTCTCTAAATTGCCCGTAGGTGTGTTTGCCCCAGAATAGGCTGGTGACTGCCTGGGGTGTATCCTTGCCTCTCGCCTGTAATGTGCTGGGATTGGCTCCAGCAGACCCCCATGACCCTAATGTGGAATAAGTGGGTATAGAAAATGACTGACTAAATGAGGTGCCTAATAATAAATGTGTGGGGCCAGATGGTTGAATTCCACGAGACAATTAGCCCCATAATGCTTCGCATGATCAACCATTCTACTCTCAAAGCAGAACTTCCACCAACATTATATGATGCAAATATAGCTTTAATACCAAAACTGGGAAGTGATAAGCTGAGTAAGGTTCTGGCTAATAGACTTAAACACACACACACACACACACACACACACACACACACACACACACACACACACACACACACAAACAAACAACAAAAATAAAATGTTTCTTATAGATGTGCTCCTTGTATATAATACCATAAAGTTACTGGTATTATTTGTTTGAAATCTCTGTAGAAGCTCATCACAATGTACACACTCCAGCAGTTGCCTATGAAGCCCTCTCAAAATTTCCCTAGAAGAAATTTTACAGTTGATTACTACTGTACATGCCTTGTCATACACCTCTAAGATACTGATCCAACAGTAAGTCAGTGATACACTACAAACCCCTAAACAGAATGAAAGGGATTGAAAAGTAAGTACTGATAGAGAGAGAGAGGGAGAGAGAGAGTCATGAAACGTGTTTGTTACATGACACTACTCCCAGGTCCTGTGAGAATATCCCAGAAAGAGAAAGAGGAAACAGAACCAGACAGATTAGCCATGGAATCTGTGAAGAAGGCACAGCAGCTCATAGGTGAACCAGCAGGAATTTCACAGGGAGCTGGTTTTATGGAGTCGAACAGGTGTCTGCTTGTGTTGTCAGCTGGGACACAAACACTTGAGTGCCATTTTGTGCTTCATGAAGAGGTAATGCTCTGCAGCCAGGCCAATACTTAATGGAAGAAGAAACAAGTCAAACATAATCACAGCCAAGGCCAAAACAAACATAATGCAACCACGCGCCATAACCAGATGCACACGTGTTTTTTTTTTTTTTTTCTAAAGCGATCAGAGATTGGTGTAATTAGGGTGAGACATAATCGTTTAGTAAAATGTTGTTTTGGTTTACGACCAGCTGCACTAATTGACTATTTCTTCATTTATACAGATTTGTAAATCAACAAACATAATATTTTTGTTTCGTTCAGTCAGTCAGTCATTTACTCTACCTGTTTATTCCTCATTAGGGTCACAGGGGTCTGCTGGAGCCTATCCCAGCGTGAGTCGGATCATTTGGATCAGTTCACTAAGAAGAGCTCCAAAACAGCTCTCCATTTTGCCACTTACACCTTTCAGATGTTCAGACACATCAGCTAAATTTAGTACTTTTTGACTTGTGATTTGTATTAAAATAATCGTTATTAAGGACATCACCAAATGCAATGGTTAAGATACTGTATGTGTTACATATATAATATATTATAAGCTACGGATCATATGTTGAGAGAATGATTACAAATGCACCATTCTTGGTTCATAAAATTATGTAAAATGTCAATCACTGCTTCCCAAAGCCAATGCGACCTTTTTGTTTTTGTCCAAACCAAAAGTCCACAACTCAAAGATCATTAGTTTCCTATGATAACCAGAAAGAGAGCATTTTGAGAATTTTCTTCTCAAAATGACTCAAAGCAATCAATCAATGATCAAAATTGGGACTTAATCCATTAATCGTCGCATCTCTGGGCATCAACAGGTGGCTTGGAAAACATTATGAATGGCTTGTTCTGATTGAGATTTGTCTCTCAGAGTTGGGGTGGAAAGAAGCCTTCTCATTTTTATGTTGGTTTCAGCAGAATATTAGTAGCTTTGGCCACTGGACTTGTGGTTGCTTACTATTCTAGATAAGGATAATACTGATGGATCGAGCCTGTGACACACAAAACATTTCAATTCAGACTGGGGTAATCATAGTGAGAATCCACTACAAGGTAGCAGCTTTACAATGGAAATCAATGGTATAGACTATACTCTGCTTGCCTTAATACGTCAGTGTGTCTGCACAGTGTTTAACTGGTTGTTTAACACACCAGCAGATTGCCAGCTGATGATTAGGTTTTTCTTTTTTTTGGGTGCCTTTTATTAGTTGCATGTCTGAGTATATGCCCAGAGAAAAATGCATATGTAAATATCTATCCTTTCTTCTTCTTCTCTTCTGCTGCTGTTTTTCCTCTTGTTACTGTTGTTGATCCCTGATCATGAATGCCAATGAATTATTTGATTGTATTAATTAATAGTCAGCTTTGACAAATATTTATAACCAAAACTACTACCAATAAAGCCTAAACTTGATTTAAGTGGTCAAGTAAGGAACTAATCCCTGAGGAGAAAAACACTATTTAAGTAATGCCATGAAACACTTTTGCTACCACCCTTGCAAATAAGTTTGTGATGAAGCAAACAAGTCAAAGTCACCTCCTGACATTGTTACTGCAGAAACACACCAGGCCCCAAATCATCTGTCAAACAGCCCGAGAATTACCACTGTCACACAAAGTCGTGATGAGGAGCTCAAAAAGACAGGCTGAAAAATTCCAACTGTCAGAGAAAATCATTCTGACTGCTTCCAAGCAGTCACACAGGAGAGGGTGAGAGTATGTGACTGATAGGCAAGCTGCATTTACATTCTGCTTAAGTATTTCATGCGTCACTTGAAAGAGGAAGGGCCCCTGAGATGAGGACCTTCACATGAAAAGTATTTTCACCAGCTAGTTGCTAACCTTGTCTGCCTGTTTGAATACCAGCTCTGCAGGGCAATGTGTGTGTGTGTGTGTGTGTGTGTGTGTGTGTGTGTGTGTGTGTGTGTGTGTGTGTGTGTGTGTGTGTGTGTATGTGTGTGTGTGTGTGTGTGTGTGTGACAGGGTGCAGGGGTTAGCGCTGTGACCTCCTTGGTCCTGGGTCTGGGACCTTTCTGTGTGGAGTTTGCATGTTCTCCCCGTGTCTGCGTGGGTTTTCACCAGGTACTCCGGCTTCCTCCCACAGTCCAAAAACATGCTGAGGTTAATTGGCAACTCTAAATTGCACACTCTAATTTTTGCACACACTAACCTAAGGTTAGTTAGATTAAATATTTATTATTGTAACTGTTTTACACTGTAGAAAAATAAAGGAATCAAATCATCACATAATATGTGATAATAAATGAGCTGAAACTTTGGGCCTGATTGACTAAGATCTTAAGTAAACTAAACTAAACTAACTGAACTAAATTCTGTGTGCATTCTAACAGGTTTAGCATGCAGGTGATTGACTGACTGTGTAAATACCACAGTCGCAAACACCGTAGAACAATATTTTAATGAATTTTGTGCATTCTATTGGTTTCCACAGAGTTTGGATGGGCAACAGTAGTTATTACGAAGTTATAACCGACCAGTGTGATGTGTCTAGAAGTGTGTGTGTTGTTATACTAAAGCAGCCTGGAGTCATTTTCAAATGATTCAATGACCTTTTCTTAGTATCCAGGCACTGCACGGCACCAAGGTCATCCGTTGGATTGTCAAATGATCCCTCAGATTACTTTCGCACCCTTTATCAGTTTATACTGCGTATGAATGTGTGGTTGGCTGCACCTTTCAGTTCCCTTTAGCCCCTCTTTCTTTAAAAGGAAAGGAAGGTGAAGACATAAATCACTAGTAAGCCAGGGAAAGTGAAATCAAACAGAAAGTGGAGCAAGCATGACTGAAGAAGGGCATATTTCAAAGACATAATTCAGTGTCTGGACATGTACAATCAAAATGACAAGTGGTGAAGCATCATTAAATAAAACCGAGGGCCAGTTGTTTCAAGAACAGGTTAGATGTTCTCCACATCCTGGGCAACCATGTACAACTGAAGTGTGCTAATGACTGAAGTGGGTTTCAATGAGCCTTTTTCTATTCTACCCCCTTCGCCTTGTTTGACTTACAGAAAGTTACAATGAGTTTCCCTTGCTGCTCAATTTCCCCTACTTCTGGTTTTTGAAGGTCCCCGTCCATGTCCACAGTTAAGGAGTTTTTCCAAATCCTAAAAAGTAAGTAGCAGAAGTAGTTACTCTTGTCTGAAAGATTCCTGGCCAGCATCTCTGGGATCCAAAGCTGCCTTTACAAGTTATAAATGTGTTTGCTAAAAAGAGACTTGCATTGCCTAATGGTCTGATCCAATCAGCATGATATATTAAACATAAACAGTTTTTATAATGAGACTATTCATTAAGGTAATTGATGTATTAATTAGCAAAAAATCTGTTTCACATAACGCATGTTGAGTATCTATAGAAGCCGAGGATGTTCCAACAAAAAATGTTTTATTCTAAGTAAAAAGCCCATGTATGTACTGCAGTGTCCAACACTGTTTGTCTTGTCAGTACAGTCAGTCATTTCCTATACCTGCTTATTCCTCATTAGGGTCACAGGGGTCTGCTGGAGCCAATCCCAGCACATTACAGTGAGAGGCAGGGAAACACCCCAGATGGTCGCCAGCCAATTGTGGGGCACACACACCATTCACTCACACACTCACACCTACAGGCAATTTAGAGTCTCCAATTAACCTCAGCATGTTTTTGGACTGTGGGAGGAAGCCGGAGTACCCGGTGAAAACCCACGCAGACACGGGGAGAACATGCAAACTCCACACAGAAAGGTCCCAGACCCAGTACCAAGGAGGTCTTGAACATGCGACCTTCTTCCTGTGTGTCGCCCTGTCAGTACAGTTCATGCAGTAATTTGCTGGATTCATAAAGTGCCTGATCTTCTAAGATACCAAATAAAGGGACTCATTTGTGAGTGCATTCTAAAAGATGATATTTGGAATGTGGTTGATGGTCACTGTGGGGGGTGGTTTACATTAATAATTGCATAAATGACAACAGGTGGAAATGTGGTAGAGACACCAGGAGTGAAATGGAGGTTTGGGGTATTTTATTGATTTCCACAGAGTTTAAATGGGCAACAGTTATGTTTGCATGGCAAAATTAGCTTTTCTGTTTGTCCAGGATTCGAGTTGAACTGCAGTGATTAGTCGAATAATTGATAAGTTGCCAACTGCTATATTAATAGCCAACTATTTTGATAATCAATTAATTGAGTTGAGTCATTTTTAAAAATGTTGTCCAAAGTCTCTGATTCCAGCTTCTCAAATCTGATTATTTTCTGGTTTCTTTAGTCTTTAATAACAGTCTTTTCATAATAGTAACAACATTTTACACCATTTTCAATAGATTATTGAAAAGATTTTTACTCTCAAAATAGATGCTGGTTGCAGCCCTAATTTAGTTACTATAATAATGATAGAAATAACAAATAAATGGCTTTGTTAAAGCTGTTCATATGATCATATCAGGCAGCCTCTTATTTCACAGATTATTATAATGTATTTCACCTCATACATGGTCACATCATTTATCATCAGTAATGAATGTGAACAATAGCGTTTGTACTGCAAGGTGTGTTCAAGGATAAGAAATGCTTTTGTGGTCAAAAGGGAAGTTGTGAAAGTGGTTAAAATGAGCCCTGACACATTTTTTACCTGATGTCTATTTTAAAAAAAAAAGATGAATGTGAAGCCATAGCTGACCAATCCAATATGTGTAGAAGTGTGTGTGTGAGTCATTTTCAAGTTATTTCGTGAAAGTTAAAAGTGCATAACAGCAATATGCTTCAGATGTTGCAGATCTATCAGCATGTCAGTCATGCGCTGCCATTTCAGATGCTGCAGAAGCTTTTCATACAGTATAAAGCAGATGTGGATGGCAGATACTGTAAGAATCACCCATATTCATTTATAGATCAATGGCTGATTTACAAACCATTTCACTTTTGCGACATTAAACATTTTCTGTACAGATTGCGGTTGGAGAGTGTTTAAATGAAAATGCGTCTCTCCTCCACATATGATCTTGAGAAGGAATATGTTAGTAGGCATATTTATAAAATTCAATAAAAAATTGAATAATTTTTTCATTATGCAGATATGTCTCGGAGCCCTTTGCACCTTCCCTTGAAATGCATTAAATTTAAACACAGTCTATGTTCTGGCTTGGTAGATCACATTGTGTGTGCTACACTAATCTAGTTAAAAATGTATCCACTCAGTATTTTGCACAATGGCATGTAAAACGCATTTTCTATATTCATTGAGGCAAAATTACTACTAAATTACTAGTCACTATCTTTACTGTTTTACATTGCTGTTAAAGTTAAAGGAATACTCCACTAAAAATATTCAAAATATTTCCCCATAAAATCCTGCGCAAATACCAGAACTAGCAATAAACAGATCATTAAAACTAGCATCTGCATAGCTAAAGCCTGACACAGCAAAACCGTTTAAAGGAGGTTGTGTGATGCTTAAAACATTTTATACACTGTTTTACAGTTTCAACAGTGACTATGGTTTAATGTTGGGAACTGGATCCCCAGGATATTTGATCAAAACTGTTGGCTACAGCAGACTTCTACCTTTTTCAACATGCCGCTATTTAGTATCGGCCCTATTTTTCAAAAATTCCCTTTTTCTGCCTAATACGAATGTGATAATCTATTATACTTTGCCCTCCAATATACTATAACAACGCTTACATGTGATTTATAAAACTGCTCATGCTGCTAAGAGCACAAGAAGTGATACTGGTTGATGTGATGGAACAAGCATAATATTAATGTCAAAAATATAATCATAGTTTACCAACCTATCTCTCTGTCTATCAGTCCAATGCAGGGAATAATGACATAATGTCAGTCATTTTCTATACCTGCTTATTCCTCATTAGGGTCGCAGGGGTCTGCTGGAGCCTATCCCAGCGCGTTACGGCGAGAGGCAGGGATACACCCCAGATGGTCGCCAGCCAATCGTGGGGCACACACACCATTCACTCACACACTCACACCTATGGGCAATTTAGAGTTGCCAATTAACCTGAGCATGTTTTTGGACTGTGGAAGGAAGCCGGAGTACCCGGTGAAAACCCACGCAGACACGGGGAGAACATGCAAACTCCACACAGAAAGGTCCCAGACCCAGGACCAAGGAGGTCTTGAACCTGCAACCTTCTTGCTGTGAGGCAACAGCGCTAACCCCTGCGCCACTGTGTCACCCTATGACATAATGTATAAAAAACAAAATGCAATTTGTAAAATACAAGTATTTAGTTAACAGATGTGCCAATCAGGACGACATGGTGGCACAAGGGTTAGCGCTGTTGCCTCACAGCAAGAAAGTCACGGGTTCAAGACCTCCTTGGGTCCTGGGTCTGGGATCTTTCTGTGTGGAGTTTGCATCTTCTCCCTGTGTCTGCGTGGGTTTTCACCAGGTACTCTGGCTTCCTTCCACAGTCTAAAAACATGCTCAGGTTAATTGGTGACTCTAAATTGCCCATAGGTGTGAATGTGTGAGTGAATGGTGTGTGTGCCCCACAATTGGCTGGCGACCATCTGGGGTGTATCCCTGCCTCTTGCCGTAATGTGCTGGGATAGGCTCCTGCGACCCTAATGAGGAATAAGCAGGTATAGAAGATGAGATGAGATCTGCCAATCGAGCACACACAGCATATTTACAACGCTATCACTATTAATACTAATAGCAACCACAAATATGGGGGTAAACGAACTTTAGGAGATATCAATGTATTGGTTTTGTGTAAAGAAAAAAAAAGAGATAACGTGTTGGAATATCAATACTAAAAACTGTCAGAAAACCAGCATGTCTACATAGAGACATGGCATTTAAAGGGGATGTTTGAATAGCTGGCAGAACCCCAGTTTTGCATGATTTCATTTTCAGAAACTGATAATGACAATGCAAAGTGTAAGTTGTGTGATCAGAATATCAAGTGTTCCGGGGCATCAACAAGTGCATTGTGCAGATATTTAGAATCTCAGCCTAAGAAATATCCTGAAAAAGCACAAAGGCCTATAGGCTAAAAAAAAGAACAAAAAAAAAACTAGTAACGACAGATCTCGTGTTGTAGGCATGAGTGGACATTGATAAGGATATAAAATAGAGAGATAAATTTATGCACTGTAGCTTTAAATGCACTGAACATTACATATTGACGTTCTATAACATCTTCTATCTTCTAGTCAAATTTTCCTCTAAAAGCAACGTCGACCACCAGGCCTGTTTCATCAAAACGTGTCCTTGTCCTTCAGTGAATGCTCCAGACTTTGAAATTCCTTTCATTGCATCACCCATAGCGAGTCGACTGCCCAAAGCAAAACGCAGGCTGTGCTTGTTAGCATGAAGCTGGTGTCAGATGTTGATTCATGGATCTGCTCCATATGACGCCTGCTCATCTAAAAGTATGTGATATTGACCGTTTGTTCTTTCTACACTGTCTGACTGGCAAAACCAGCAGATGTGTGGTGTGACTGCATGAAACTTTTATTACTGTGGGTGTGGAATGTTCCTGTGTGTGTGTGTGTGTGTGTGTTTGTGTGTGTAAGTGTTTGGGAGCTATTTGTAAGTTGTTTTTTTTTTGAGAGCCTGTGTACACTGCAGAGACAATAGTTTCACACAAACCTCCAAAAACTGCATCAAATTATACTTCATTATGTTAAAATATCATATAACAAATACAGGTTACTCTGAAAAAGAAAATAAAAGATGCATAGAAATTGATAAATAACAGGCATTTATGTATTTCATGTAACCTGCTCCATCCACTACTTTGACCCAGAAACACAGTTTTATATATGTCTGGAAGGAGGAGAGTCTCAGCTTCAAGGAGATACCAACATGATCCTTCTACTTCAAATACTCTCTGACATATGCTCTTCCAAAGTTTGACTGTCAACCAATATTAATTTTGAGAAATAGGGCTAAAGATGTTCGACAACAATGATTTTTTTTACTAATTTTAGTTTGATTAAACACATTTATTTGACTCAAGTCAAAATTAACACAATATTTTGGTCAAAATAATTATCCACATCATACCTTTACGCATACATGTGCACATGATCTGCTCCTGCACACACACACACATACACACACACTAAGGCAGATAGGCCAGGAAGGAAAATGTGAACACATTAACAAAATTACAGTCTAATATAAAATTGTATTTTAATATACAATGTCTTTCATTTATTCCATGCAGGAAGAAACTGGACAATAGAAAAATTGGGTAATGAAATAGATGAATAGAAGTGAAGTGAATAGAATGAAAATAAGTAATTAGTTAATTTGTGTTAATTCAGCCTTTAATTTGTACATTTCTTTCTTTATTTTTTCATTTATCTATTTATGCATTGAGTCATTTATTTATTTTGGATTACGGCAGTTTCAGTAGGCAATATCCTGAAAAATAATAAATAAGTTTACAAAGTCTTTCCTCTCACTCCTTTCATTGCACCATGCATCCATCATCCATTTATTGCCCAATCACTCTCTCTCCTCCAACCTATCTATCCATCACTCTATGCATTTGTTCTGTTGTTCATAGGAGGGAAATAAAACTTTAGTGCCTCTACTAATTCACTCGATCCCTCCATCCAATTGTACAACCATTCTCTCTGCCTCATCCCCGGGGATAAATTGAAATCAGGGACTCTATTCCCCTGATCATGGAGGATTTAGGAGTCCATCTCAAGTTAATGAGTGGTTTTAAATGTTAAGAGAAAAAGAGAGTAGATGATGACAGACTCAGCAGTCAGAAGTTTCTTCATTCTCTGTTTAGAAGAGGCTCAGATTGATGGTAAAAATGGGAAGAGCTGGTCCACACTAACTCATTCCCAGCCATCAGTGAGATATTTTGGCAACTGGTGTTCTGACATCTGACAAAAAAAGGTCATCAGAGGATGTAAAGTGGTGTTATAGCTCGGCTAATGCTACAAGCTGCCATGGCATCATGGCCTGAGAGCCCACTGAACTAGTCATAACTCAGAAAAACAACTGAAGTGCAATGCAAGTGAAAAACAACAAAAAACTACAAATTTGAATTTGATATTCTGTTTGAAAATGTGTCTTTCACAAAAATGTATTTTTTCAGCTTTCTGGCGATTATTTGATGAAAATGTCCTACGTTAAACAATTAATTTAGGACATTTTTTTTTTTATCTAAAACTGCTCTCCTTTCTTTTGATATGTTCTCCATTTACATATTCAAAGAACTGTAACTATATTCTGGGGATGTTGAAGATCAGTGAATTCGGTCAAAAAAGTCAGTCCACTTTAAGTGAGCCTGGTTAAGTACTGAGCTAACCCACTGTAACTACTAACTGACCTTTTCACTTTAATGAGCAGGCAGTAAAAGACAAGGGAACCTGTCTTAGGACTTGTAGTGTTGTGGCATTTAGATAATTTCGCACTTTTATGTAAAACTCTTGCAGTATAAGCCTGAAAATACTGTATTTCAACCCACCTTTACTCATTCTTTTACTTAGTTAAAGTAAAACAAAATGTGTGAGATGAGACTAAACGAAACCACTACTGCTTAGAGTACTTCACAGTAAATTATTTTTTTAAATGTAAGTCTTTGTAATGATATACATTGACAAACGTATGTGTATGTGTAAATGGGATTGGAAAATGATTTGTCTCTCTCTGTTCATTATCATACAAATAAGGTCCAATAGGGTCTACAGGAAGCGGAGGGGCTTAAGCTCTAGCTACTTAGTATGTAGTAGTAGATAAAATCACCAATGCTATAAAGAGGCTAAGTAACTTAAATTATTTAAGGAGATTCACAGATGTCCTTACATGCTGTGACTTTTGACAAAACAACTTAGTAAGATGTCAAATTTGCATCCTGATACTGTAAGAGCGTCATCTCCACTAACTAGTAATGGTCAGGCAACCACAAATGTTATTTTGTTGAATTTGTTGAATCTTACAATGTACCAATCCAAGGTTGAATTAGTTTAAAATTGGATATTCAACAGATTCAAAGACTCATTTAACTTGTGATACATATCACAGGTTAATGTCAAACAACTTTTGGCATCTTCATGATCATCCACTTGACATAAAAGGCAAAAATGCATTAAATCGGCTTCACAGCATGTTTTTTTTATAAGAATTACTGTTTTGTAATATATACCCAGGATGATTTTGAAAATATCACAAGTTAATCTGATATCTATCACAAGTAAAATGGGTGTTTTTGAATATGTGTTGGATATGTAATATCAAACCAGTTCAACGACTTATCTACCACAGACTTTTTGCTTGACTCTATAGACGTTAATCATTCAACATTTGGCATAACTATTATGTTGTAGGGACTGATGAGGACACAAAACTCCACATAAAAGGGAGAACAGAGCATGATGAGCTCTTCACAGGGAAGCAAAATGCTTCAATCAAGGGGTTTTGAATATGTGCAACACTAATCATGACTTTGAAGTAGAATAATTGACTGGGCATGGTCATGTTAAGTGTTTCTATACTAGTAATGTGACCGTGATGCACCTCAATTTCCAAATATAATTGCTGTATCTTTTAAAAATTGTATTTTCACTCTACTTGCAGAACAATCTTTTCAGAGTCTGGGCTGCCAGTGTCTGCAGCCTATGTTAAAAAAAAGTGGGAAAATCTTAAGCAGAAATTCAAGGTAACGCATTTATAGGTAGTGACAGGTATATTGTACTATTATACTTATATATTTTAATTAACTCTGTAGGAGTTGCTCAACAGGGGTCCCCCAACAGGGGTCTCAACTGAAGGTAATGAGACAACAGCAGCATCCTGGAACTGGAATGCTGCCATAGATGAGGCATTGAGGTTAGGCCTTCAATAAGTTCTTATTTCCATCCAGTCAGGGTTCTGCTGTTGCCTCACGCCCCTCTCAGGATGCCAGCAGACCACCAAAATAAGGATATACTCCTTCTTCTGGAAATAATAAGGAATAAGCCTTGAGCACTGTTGTGGTTGTTTGTTTCATTTGTTTTGTTTAACAATTTATTAATTGTGGTAATATTCAATAAAAAAATAGTTTAAACCATGTTTTTTTAAGCACTACCACCCTCTGGCTCTACAATGTCAATGTTCAGCTAAACAGAGGTTGTGGAGGACAGCACATGATGCCACAACCTCTGGCACAAATGTGTATCTGACTTCAAGTGCCTTTAAGAAGACGGATTGCCACCTTGTCTTCAGCATGCCAAATGCCTGCTCAATTTTATTCCTGGCCCCGGCACGCTTAGAGTTGAAGCTGGCCTCAACAGAGTTATGGACTGGCTCAATTCAAACAGAATATCAAGGGAGTTACAAGGCAGATGAGACGCTCCAAGCAGGGATATCCCCCATCTCCAAGGAGGCACCATCCTGGAGGTGGATGAATTAATTCATTAAAAATCCTACAAAGTGATTTCCTGGATTTTTTCCTCTCATTCTGTCTCTCATAGAGAATTGTACCAATGACGAAATTATAAGCCGCACTCATCATTTTAAGTCAGAGAACTTGCACAATTGGTGGCTGACAAAATGCTTTTTTTCCCCACTCTATAGACAAGTTGAGGAATAGATTTAGCAACAACATTCTCACAATTGAATATAATACACTTGGTTTTTGAATGTTTAACAGCAATTTGTTATTTTTTTATTCTGCTAATGTCTGTGATACACTGAACAAAGTACAGTTATCAGCATACTGTACACGACTATGTCAGCATTATTACCACCATATAGTTAATCATATATGATTTACAATAGTAGGTGGTAAAGGGCGACATGGTGGAGCAGGGGTTAGCGCTGTTGCCTCACAGCAAGAAGGTCGCAGGTTCAAGACCTCCTTGGGTCCTGGCTCTGGGACCTTTCTGTGTGGGGTTTGCATGTTCTCCCCGTGTCTGCCTGGTTTTCAGCGGGTGCTCTAGCTTCCTCCCACAGTCCATAAATATGCTGAGCAGGCAGTTTCTCAACTGCCTTTTGGGAAACCACAAGATACTCTTTCACTGTCAGAACAGCATAACCCCTCCCCTTTATAGTTTAACTAAGAATTACATACTGAATTATTCAATTATTCTTTTAATGTGCATATGACCATGAGACTGGATAATCTGAAGATATCCTTGACTAGTTTATCTTCTATCATTGTCTTTATTGGGATGGTGCTGAAATGTAATAGTAGCACATTGTCTCTATTATGTTTGAAATATAAATTCACTAAAGAGAGAAAAGCTTTTATGATTCAGGGCTAATGATGTGAGAAGTTTCTGAAAATATAATTTAAGCTTTGAGTGTTTAATTTTAGCTTTTGGATGTTTCCATAATTACACCATTGATGCTTATTTCAGGTTAATGACGTGATGAAAATCTTGCTCTGGCTTATTTTGGTGCTGGCACTTTGAAACACACAATTGTCTCCAGAGACAAATGATTGGACAGGTTGATAGAGAGTGTAAGAGAGAGAGAGAAAGGAAGAGAGAATTGGTCCAGGCAACAAAGTCATACAGAGGAATAATTTCGACCGGGCGAGAAAAGAGGGGAAATAAATCAGTGCCAATACCTACAGATGGTAATAAATATCTTTTTTTTGTGAGTCAGTTCGTGATTTAGTTTGGTCAGTGTGGTTTTCTATGGTGGCTATATCAGTGATGCTGTCCTACTCAATCACTTTTGCTCTGAGACTGATCGTGATTGTCAAATTCTCAAACTCTTTTTGTTTCGAAGGTTTTGAATCAGACAAAAGCATATTGGGGTGTAG
Source organism: Lepturacanthus savala (assembly GCA_030544235.1). NCBI lineage: Eukaryota > Metazoa > Chordata > Actinopteri > Scombriformes > Trichiuridae > Lepturacanthus > Lepturacanthus savala. Next base: position 21,144,787 of record CM060464.1, on the reverse strand, counting down.
CTGTGAGGCTTCGGTAGATTATAGAGACAGTATTTAAAGTTATCCACATCTAAAAAATGAGCGCTCCTCAGAGATTTGCCAGATTGTACGTCACTGTGTCGACAACGATTCTGCAAGGTGAGTCAATAAATGCAAGACATAATGCAAGCAGGATACGGATAATCTTTTTTAATTCTGCACAACACTGTGAATTATGCATCTAAATGTAATATGAAGTCAGTGTGTACCTGTTTTTTGTGCTTGTCTAATCCCCAAGTATTAACACTGGCTACCGGTGATGAGAAAAATAAGTTGAACAAAAGCAGAAAATTGGATAGGTAAGTAATATCGGTATTTACTGAGGATTGTGAAGAAAAGTACCGTAGTAGTATTTGAGCCAAAGGAAAACGATAAATAGTCAGTGCTCACTTTCAATCTGTAATAATATGTGAACTCTGCCTGCTTTCAAATAAATGGGTAACTTGCTACATGGGTTAGGTACTCTTTAAATTAGAATGACAATTGAATGGTCAACTGAACATCGCTAATGTTAGCCACCTGACCAGCAATGAACTAACACAGGGGTAGGCAACCCTGGTCCTAGAGTGGGTGGAGGATTTTGTTCCAACCAAGCAGTAACACACCTGATCCTACTAATTAACCGCTAGAGCTCTTGCTAAGGACCTCAGGTGTGTTATCACTTGGTTGGAGCAAAAACCTGCACCCACAGTGGCTCTCTAGGACCAGGGTTGCCTACTCCTGAACTAACATTAACTGCTTTTCTAAAGCAGCCAAACGCCACACTGATTCAGATTGATTTGCAAGTTCTTCATGTTGTTGCTGATGATACCTTCTTTGCAAAGAAGCTAATGAAACAAAAGCAGTCGCTATACATCATGGTTATTATTTCCCTATGCAAGACTAATCAACTAGTAAAAATGAGATGGTTTTAAATGAGATTACAAAATGCAAATATAAAGAAAATAAACCAGGCACTTCTTTAAACCTGTGTTACAAGCCCCTGGCTAGGGGAACAAGAGTGTGACATAAACAGTCAGACACAAAGTAGGAAGAAGAGAGGAAAAGGCATGAGAGAAGGGAACATGCAAATGAGGAGGAAGAATAGACAAAAGGAGGGAGGAGGAGTAGAAGGTGGTGGAGTCTTTTGACATCATGAAAAGGAAAATCAGATGAGTGCAGACTGGTGATAATGAGTACATTTCTGGCAACATCAGGACACAGATCCAGGAAACAGTGATGTCAGGACAATCTCAATGCTGATTGGCTGTTGGCACGGCGCATTCAAATTTGCCAAAGTTCAATATTTTCCAACTCATTCGAAGAGGAAATTTTTACCTCTTTGCATCCATCATGTGGCCTGGTGAAAAAATGCACGTAATCTCATCGGTCACCAGTGTGAAATTATGTTCTGTGTGAACAGCTCTTTAAGTCCAATGTTCACTCTCTTTAGCTCTGTTTTTGTTTAATCATCAAAAAATATCTGGCTCTTACAGCAGCTAAAGGCTCCACTGTGTTTACCATCTAGTTGTTAACTGTGTTGTTTGATGCGTGGTATTCTGTAAGTTTTTAGAACTTGAACTAGCTATATAGCTGCATAAATCCAAAAGGGAGGTCTGATAATGCTCTGTAGGTTTATCACTACAAATGCATTTTATATATTTGATACATTGGTATTGTAAACATTCATTATAGTTGCTTTAAAGACAGATTAAAGTTCTAACTTTTTGACCCTGTTTTTATTACTCTATTACTCATTGTATTTTTTATTTCATCCTTATCCATCTTAATAACACAAGTGAGGAAGGTGTTTATGGAGGTCAACTCCTCCACCTCTCTGTATTCGTATTAAATAAAGATGATCTAACTTGGGTTTCACTCAGACTTTAAAGGTACAAACTATTTGGCCAGCATTTATGTTAATAAGTCACCGAAGAATACAGTCTGCCCTCAGTACAACATAAGATGAAGAAAAAATAGTGCTGATCCTAGAAACAGGAAACTAGAACCAAGAGCTACTTTTTGTTGTAGGACTGTTAATAGGTCACTTGTTTTAGGGAGAGAAAGTAACATTACTTTAGCCAAAAAATACTTATTTGCAAATAGCCATTATGTTGAAGACACTGCTCATCCCTAGGTGATACAACTGATCGGCTGAATTGATCTGAGTGCAGCTCTTTGGCAATTTACCTCTGGCTCTATTCTCTCTGAAGCATTTCATACCTTAATGAAACAATAGCACAGATTCAATGTAAAAGAGTAAGCTTCATGCTTTATTCAGTTGACTTAAACCCATCAGTGCCCCCCTGAAATGACTATAGGACAAAATACATGCTATTGCCCCTCTTTTTTTGAGTCAGGTAGTCAATGCCTTTATACAAGTCAACAAAAAGTAATCATAGCGACATTATACACTATATGTATGTAAATGTGAAACGCAATGTTTTTGGTGAAAAACATTTTTTTAAAAGGTCAAAGGTTGTAACGTGATGCTAATTCCATTACTACTCATCCCACTGCATATGGCATTACCGTCTATAATGTCATACAACATTCCATTCTTTACTGTCTAAATAAATTGGTTAAATTGAATGGGAATGTAGGTTAGAAATAATAATAAATCCAATAAAATTCACAATTCTTCTCTGTGTTCTGCACAAGCAGTTTTTATAACATCTTTTGCAACCTATTCATGCTGCAACTGTGAAACAGAGAAATGCCTGCAGTGTTTTGCTTCATGCCCTCCTCTCCTCGGAGTGTGGTAGGAAAGCTTGTGAAAGTGCACTAAGACCACTCACCTTTAGAACCAGTATTAATGGTATTGTTTTGAGTGGGATGGCCACTACTTTGCATTCTGGGAAATATTCCACTTCAGCATTTTAAATCTCAGATCTCTGACAATGACTAATCTCTTCCCTGGAGTGCCCTTTACAGCCATACAGCCTATATGGAGTGCAGCAGAGTAATGACTGAACCCCACAAGAAGTGGAAAAGTTATTATTCCTCAACTGCAGATGAAAATCGGTCTCACTGGTGTGACTCCAAATTTGAGGGCACTGAACTCAGACCTCCTAGTTATTCCTCTGGTCCGTCTCACTGCAGTCAAACTTTAGATTGGCTTCAAAGGCAGCCATCAAAAGTTAACCAAAAGGTCTCTTTATCATCTTTTGGTTGGGGGTTGCTGGAGAGTGTCCCAGCATGCATTGGGTGACAGCCAGGCTGGAACTTGAGCATGTTTACCAGTCTATTACAGGCAGGGAACACATAATGAATAATGGCTGTTGCTCAGATTCCATTGGGTACTTTTCAATAGTTTATCAGATTACCATGGTGAACTAAGGGAAAGATAATCAAGGAGGAGATAGATTAAATTGTTTTAAAGGCTGAAGGGAATCCACTTCAAAACATTAAGTTTTGAAGTACACATCTATTTATGTTTAAGCACTGAGCACTGAAAGTATTCAACAATGTGTCAAAGATAATGCTAAAAATGGTGTCACGGCTGTTCATGCATTTACCTTTAGAGTGAGTTAAAATTGCTTTAATGTTGTAAATATTAAATTTGTTTCTGCACCTTTACCAAATAGTGTAACATATAATGAACTATGACCAGCCAAGCACAACATTACACAGAGTGGTTCTGTTAGGACTAAAATTAAAACAAAACAAAAGAAAAAAAATAAGATGGAAAAAATTAAGATGATGATGATGATGATGATGATGATGATGATGATGATGATGCATGCACCAGCAGCTACAGATGGAATTCAATGTCTTTGGTCTGAGACCAGACTGAAACCCATCCAGACTCTTTGCCAGATTCTGTAGCAGTTAGTTCACTTCAGCCACCCACCCATTTAGGAGCAACATTTTAAATCTTGAAAACCGTTCTTGAATATTTTTTTTTTACCTAATTCGCAAAACCGAAACTTCCAAAGTATCTGATCTCATGACTAATTCCTGTTAACATGAAGCAGCAGATGAGCTTCTTCGCTGAAACATAGTGTCTAAATCTCTCCTTCATTCACTTGTTAGCTGGTCCACACATACTCAGTAGTTCATTATACAGCAAGCTGTCAAATGAGATTTTGGACCGTTTGAAGGTCGATTGTCACTGACAAGACAGCGTCGCCCAACTGTAATTTACACACCTGTCATCGAGTTGAAGCGTTCCATTGTGGGATTCCAGCGTAAATGGCAATTGTGGAGAGTAATGATCAAGCCCCCAAGAACAGTACCGGACTGTGAAGCTATTTGGCATTGTGGCCAAACTGGGTAATTGGATGACTGGATAACATGGCAGACTTTTGTTGGCTTCATGCACCACTAAGCAATGTGGAAAGGAATTAATGGGCTCCGCGTTTCCTTCTTAATACAGCCATATTAGTGATGCTTCATGTAGCGATGCTGCTATGCTTAACAGTAGCTTTGAGGCTGTGAGGCACAGATATTTTCAAGTTATATAGTTTAAAACAATTTTAAAATAGCTCTTCCACAATATCACAGCACATATATAGTCCATTCTACCGAATCCTATATGTATTGTGACTTTTTGAGACTTCATTCTGTGTTGTTTTTCATCACTGATAAAAATTACACATTCAAAATGTTTGATTTATTTCAACCTCAGGCCATTTTATTCAATTATTTATCTATTTTATATGGATTGTTAAAGACAAATACTTCTTAGGTGTAACAGGACTGAAAGAACCATGACTGAACTTTTAGTACAGCATCACAAGATGGCCGCCACAGCTGTAAACAGTAGTAGAAGCTCCTGTAATGTTTAATTTATAGCAATGACTACTGTTAGAGGCACCGAAACAACTGTATGCATAGTATGAAAATGCTGCTAAATGATATCTTTCATGTGATATGTGCTAAATGCCTAGCATGCTAACAATAGCCTGTGGCCATGGTCATATTTATGCTACCGTGTTTTTGTTTGATTCTTGTTTCATCATCCCTCCATGCTTGGTTTTTACGAAGAACAAACTCTTAGCTGATGACACAAATGTCCTTGTATTCTTCGCTCTGTGAAGTCTCGACGGCGTTACGCTTACTATTGCCTTTGTTGTTTGGTTCAAATGCACACACAGCACAGTGTGGCTAAGTGTAATTGGCCAAACTGGATAACCAGATGATCAAGTAACATAGCATACTTTTTTTTTTTTTTTTTGCCTTAATGCACCCACGAAACACTTTGGGTGGGAATTAATGAGCGCCATTTTTTGATTCACACACACCAGTCCATTTGAAAGGTTTTTGATCGCAGAAGGACTGATGCATGTTTTAATGTTGACACATCTCAGTTCAAAATCTATTGCAGCATTTACAATATAAAACACAAAGCAGTTTATTTCATGCATTTAGTAGTTATTGTAGTTATGCCTGTTTTGTGTTAAAACAGTAGGTTTTCTAAAGAGCTGCGTCAAACAGTAGTAGGATCTGTTTTTTCTTCAAGAAGCAGCAGCAGCTTTGTTTTTCTCTCTGTATGCTCGCCTCCCCTGAACACCTGGACTGAACTGGTGTCAGCTGCCAAGCACCTGCGCTCGGACATGACTGTCAAGTGGATAGGGACCAGCACGAGTCACATACACACACATACAGATGTCGAAGGCCGTAGAAGTGTCTTATCAAATTTGATAAAAACTTCCTATGGTAGAGGAAGAGGGAGTAGCGGGGACGGAGGATGGAGTGTCAGTACTTTGTAAAAAAACAAAAGGTGGACCAATGTATTCTAATGGTGTGAGAAATGGGCACGGAACTGCTTGGGCTACGTAATGTTTGGCATGAACAATGTTGTGACAGTTTTCAGAGGTAGAAAATAAAAAAAAAAAAAAAAACATGAAACTGCTGAACCTGTTTTATAGCGTAAAACTGGTCAGAATAGGTGGGGTCAGACGTGATATAAAGGTTGAGACCCCAGGAGGGTTTAGTCAGTTTTTCTCCCATGGGAATGGCTCGGGATTGTACTTGATACCTCTTGATGTTGTACTTTTTGTATAAGTCAGTGGTATTGGAATAAAATTGAGATGGGATTTTGAACAAAAGTTTAAGTATTTTAGAAATAATTTAAACTCGCTGCAAAGAAGACTTCTACATTGTGGGACCAGGGCATTCCACAGGCCTAAGCCCAGGATTCACTACGACATTATCTTTACTGTATGTATTTATAGTACAAAAGCTTGTTGAATTATTTATTTCTTTGACATCAGAACATTAAAGCCAGAGTTATTACTGATCTGATATATCTGAGCACATTACTTCATCAGTCATTTCTGTCCAGTTTCACGGCCACACTCATTAATGTCACAGTGCTTTCATCTCACCTGAAACAAGGAAAAGGAGCGGAACAGCTGCAGTTCTGAACACATGGATCACCCTTAAGGATGTGTTGTATTCATATGAATTTTGTTTTTTTATACCTTCGGGAAGCAAACCAAAGCATGAAAGTACAGGTGTCTGCTGATTTATTTAATGGAATGTGTGTGCTAATGTGTTAATGATTTCTTTAGGAGATGGAGCTGCGGCTGAATCGGTCCAATCACCTTAAAGGATATGTTTACTGTGCTGGGAAGGAAATATTGCTTTGGTTTGTGCTACATCTACCAGTCAAACTGAAATAACTTTATATAATAATAGCTTTAACATAGCTTGTGGATGCTGAGCCATCAGAGCACTCAATAGTCTAATGGGTGTTTTTCAAGGATTGTGTGCATCTATATGTCTTTAATATTTCATATACATATATATAAATATATATATATATATATATATATATATATATATATATATATATATATATATATATATATATATATATATATATATATATATATATATATATATATATATAGAGAGAGAGAGAGAGAGAGAGAGAGAGAGAGAGAGAGAGACTTTTCCTGGGGAAAAGATATACTGAAAAATAATAAGTTAAGTTAATTATTATGTGGTTTATTTGCACTGTATTTGATCATTTAATAATGGAAAACTGTTAACCCTTTTAAGTCCACAGGCAATTAAATTTGCTGAAGTCTATGTCTGTCATTTTTTCAAGAATGATATTCTGTTTTTTCCCCTTAATGTTTTTTCCTTGTACGTTGTTAGGTTCTAAGAACAGGGGATGCAGAACATTGCTTTGCTCTTTTACAAACTGTAAAGGCCATTGAGTCAAAATGGTGATTTGCAATTTTGGGCTATTCAAATAAAATAGACAAGATTTGACTATCAAAATTCTTGTCATTGTCTAGTCAAAAAAGTGTGAGTTCATGTGCATTTGAAAGTATTGTGCTTTTGATTTGCTTTTTCCAGAGTTTGGCTGCTCATAGATTTATAACTGAAATGGTTCTGAGAATACTGGATGAAGAACCAGCTGAGGATGCGATTGGAAATGATTCTGAGCCTGAAGTATCTGATGATGATGACGATCCAGACTATGTGGCACAAGATCAAGCTAGAAATGTGGGTGTGTCTTCAAATCCAGCTCTCCTCGATGAAGAAGACATAGATGACTACATATGTAAGCGTAGAACACAGAGGTCGCCCATGGTGCTCTGTTACAATAGGCTGGATATTGCCACCCTCAACACTTACACCAACTTCACTGCAGAACACACTGGTTACATGGGTGGAGTCACCAATGTATGCCGGCAATTCATCAAGGAGCTGGGCAAAGAGCTTATCATGCCACATATGAAGACGCACATGAAGGACACACCCAGACTCCAAAAGTATATCATAGAGGCAATGGGAAGACGCGGGAGAGAAAAACAAAACACAGCCACCACCCAGCCACAAGAGGACATGAGGAAGGAGGGCCCAGTGAAGAAGAAGAGGTATGCTCTGAGATCTGCCCATCTGCCAAAGACAGGAAAGCCAGCAGCTGGTGTTCCCAGTGCAAGAGGCATGTGTCCAATGAGCACAAATGTGTAGTGGTCATTTGTGCTACATGTGAGGAATCTTAACAACTGAATTTACAATTGTGCTATGTCAGCACTCTTCAATTCTGGTCCTGGAGGGCCAGTGCAGGTGTGGGTACACCTGATTGTACTAATGAAAGTCCTTAGCAAGGGCTGTAGTGTTTGATTAATAGAACCAGGTGTGTTACTGCAACTTTGGGTGGAACAAAAACCTGCACCTACACCGGCCCTCCAGGACCAGAATTGAAGAGCCCTGCTCTATGTGATCAGTTCAGATGTATTTGTATGTGTTCCAAAATGACAAATAAACATGTTTCAAACATTACATTTATATATTTAAAATATTTATTTGAAGAAAAATATTATTATATGCCTTGTGTTTCATTAATAATGGATTCAGCATAGCACATTATTTTCCCCCTGTCTCTTTCATGCAGCCCTCCCCCCTCGAGTCTTCACCAGTGACTGTTTATTCCCATTTAAAAATGGCTGTGTCCAGATAAGCTGGACTCCCCCTGTCTCTCTTCCTCCTCCTCCGGGCTCCCTGTTGGTATTTTTTTTTGGCAAAATCCTTCACAGACCAGCCAAAATTGCAAAACATTAGTGCACCGAGCATAATTTTAATGACGTCACCTGGGACTTGAAGTTCAAAATAAATTTCAAATGGTTACCAGCTGCTGCTGTTTTGGATGCTCGGTTGCCAAGTTTTAAATTTGTATGTTAGCAAATTCTCTCATCTCATATTCAGAGAATAAAATAATGTCTAGATCAGCATTAATATAGACTTTACATTTTCCAATTAGTTTCTGAAAGTTGAGTGGGTGTGGATGTGTGTGTGTGTGTTCAGCAATTGGCATTCCAGCCCACATGTAGTCATTGTGTCTCACTGATTGATCCGGCTGTCTGAAATGAGGAGTGGTTAATTACTTCCTCACAGCACCACTGTTCACCATGCAGCCTGCCCACCAAGACCCCAGAATACAACACAACATGACACCCGGTTAACAAATTAGACTGGAGAGGTGGGAGAGAGGGAGAGAGGAGAACGATAGATAGAAATAGAAAGAGGAAAAAAAGAACAAGTAAAGGCAAAGAAGTAATGCACAAAGAAAAAAAAGAAAGGAGAAAGCTGGTGACCAAATGAGTTTGAATCAATCAAAATGAAGATGAGGGAAAAGTGAGCAGCGGGGAGAAAACAACCAACAGAAAGCCTCCTGTTGGTTGTTTTAACAAAGGGGCCTGTGCTGCAGCCTACCAGCGTTACACTGGACATTTTTCATTAACACTGATTTATCAACACAGTACCAAGAGGGTCATAGTAGGGGCTTTCGATTAAAGCCATTAGTCATTAAGATGTTAGCTGTGAGATTACTTACACCTCTCTTTGAGGCGGCCGTTGACAGCCGCAGGGTCTCCCTGGCAGCTCGGCAGGGCAAAGTACACCGTGCTGAGTTTGACCTTTGGCCTTTCTTACTTCTGCTTTTTTTTCTATTTCGTTCATCATTTTGTTGTTTAATTTTTTTTTTATATAAATACGATAGCATTTCTTTGGAACCTGTGGTTATTTGTCATAATATAAACCTGAACCCTAGGTTTAAAGAGGGCCAGAGGTTAATTAAAACCCAGAATTTGGTAGTTTACAGTAAGTCAACATTGGAAACACTGAGGAATTTCAGAGGTCCATTCTTTTTGATATCTTTAGTATTTATTTAAATTCCTCATTATAGGGGGCTGTATATATTTCCTAAAAAAATGTGTCTCTTTTCTTTTAAATGTGGGAATGAAATTGCATTATGTACAAAACAGGGAAATTTATCTAGCCTGGACAGTCTGATCTGATAAACCTCTGATCCTAGAATTACTCCTGATGAAGACAAAGACAAAGCTTTTTGATTTTGGATGAAATGCAATACCATGAAAATTGCTTGAGCAAATAATCTCAGCTCATAATCACTGAACTGTGATCTTTGTGGAATCTTTAGTGAATACGAGTGCAGCACTTGAAATTAAAAACAAAATTACTTTAGCTTTAAACCTTTTTATTCTTGATGGCCAGATTATTTTTTTCGCCATGCGTGTGTTACACCCACCTCAAATGAGAAAAACCTGAAAAACATGTTTTGTTTGGGTCCTCTGGCCGACTGGAGAACCTTTCCTCTTGATGCTAAAAAGAAAACGGATATCACGGCTGCGTTTAGACAGCTGTTTTTCTGCCGAGTGCACAATAATTACTGCCCTCAACAATTTTCTCACCACCGGCATGTGCAGCATGTTACTGCTCAAAATTAACCACATCAGACAGAGCTGGTAGCTGACATCACTGCAATTATCCTCCATTAGGCCAAATCGTCCCACTGTTGATGCTAGTTGGCTGCAAATTTAAAGATAATTGTTCAACTGTATGAAAATAAGGATATTTATTCATTTATTTGTCTGTTTTGTGCAGTGCTGCCTGCTTGCCCTCGAATGGCTCCTAATAAACTCAACCAATGAAATGAATCTGTTTCAAGTTCAGGTTGTGTTGAGGACCTTCACAATTTGTCTGCTAATCCCATTTGAATGGAAGTCATTGTAAATAACGCCAGAGTAGGTCAGGGCACAACTTGCTTTTCTTTGCTCACTATTGCTAGTTTTTGTGAGTTTTTGTGTATGTGAGCTGAATCGGAAACCAACACTGGCGGTGTCACTATTATTATTTCTTTTGTTTATTCTTTTTTTTTTTTTTTGTGCATGTGACATTAAAATATATTTCCAAAAAATGCACCATCAAATTTAAAGCTAAACATTCAAGATATAAGTAGGTTTGTACGCAAGCATTTTTGGCTGCCAGGGAATATTAAATAAATCAGGCTGACCTTCTGCCATTACAGTAGCTTACATCTTGAAATAAGACCAAAAAAGCCCATAATCACTTAAACATAGGAGACTTTAGGAGATTTATGAATGAGATTTATATATGAATATAATATATGAACAACAAAACATGCTGAGACCATAGGTGTTTCTAGTCCTTAAATTGAAGCCTAACACCCCTAAAATTTGAAAGATTTTGATTTATTTTTCAACATGAAAGAAAAGTACTTGGTTGAAAAGTAATATTTTAACAACAAAAATACAGTAGATGTAGATTTCAAGCCCTTTTATGATTTTGAAGTGTATTTTTAGTCACGTATTTGTATTATATAATGAAGTCAAGGAGGAAAAAAGCAGAGGCAAACATTGAAAAAGTCAATATCTATTAAAGTCTATGGCATTTTGTGAATTGCATTTAAAAAATGGTACTTTTGGTTCTCACTATAGAGGGGTTTATATATTTCCCCAAAACTGTAATGCTTTTCATTCATAAAATGTGGGAAAGAAACAGTGTTAAATTGTACAAAACACTGAAATTCATCTTGCCTAGAATCCTAGAACACCCATACATCATCTTATAACACCCACCTTAAAATGTGCTGCTTCTCCTGAAGTCCTGAACAACCAGGATCATATTTTGAAAAATCTGAGACAAACAAACAATGAAGCAGTTCAAAATGTAAAGTCTGCATCCATCACAGAACTGACATATAGTAGACTTCAGTTTACACATGTATCAGTCTTGCCAACAAACCAAACCAGCAAAATAAATACAAATTAACCCATAACAATTAATCATGTGTATATCTTGCCCTGTTCAGCCATTGCTCTCTTATATCAATGTAGTGATGTGTTACATCAGGCTATTGACCTGTGTCTGTTGTTTATAGTCTGCCAGCATATGTTCTCTACTGCTAAATCATACGAGCTTTGTGCTAACTACTGCAGCATACAGTGTCAATGGAGCAGGTTTCCTTCTTTTCTATTATTTGAAAATCCCTTTACTCAAAGGCAAAACTTTCCTGCAGATATGTTTTGTATCTGATTAAAAAATAACTCAATACTTATGAAGACAAGGCAAGTGGCTATTAACTAGAATTCTGTCAGGATTTTCCTTAGAAAATACTAGATGATCAAGGAAGACAAGTCAAAAACGAATATATATATATATATATATATATATATATATATATATATATATATATATATATATATATATATATATATATATATATATACTTTGGCATTTTCCCAGTTTATTATTTAAAAATTGTGGTCTATTTATAAAGCATGTTAGCATTTTTTTATGGTTGAAATGCAGCTAGTTAGACCTGTAGTAGCAATGCAGTCAACCTTCTCACACACTCACTTTGAAAACCCCCGCTTGTTTCTCCTCCTCTCCTACCACTATCTATCACGGTAGGGAATGCAAACATGCACTAATATGTCTGAATAGAGTTGTTCAGCAGGAGTAAAAAGAAAACAAAAATAATATTTTTCCACAGACAATGTTACACAACTCACAGAGCAGTATGGATGATACTGTCCTAATTAAATCTTTCATATACGAGATGACTAACTGTGTTAGAAAATATCTGGGCATTTGATAAAGAGCCAAAGGTACAACACTATGGTGTATATAAATTTCAGGTTAGAAGATAATTATTACTACTCCTGAGGTGTATTTCAACAGTCAATTACTCAAGTGAGTGAGAGGAGAAATAACGAATTCCAATCAGACTTTCCAGACGGGTGCTCATGATCTACAGCATGAGTATTAGAACTTAAATTTACTACAGGCAAAAATTACAATTCTAATGGTCTATAACCCAATTTATGTCATTTGATTAAAAAAATGTAATGTGGGAAGGACTCACAAAGTGCATTACTACATTGCGTAGACCAACATGATTAATTATATTAATAATAATCTTACTACCACTAACATTCAAATGTTGGAGAACTTAAAATGTGTATGTTGCCATTTGGCACATACACATTTTAACAGTTTTCCATTATTAAATGATCAATTTACAATTACAATGATGAACTTAACACACTTTTTTCTCATAGATAAATTTCCAAAGTAAAAAATGTCAATTTAAATAGTGCAATATGATATTTGGGGAGTAAAATGTTGACGCTCCTCACTGTGAAGAGATCTGTGGAAAAGGCCTTCAATATGGCTTCCAGAACATCATGTGACAGATTTAGACACTGCTATTGGTTCTCTTATGGCTCCACCTCTTTTGAATGCATTACAACCAGTGATATACTGTGTGTGTAATAGGCATAAAATGGGTTCAATGCCATATGGAAACATTGTACCATAGAGGGCTAAAAGGGGTTTGTCCATGCCATTATCTTATTCTTAAGCCGGTGTGAATATACACACCACCTGTGTTTGGACAAATAAAACACAGCAGCTTTTATTTCGCTCAGTGATCATAAAAGGCATCTTGATTCATCAGCATGATGAGTGTGTTTGATAACCACTATCTTCTTGAGAGGAGGACAGTGCTGTTGTCATAACGATAACCCTGTAATAAACAGAACCATGATGCCAAGTTTCAGCCAACACTGTTGGGGAAAAGAAAAAAAAATGGCACAACTATGAGTCGGCTAATGCTCCTGTTATCAGAAGTGAGGCTGATAGTGAACATCTACTCACTTGACTTTTTTGTCCCGCTTCCTCTGAATCACTCATATTTGTCTCCTGCTGCCTCTTGCAATGCTTCTAATTCAATTACTCTTTTGTCTTATCTGCCTCTTCACTGCTCACGCTCAAGCTAATCTGATTATAAAGGCGAGCTGGCAATTAAAAACACAGATATGAGCGGAATCTCTCCTTCACTTTGGTGCCTTAATGAGATCCAGCTTCATGCTTTCTCCTTGCAGCTAAAGTTCGATTAGGTGACAGACTCCAGCATGGAGGCTGGGTGTGTACGTTAACCACGGATCCTGCCGCACATGTGCAGCTGGCCTGTATCCAAGGGCTAATCTTTGATTTTAGAGGTTGGAAATAACATGTGATTTTAATCCCCTGCATTTCTACATGCATTAGGGACTATGGTAACTAATGGCAAATGTATCGTTTAACTACCGTTCCTCACCTGTTGCCTTGTTAAATTACAGATATACATATCCTATACCATCTTTTTATCAACTGATTTCATATGAGATGCTATCTCTTTACTACTATATATATATATATATATATATATATATATATATATATATATATATATATATATATAAAATTTGACACACACCAACATGGTATTGACATTTTTATTTGCAAGAATTTAGCATCAAACATAGCAATGGCTCTTATAAAAAAAAAAAAAAGGAATGTAGCTTTGTTTCCTTGTTGACGATTAACCACTGATTTGATACAAACTATAATATTTTAATCAATATGTATTTATTTTATTATAACACATGCCTGCTTTGACTATTCCTGCCTGTATTTCTTCTCTCTGGCTTGCTGTTTTATTAACAGGTCTTCTTGTCGGGCTCCTAATTACATTTTGTAATAATAAATAATTGCTGTAATTTGAAAACAGATCAGTTTGTCTGATGGTGATATTCCTTACCTTGCCTTCTTGGTTATCAATTAAAATCAATAAAACTGCTGCGTCTGGTGACTTAGACAGCAGGTTAATAATGAATTGAAGGTCTTTATCCAAAGCATAATTATACTCAAACTCTGAGATCAACTCTCTCTTCTGTGTGTGTACATGTATGTGTGTGTGTGTATATGCGTGTGTGCTTTACCTGGTTATATATATATATACACCATCAAAACTGAATATTTCAGAAAAAGATTCTAATAATCCTCTCAGAGAACTCCTAACTCTGCCTAAAAATTCCTAGCAAGAAAATTAAGCAAGGAATGGACAGAAACTTCGTGAAGAGGTTGGGTTGACCCTGTTGCTATGTAGGACTCATTTACGACGTGATTGGTTGATGAATCATAGAATCTAATCTCTATGAAGACTGTGTAATTATGAATAATAGTTTACATAAAAAAGAACATCTCTGTTAAGTAAATAGTATGCAACACTTTAAAATTATCCCACAAACTGTGTGAAAACTCAGGTACACATGCGTAGTATCACATAGTGATAGTTATATTTATGGGCTTACATGCTTTGCTTATTTACCACGCTGGTGATTTTAACACTTCATGCATTTGGTATTAACGAGGGTAAAATGTCTCAGCTCACATCAGTTTCTATGTTTGCTGGCTGGTCTAAAAGAAGCAGTGTTGGGTGACATCAAATCTACTGCAAACATGATTCCTGTAGTGTTTAATTAACTCACTGTTGTTCAGTGCTAGGATAATTTTTCTCCTACCTCTTTTTTTTCAGCCATTTTCTGCTTAGGAAACTCTCCTAAGCCTCTTAAAAGTCCTCCTCCCTGCTCTTAACATATTTCACTTTAGGAGCTCTCTTAAAAGCTTAAATTTGTTAGTAATATCTTTACCTAAAATTACCTTATCTTTACCAGGATTTAGTCTTAAATTTGGTTGGAAATTCTAAGGTAAATGTCGTGATTTAAGAATTTTCTTAAAATTGAGCCACTAGGAGCAACTCTTAGTTTAAAAAAATGACACACTTAAGTTTCACCTCATCAGGCTCTCAGTGGAGACTATTATTTTGCATTAACCATATACTCAATACATACTAGACATATATATATATATATATATATATATATATATATATATATATATATATATATATATATATATATATATATATATATATATATATATATATATATATATATATATATATATATATATATATATATACAGTATGTCACTTGTTAGTGGACTCCCTCCACTTTGCAACCACTTTGCAGCCACCTGTCACTCAAAGAGACCAATTTCTTAATTATGCTTAACTTGAATGAGTTATATAAGAATTCAACTTCTGTACAGTTGACCTAAACATAAAAATTATCAATAGAGAGCATAACTGTTTTTTTTGTACCAGGCTGTGAACATGCAAACTCAAATTACATCAGTAGAAATATGGTCACTTAATAATATTAAATAGGCTGTTGATGGTCAGGAAATAACTCCCTACTGGCTGACTGCTTGTTCAACCGCAACCTTTGTGAGCTTGGTATATTAACTAATTACTTGCCCTGCCCTCTACCTATTGTTTTGATCACATATGGATGTCAAAGGGCAAGAACATTTGGACAGTGTGTGTATTAGTCCATATGTGAGCCTCCAGCCAATAACAGGGTGTCAGATGTCAACACGCTGGTCCCTGCAGACCATAGCATAGGCATAGCACAGCCAACTGAAGAATCTGATTGGTCAATCACACCTTTAGAATGTGCTCAAATGAACAATAAAAAAACCTCAATATTAAAAATATTACTCCGCCTATATCTATATCCACTGACTCTGTGTGGTTTCCATGGCAACAGTAAACATTTTACTTTTACAAAATAATGCTGTCAAGTTTGTCCACCTGCATAATGAACCATTTTGTTGTAAATTTTGATTTATTTGGCAACCTAAGTTTGGATGAATGGCTGAACGAGGAAGACAAGACAGAAGAGAAAAAGGAGAGATACGCGAGATTTATGAGTGAAGCTGGATCAGCTGGAGACGTCAGGAAATAAAGCCACTACAGCCCGGTCAACATCTTGGGCTGTCAAGACTTCCTGATGAACAGCTGATTTCTCACCTGCGGCTATAACATGTTCTTGATGATTAATGCGTTCATGCTATCAGTTATTAATCGGCCTATAAATTGTTTTTCATTTGTTTAGTCTTCATGAGCTGCCTAGGCTATTTATTTAATTGTCAATTTGTTTGCATCTGTACATTAAAGTGAGCATTTAATAAATCAACACATTAATGGAAATTGTTGTCTTTCAGAGGTAAATTGATAAGGGCCTGAAAAGGTAATTAGCAAAAGCCCCCAAAAGGTGGGGTTGATATTATATAACTGTTCAACTTCAGTGTTGCTGCTTTCTTTTATTGTTGCTGCTTAGCCACATTAATACGAGCTGACATTAAATTGGAGTGACACATCCCCAGCTGAAATAAAACATCTCCTGGTGAGTTTATGAAAAGAGATTTTTTTTCTGGCACAAACACTGTAAAGCAATAGCCTACATTTAAATATAACATGGCTGTACATACAGATACGCTGTATCTATCTATCTATCTATCTATCTATCTATCTATCTATCTATCTATCTATCTATCTATCTATCTATCTATTGTGACAGAGAGGTGGGGGAGAAGAGACACAAATATAGATAGAAATATAGATAAATATTTGGAATTCCATCTGTATTTCAAACTGGTTTTGGGAAAAAAAAATATAACAACCATGAACAATACCACAATCTTCCTGAAAGTAAAAGTAACAAGTTAGATTCATTCCAAACCTCACAAACACGTTATTGGGCCGGTTGTTACAGTTTGTGTGTGTTAATGTTAGCCATATTTTATGTTTTCATTCTAGGACAACAACGAAAGAAATGCTATGGGTAATACCACACAAATAGTGTTTTTAATTTAGCTTTCACTCCTATGTTTGTGTGGCTGAGCTTTATGGTCTTTTACAAACAATTCCCTGTCAGCAGTTTAATAAAAAAAATGATGTAATGTAACAGTAGACACAAATAAAACTGATGATAAAACAGGATAAAACAGGATTCAGGTTCAAGTATAGGGTGATTGTTCAGAATGGTGTGTGGGAGGTGAAATTATTTCTATTACCAGAGACCACCTTCATGTTGTAATTTTAGAATTGAAACTATTTACAAGAACGTAATTTGTGACTCTGATCAGAAACATCTCAGATGATTTGATTGTCATTCATAAAAGAAATCGGTTAAATTGAGACGACTCCTTCTAAAGTCTATGGAGACCTCGACAGCTGTGATTGGTCCAGAGCAGACAAAATTGCAACTCAATCTTTTCAATTGTTGTACACACACATATCTCCAGTAAAACTACTGTTGTTTAACAGTCAATAGTTCCAACCCTGCTTAGCTTCAGTCAGTGAAGTGAGCTGCTATAGCTCCGATGGGAGAGCCAAGCCAAGATGAACTATCCACAGGATCTGGTAACAAAACACTATGCTTGGCACACTTTAATCGTGTTGTGATATAAAACTCTACCACAAATATTTCTCAGTTCCCTTTAAAAGTACCTGAAGTTGATTTTCTTTATTTTTGTTGCGAAAAAGACTTTGTGCAACATGAAACTGACATTAAGGAATTCTTTAAAGCTAGAAAAGGGCACCCGAGAATTGAATCATCCTTAAGGACATTTCTTGAAGACACGCGTTAAGTTACATTTTGTGCTGAAGATCTAAAACTCCTTGCTTCGATTCCGGACATCGGCAAGAATAAGAATGTCTTTCTCTTTCATTTGTAAATTGGTTGGCCATTCTCTAACTGGATTTATTATATGGAGGGATACCTACTGGACAACAGCAATTTAAGACGTGTAGAGTGCTCCTAGAGGTTGCAAACAGGGTTTGCCTAAAAAAAAGAGATGAAAGAAACTCAGGAAACTAAATGTTTCAAGTATCTATCTATTGATCACTCAAGGGTGACATGGTGGTGTAGTTCGCACCTTGGTCTGGTCTGGGACCATTCTGTGTGGAGTGGCATGTTCTCCCTGTGTCTGCATGGGTTCTCTCCAGGTTCTCTGGCTTCCTCCCACAGACCAAAACATGTTGAGGTCAAATGGAGACTCCGAATTGCCCATAGGTGTGAGTGTGTGAGTGAATGGTGTGTGTGCCCCATGATAGGCTGGTGACCATCTGGAGTGTATCCCTGCCTCTCTCCTGTAATGGATTGGCTCCAGCAGACCCCCGTGACCCTAATGAGGAATAAGCGCGTATAGAACATGAATGAATGAATCAAATTGTGATTCATTTTTTTAATTTATTTGATGTTCTAATACAAAAAATGGAAAAGTAAACCTTCTCATACCAACATTTCAACTTTTTCTACATTTCTGTAGCATCTAGTTAGGGGTCTAGGCTCCCATGGATCCTTATAAATTCGTTGCTGATTTTCCACAGCTGATATTCATTCACCTGACATGGCTGTGTGAGTGTGTGTGTGTGTGTGTGTG
The DNA here is from genome assembly GCA_030544235.1 of Lepturacanthus savala. Taxonomy (NCBI): domain Eukaryota; kingdom Metazoa; phylum Chordata; class Actinopteri; order Scombriformes; family Trichiuridae; genus Lepturacanthus; species Lepturacanthus savala. Next base: position 21,125,887 of record CM060464.1, on the reverse strand, counting down.
TGTATGAGAATGTTGAGGTGTCTATGTCTGTGGACATTTTTGTGATATTGACTTGTTTGGCTGGCTTGCCTTCATATTTATGTGTATGTGCACTCATAAGTGTTATTTGTCTAACTGGTCATGCAGGTCCTGTGTGTGCTGGGTGTCTGTGTGTGTGGTTGTGTAGGAAAAGTTTGCTCTGTCTATTCTAGATCTATTCTAGATTTTAGAATTTGATGTCAAACAATCAGAAGATATAAAAACCTGGCATTTTAAGGATTACTGTATGAGGACAGGGCGGAGGTAGCGATGAATAGGACCCCCCTGTTTATTTTTATCCATACACACACACACAATCAGGAGGGCATAACCTTAATTATGAGGACCACACAGGTCCAAGTGTACATTATACCCATACGTTAGTGTTGTTTGTGATTAGTCAGTGATTATCTGGTATTTTGAAAAATTAATACTACTAAACTTTAAAACGAATGTGCAATACTCTGCTATCAATATACAACATTTTTTTATATAACATTTATTAGCACTGAACACTTTTAACTACATTTTGTTCCTTTTGTGTTACCTTCATGCCCTGGAATAACAAATAGTGTATGAATCAGTTAATAAATAATGAATACTGCAGTTAGTTTGGTTCCACATCTTTATATTAAAATAAACTTACTGATTTACAATTAAAATTGACATTAAAAACTTGAAGTAGCAAATAATAGAGTCCAACATAAAGAGCAGAGCAACAAAAGGAATTAAAGGAAGTACTGCCCCGAGGAAACTGTAAAATACCGATTTAAAACTTAAACCAAAGAAATTAAGTGGGGTAAGAATAGCCAACATCCGGTCTTTATTAGACCTTATTTCTTTGAAACATAAGGCCCTTGTTGCTTATAAAATCGCTGATGGATTGAAGAGTTCTTTTCATTATAAACAGGCTGCTCAGAAAGTTCACACTGCTCGCTCTCCAACTTTATTGCAAGGTGTCCCTTTGAAATGTGTGTTTTGAAGTGCTTCATGACAGCACATGGTCTTTTCACACATCTTGATTTGAACTCTATCACACAAAGAATATTTTATACTCCATCAGCCCTTGGACATTTGCAGATTTTACTATCTGGCCCTCTTTTTAGTAGTATTCAAACCATCTATAGAGGTATTTACTTTCTACACCAAACAATATCATTTACTGAACATCAGCTTGAACACCTGGGTCAACATTCATTTAATTAAATTTTTTTTCACAGTTGGATAAATTGGTCAGAGATCTACTTAGCGTAAGTTATTTTTCAATTGCCCTATACCAGGGGTCTGCAGCCTTTTTAATATGAAGCGTCACTTTAAAATTTCCCCACAAATTTCAGTGTCATAACAAACTTTGTGTAAATATTAACTTTAATAATGACACCATATCAAAATTTGAATCTCCAAAGAACAATAGGTTTATTTACAAAATCTGGTAAGGTGATTTTTGGAATACCCTTCCTAACCAATATTACCATTTTAGACAAAACAAAAACCTTACCTTTCTAACTCTTGGCCTCACTCTGGGCCAATTCAATGCGTTTTCTTTCCTCTACAATACATATATAAACAAAAAGAAGGTTCAGGTATTGTGTCGAATTGCTGGGTCAAAGTTTGAAGAAATTCCTGCTGAAGTCCAATCTCTGTCAGGAAAAACTTCTCTTTGGTGTCCAAAAAGAATCTTCAGGGGTCAAAGTCTCAAGCGAAGTATCTAAGTGTTTATTGCCGACAACAAAGGAGAAAGCTTTCGGAAGAACAATCCAAAGTTTAGTAAGCCTAGATCTTGATATTTATGAATTTCTGCCCACAGTCAGACATTTGTCCATCCCATACTTCAGATCATATACATTAACCAGTTACACCTCGAGAAGTCATACGTCTAAATGCCTGCCTCTGCAAGGCATTTAGACTTTTCCATAGTTTTCCATATTTTTTTTTTCTAATCGACTCTTGAGGTTAATTTTAAAGATAATAAATTTAATGTAATACACTTTGAATTTTAACTAGTATAACTAGCATGATCACATAAAAGACAATATGTGCTTTGTACCTGTGTGAGGTATATGACACATGATTGATACAATGTTTTATATGAGAACAAATCCTTCTTCTTATCATGTACTACTGTAAAATAACATCACAATTATATCTTTGCCTTCACATTTTTGTTCTTCTTCAGTGCATCACAGTCATCAAAATTACACCACACAGGTCTTATTATTTCATCCACAACTGCATTATAAAACACATCATCCACCACCAATGGTTTTTGACCAATTTTCAAACTTAATTAAAATATAATTTTTTGTCACATCAGCAAACGTTTTCAAACGGCCAAGTGTGCATCCCTAATCTGCTCTATCTTCAAATAATGGATGCTGCAGATGATTGAGTAGGCCAAAACCAAGTCACAGGCTATGCTTTTGTCTGCCGGATGAGATCTTGGCTTGGCAGTAATCTAAAAATTCAGCTGTAAAGCTGAAAACGATACCAAAAGTTTCAGGAGCACCAACATAAACTGAGACATGTCCGCTAACTGTGAGTATGTGTGAGTGGTGTTTTGATGAATGAATCCGGGAAAAACAAAATCTGGATTTTGGTTGCTACATGAATCTACTCAATGTTCGAGAGTTTCGATATTTTCGAAACTCTCCACTTGTGTATCCAGTGTGACATATCTTGTGTTGGTGTTGTTGGTGTGGTTGAGAGGTAGAATTATATAGAAAAGTGTGTATAAAAAATATATATATATTCTAGCAGGGAGGTTAGTGAACACTAACAAAGTTAAAATGTTTACGCTGAGGCTAATTTACAGCCTGCCAACATTTAGATGGAAAAATAATACCTCTGTATAATGCCACTGTAAATAGCTTAACGTAAAAAACGTTGCTTCCTTTAGCCTCTTCTCCAACTTGCTCATTATCTCAGTATGACATTATTTTTCTATTACATATACTGCCTATTTGATGCTTGTTTGAGACAAATACAAGTCACATCAATTTAATGTCATCCACATGTAACACAATAAATGGGGTCAATAAATAAATACATTTAAAAATTGACTAGAAATGCACTCTGAGAGCACCGACTTCTGCCAAGAATATGGCCAAGCAAGTGGAGAACTTGAGTAAAAGTACTGTACTTACTTTCCATACTTCCATATTGGTAATGTCCAGTGTAGTCAAATATACTGCTATAAAACTCCCACATCTGAAATAGGCTGATAACATGTCTATAACATGAAAAATTACATTATTTGGAGGAGGTGGATTGGGTGGCAGTTAGATAAATAGATGCAAAAAGGAGACTGTTCCTAATCATACATTTTTAGCACCATGTGGGCATTTTACGGATCATTATAACCCAAACAATAATCTTTCCCAGCAGTGTTCTAATATGTATCTGAATGACAAAGTGGCACTGGGATGATATATTGAACCACATTTTGGTTCATGACTCTTACACCATTCTTCACGCAGCTCTTGTTTGTCTAGAGTAATGAAATATATTACACTTACACTTACACAGAGAAACCAAAGGCCCTTTATTTGACTTAATTTCATACCAAAGCAGTTCCCTTCCATGTGTATGATTTAAGATGCTCAGCAGTTAAAGGATTCTATGTTGCAACTTGTAAAAATCCCCAAATATTTGAAAGCTTTGTGAAAAATGAAAAAAGTTTAATTGACAAATCGACAATTGACAAAAAAGAAATTGTATGTAATCTTCATTAGGAACACATGATACTGTTCATCTTTGTCCTGAAGCCTAGGAACTAGAAACTTATACTGCAAATCATGACATATGACTAACTGCAGTTAAGGAAAGAATATAATCAGTTGTAAAAACTAAAAATTCTGGTATTTCACCTATTGTCCTTTACTGTATGTCCTTTAGGTATCAAAAGTTAATGAATAGAGAAAGACTGCAGAAAATGTACTAATCAGATGATAACTAACAGGGAAATGTGTGACTCAAGGTAAAAGAAATAATGCCAAGGCATGAAATATCCCCATATCTCCTTTTTACACCGCTATTAATATCAACATCAAAACATTGGAAAATATTGAAATATTTGACGTGTCCATTATACATACACACAATGCATGTGCACACGCACGTACACACGTGTTTGTTATACTAAGATATCTTTTAGCAGGATTACACATTAAACTACCACACTGATAGAGGTCTGTTATTGGTCCGAGACATGGACATGTACAGAAGAAACTCCCATTGACTCTGAAACTGAATTATATAATCATCAATACAAATAAAAAAAATAGTCATCAAAAATGAATTAAAAATATCCCACTGAGAGGAGAATGAGTGAGGTGATAGATTTCCTTTTTTTAATTTGTAGAGACATTAGGGATCAGAAAGAACATCATCCCAGTATCCTGAAGATGATAAAACATTGATTTGAAACAGATTACATCAAATTTGGGGTCAATTCTGGATAATTACACTGAGTAGTGCACAAATGTCTGTCTACATCTAATCAATCTCAACAGAGGAAGAAACTTAATACATTAACAGCCATATTTGTTTGAGCAAAACTGTGATATAACACTCACGAAAGAGCTTTTTAAAAGTGTGAAGGATTGCGGAAAAGGTTTTAGCCCAGTGAAATAAATCCTCTTTGAAGCCTGAATGCAGACTACTTTACTATAAAGAGAGGATGAGGTTTCAAATGGTGTTAACTTATAATAGACTCTTTACTGGAGTGGATTGAACTTTGAGAGTGTGGGACACACACACATAGGTGTTCCTACACATTGTCCATTTCATATGTCCATACTATTCCAGTATTTCAGACCATATTCACCCTTTGAGTACATACAACTGGCATTTTATTGGACTTACAGTAACAATCATGATTTGGGTCTACAACAGTTTTCTTCCCCTGGTTCTGCACGATGTGTGGAGGAATCAAAATAGATAGCTATCTGGATCCATTTTAACATTCATTCATCTTCTATACCCACTTATTCCTAATTAGGGTCACAGGGCGATTTATAAATAAATAAATAATTATGTTGAACAATATTGGCCAGCCAGTTTTTTTTTTTTCTTTTAAGTGACTAATGAAAATATTACCTGTATTAAAACATTAATCTGAAGCCCAATTCTCCATTCTATTGTTAAAACAATAAATATAGCGACTTCTGATAAGCCAATATTATTTTCAGGCTTAAAATACCATATGAAAGTTAGGCCACGCCCATTCCCAATTTAAGCACATACCCTACACTGAGTACAGATGCCAATACAGATAATAGTGTTGGTTGAACATTTATAGATAGAGTTTACTGTGCACTCATTCATCTATATTCATAAGTGTAGTCACTACCTAAGTATTAAGCCATCTGCTATTGTAATACAACCTTCTCATCTACAAGACTAATTTGTAGGCACATTCAGACGATTAATTCATGCTGAACTAATGACTGCAAATGAGGCTAAACTCTAAAAGAAGACAACCTGTTAGAACATCAACATAATGATTAAACAGATGCTCAGGCCCAGTGACGTCTTATTTGCTGAACTGCCTGTTTTTATTTACCTCTCCGTCTTTTGTTAATTTTTCCTGCCTATGTCCCTCTCTTGGCTAAATGCAAACACAGCACCAAACTCAGGTGTCTGTTTCAACATATGCACACTTACAATACATGTCACAAAAAGTTTCCTTTGAAACCATGTAATGCATTGAGAGTTGGTAATCAACCATGGATGTGGTGGATGGACAACAATCACAGTGAAGAAAGCAAAACATATATATAATATATGAGAACTAGGGTCTGAACAATGGGTGATAATATAATTTATTATATGATATGGGATAGATATTTTTTATTAATGTCTATGTCTATTAATATGATGATTTACATAGGTGAGGAGCAGACACATATGGTCAAGAAAAAACAAATATGATGTGGATATGAGGGTGACAGTGACTAGCCAGCCAATAAGAAGGCTGTTTGATTTAGAGCCTTTATTTGATTAGTTTAAAGTGGGCCCTCTTCAGTCTCTTAGCCAGCAGATGTCCATATCTGCTTTGAGTGAATCATATAATTTTGACCCTAGAATAGTGTGTGTCTGGGGTCTGGATCCATCAAATTGCCAATTCTAATTGGTACACAACATTTTTGCAATATTGTAATAAGACATCCATTTTTGTTCAATTTAAATCACACTGTCCACATTTAGGACTTGTGATGCTGACTGACTTAATGTTAGGTTTATGATCATGAGCTACAATAGTTTTTTTTTTTTTTCTTTTGCCTGATATTGTTAGTTCTGCCTACAAATATAAACATGCCTTTTACATGGCATGAATACCTCAACAGCTATTGCATGGATTGGTAGGGGTGAAGGAGGTCATCAGGGCTACAGCTGATTTTTACATGTCATTATGATTATTGTTTGTATATTTGCCTGTGTAATTCCAGCCCACTTAGAGGATGAATGCACTGATTAAAGCAAAGCCAGGTGCTCTTGTATCTTGGGTGCATTACTACCTAAATGGCAGATTTGGCAAGTTGGAGAGATATGGCGATAAGTATGCAACCAGAATATTGAATTAACAATTGCTCTGGTGGTAGGTTTATTTCAATTCACTTATATAACGTCTTTGCTCATTGATCCACATTGACTTCATTTTTTCTTTAGTTCATAATTAGTGAACCAATTAGTCTTCTTTATTTGGCATAAGAATAACCTCTCTCTCATGATCATCAGTTATTAGTAGCCTAACAGCTCTCCATTCATTCAAACAGCTTTAAAAGCCATTTTGAAAGGATTTCTCTGATTGAACTTTCCATTGCTTCAGAAAAGCCTTATTGTCAATTCATGACCACTCTTCTATCTAAATCAAATGTGATAACACATAATTTGTGAATGGTGGCTTTTTAAAAAATCTCCTTTTCTTCCCTTTGCACAGCACTTTGCCTGCTACACTCTAAAAAGTGCTGGGTATTTTATAAACCCAACAAATGCTGGGTTGAGCTTGTTGGGTCATGCGCGCGTGCCTGTGTGGGTTTTCACCGGGTACTCCAGCTTCCTCCCACAGTCCAAAAACATGCTCAGGTTAATTGGAGACTCTAAATTGCCCATAGGTGTGAGTGTGTGAGTGAATGGTGTGTGTGCCCCACGATTGGCTGGTGACCATCTGGGGTGTATCCCTGCCTCTCGCCGTAACGCGCTGGGATAGGCTCCAGCAGACCCCTGCGACCCTGGTGATGGTGATGTGTTTGCCTGTAAGACCTGCAATTTAGGAGTTATTTATACAGCCTATGCTTTACACAAAAAATTCGGGACTTGCCTGAATCAAGTGATATTAAACAGCTTTTGGATTTTAACTTTATTTTAGATCCAGCACTTTTTAAGCTGGGTATAATATTTGATAATATGTAGAGATTGAATGTGTTCATTGAGAATTCTGTTAAGTCTCCTGGTGGAAGCCGCAGCTCTTCAACATAACACAGTGGAGAAATAGGAAATATAATGATCATGGCTGAAAGCCCAGAAAAACTACAGTTAAAAACAGACAAGACTGCTGAAAGATGGTAATTATTATTACAGACAATGATCAAACTTTTTTACTTATCCTTACTTTTATTTGCATGTACATGTATTTTTTTTTTATGTATTTTTTTTGTATTATTTATTTTTTTTCTATGACTCTTGTTCATAATAAAAGATCATGAAGTTAGACAAATGTATATGCATCTCCTCCAAGTTGTATTTTCTATGAATTATGTCTCGTCTCTTCTTCTCCCTCTCCCCGGCAACTTTGTCCAGCTCTTCCGGGGGGACTCCAAGGCGTTCCCAGACCAGCCAAGAGACATAGTCTCTCCAGCGTGTCCTGGTGGGGGCCGCAGCTTGGAGGGACGTGCCCAGAACACCTCACCAGGGAGGCATCCAGGAAGCATCCTCACTAGATGCCCGAGCCACCTCATCTGGCTCCTCTCGATGTGGAGGAGCAGCGGTTCTACTCTGGGCTCTTCGCGGATCACCAAGCTTCTCACCCTATCTCTAAGGGAGAGCCCAGCCACCCTGCGAAGGAAACTCATTTCAGCCGCTTGTATTCACAATCTTGTTCTTTCAATCACTACCCAAAGCTCGCGACCATAGGAGAGGGTCAGAACGTAGAATGACTAGTAAATCGAGAGCTTCGCCCTTCAGCTCAGCTCCTTCTTCACCACAATGGACCAATGCACCCACCCTAAGGCGAAGGGAGGCTACCCTCTCATCCATCGGGGTAAACCCACACGTTAACTGGGCAGGGTTAACGTTGACCTAATAATCTGTTTCTTCATCAGGGGGTTTTGAGCTGCGCTTTGTCTGGTCCCTCACCGAGGACCTGATTGCCATGAGTGACCCTACCAGGGGCATAAAGCCCCTGACAACATAGCTCCTGGGATCACTGGAACATGCAAACCCCTCCACCATGGTAAGGTGGCAGCTCCAGGAGGGGTATGAATTATGTGTTTAATTAAAATATAATAATAATAAATAAAAAACAAAAAATTGCAACCTACCATCTCTGCATTATGTGGAGATGGGTGCTGTGTCAGTACATCCCAGGTGCAGGAGACCAGGGAGGACTATGTCCTGGTTGACCATGATAGTTTATTGTGCCAGGGGGAAGGTCAAACTCAATAATGTGGAAGCATTATCTTTCTAAGGGAGACTCCGCCACCATCACCACCAGAATAAAAGTTCATGTGCAACACCACCAGAGCTCATTAAAGGCATATCATGGTCATTTTAAGTGCTGCCAATTAAAAGTTTTTCACCTCAACTATGAGGTGATGCCACATCCTGTGTAAGTTGAACTCAAGAATTAATGAAACTGTAATAGCTGCTGTTAAATCCAAAGCATTGTGTATCAGTATAGGAAATGCAATGTAGTAAATAAAACACTATTTGTGGTTCTAATGTTAAAAAAATTTATTTACAGAATAAGATATGGATATATGTAGAGTTATTAAGCCATCAGGAAAGTTATTAAAGGTCCCATATCATGCACCTTTCTGGGTTTTATTTGAAGTTTTGACACAATATATTCACAATTTAAAACACAAAAATTCACCTCAATGTAGTTTTACAGTGCATTTTAAGCTCTTCGAGACACGCATGGGCAATACACTCACTTCCAGGCAGCCCTGCTGACATTTATGTTGTAAATGTATTTTTATCCTGAAAGCTAAACAGTTGAAACAGTTGATCCGATGCAATGCTACCTTCGGAGCTATCGTAGCCCATGTGGAAGGAATTCTATCCATCCTGGAACTCCTGTATCTTTCAGGGGGCTTTTGAAAATAAACCCATACGGGTAGGTCCAATATTTACCCAGAATAACCCTAACCCTAACCCTTGTCCATATTTTAAGAATTATCATTCTATGTATATTGCAACTAGCTTCGACGATAATGGCCATATTTGTTTTCCATAATGCTTTGCAAGAATCTTTTGACCAATCAGAGACTGAGCTCTTCTTCTCTTCTTTTCGCAGGCCCCTGAAAAATAAACGTATGCTGTTTTTTCAACAAAAGGTTGTAGGGTGATCGTAGGCCTCTCAGGCCCACCCATTAGGCTGTGCCGGCTTTACAGGTTACACTCAAGCTGCTGAAAAGTGAAGGAGGTGTGATAAGTGTTTGATCTTCAAAAAACAGCAAAAGTAAGAGCGAGAGAAATAGCAGAAGGAGGGCAAGGTCATTTGGCTGAGAAAAAAGGGTCAGAAAAGTTCTCTTATATGGGAACACTTTGGGTTTCAAGAATCTGACGAGGATTAGAGGCACGTAAAGTGAAGGACCTAGTAAAAGGTGATATATGTGCCTCTTGGAAACACAACAAAGCTGTTTAACCATCTCAAACAAAATGACTAAGTCACTCATGCTGAATAAATACATTCTGTAACTAAAAACAATTATCCAAACAATTGTGATTTCAATATTGACCAAAATAATAAAGATAATATTTTTTTACATAATCGAGCAGCCCTAAGGTGGAACCTCTACAGACAGGGAGTTACTGTAAGACCTCACAGGTTAAGTTAAGGACACAAAAAAGAACTGGTCGAGTTTCTAAATCCAGGCTGTGTGTATTTATCTGTATATAACACCTAGACCGTGTTTAGAGTTTAAACACAAAGCAAAACGAAAAAAAAACAAAAAACAAAGTGACTTTTATCCATGCATGTGCAAACCTCATAAAATTGGAATCATGTTGTTTGAAGAGGAAGGAGACATAAATTAGTCTAGGACAAGCTCAAAAAGATTGTGGATTTGTATTATAAGAAATATTTTTATGTGCGCATTATGAGATTCTTCAAATCCCATAGATTTCTTTTAAACAAACATTAGGAATTTAATCGTTATGAATTATGCTGTCACTGATAACCACAGAAGTGTGGCTCTATTCCTGAAGCTGGGACCTATGACCTTTTCTGGCCAACGACACAACTGGAAAATCACCCTTGGCAACTCAAATAGTAAATTCACATGTAGCATGTAACTATTAGAGTCACTGTTGTTTGACCTCTCTTACCCAGTCTTTGTCCGATGTCAGCTAAAAGCAAAGCAGCAGACTGTCATCCACTTTTACTGCCAGGACCATGTTTAACACAGATCAGTGTAGCATATTTTCTGCAAAAAAAAATGTGAAAAGGGCAAATTGCAGCTTTATGGTTAATTTTCAGAACACAGCATTATTTCACCTCCCGCAGCTTTTCGCTTCCGGCCATGATAAAAAGGGAGCCAAAACTCACAACAAGGCCGGGGGCTATCTTTATTCAACATCCCTGGGCGTTTGCGGCCGTCTACCTCAGTGCTATCAAAAACAGCTTTCGCCTCTCAGTGAGACCTTTTCCAGCCGTGCACAAACAATCAATTGCGAGTCTTCAACCGGACACCAGCAGCTTCTATGAACCTCCATCTGGGTCGATGCGCTCGAGCGGCAGATGGTGCCTCAATATTTGTGCCTGTTGCATAGAAACAAGGTGTTTAACAGGCTTTGACAAAACGATTCTGGGCTAAATATCTTTTTCAAAGAGCAGAGCTTGCACACTTGACATTTCGATTTCTAGCCCTTCTGTCTTATTCTGAAAATCAAAATGCAATCACAAGTACAAGCAGTTATGCTTCATTATCTGCACTTAATTGTGAAGAGATGTCCATGGTGAAATACAAAATATAGATTCTGACTATAAATATTTAACAAATGACTGTTTTCCCCTTAAAAGAATCAATCCTTTGCTGTGTGGTAATTGCTTGTGTCCTCTCAAGTAGATATGTGCTTCAATAACCTACCTCATTTGAAACCACTTACTAATGGTCTTTGAAATGTATATCTATGCCTTTGTGTAATTGGCTTTCAATTGGCAATGAGATGGAAAAAGATAATGACCAAGTGGAATAAAGACGACTGAAGGGACTGTAAAGGAACAAAGCACAGCAGGGATTTCTACTTAAATTCCTTACTTTATTCTGTTCACTCAGCCCCTTGAAATCTGTCTTTCTTTGAGCCAATTTGGCTGACCCACAGGGGCCAGGCTCTCGGTCATGGAGAGCCTGAAGCAATGCTTAAAGGGATGAAAGTGTGGTTGGTTATTTTGAAAGCATGTTTTTCTTTCAGAAAGCAGTTTTATTTTTCTTTTTGAATTTGAATCTACTCTAACTGATATATTGGCCACTACAGGGCCATGGAACAAAGTGTAAACACATTTTCATATAATTACCATATAAAGTTATTTATACAAACTTGTTTGTAGGAGTTAGTTGTCTATTTCAACACTGAACAGACAGAGAGCAACATAAGCATTTATGCAGTTATTTTTCTAGTCACCTGACAAATCTAAGTAAAATATTCTATGTCAAATTCACGCCCAACACCCATGTCATGTGAATAGCAAATAGCAGGTGAGACTTATGTTCTGTCTTTCTAGTTCTCCAAAAATTTGGCAGTGCAGCCAGCCAGCCTCACAACCACAGAACATGTTTAACCATGCCAAAATCCATCACAACCAAAGAATTTCTATGCCAATTGTCAAAAATCATCTCAAGGAAGCTCATCTGCATTGTTGTGTCCTCACTAGGGTCTTGACCTAACTGCAGATCGTTGTCAGAACCGACTTGAACGGGCAAATGCTCACCTATGATAACATCTTACACTTAAAAGTGTTTTGTTCATAGATGAATCACAGTTTTCAGTGTCCCATGGAGACAGTATGATTATGGTATAAGCAGGCATGAGCTATGGACAATAAACACAAGTATAGCCCCATATTTCAAGGAGCTGCACATACTGTAAATCCTCGAAGCAGAGAACATACCAGTTATTGCATTCCCGTACCAGTTAGGTTGATGAATAATCTTGGAAAGAGGAAAACAGCATACTAAGGTGGATTTCAACAAATTCTTAAATAAATTTGAGCATGGCCTCACAGTTGGTGCCAGTTGCCAACTCAATCTCGTTGTGTGCCTGTGCTTTTTAGCAGTGTGCTGGCCCTGGATGGAGGGAGCCGGAGAATAGCTGGGTCTAATACTGCATTCCAGAATTTGGAAATCAAGATTTCCAAATTTCAACTGGGAATATCATTTGGAACGGCCCTCCTGAAGTCATATTTCTGAATCACTCCTGTAAGACTAGTGTTTGTGGCACTGAATCAGCTGTATGCATAGTATTGTTGGCTCTGATCCTGCTTGGAAATATGTTGTAATGAGGACTTTGTTACAGAGAGGAATCAGCCTTTTATCTGCATAGAAAATATAGTGTGTAGTGTATATATTGTTTACACCCACTGGTGACAGTTACTATGCAACTTAGCAGCTGAACCATTGGGAGCAGCTGGAAGTTCAGTGTCTTACTCAAGGACTCTTTGACAGGTTTGACAGGAGGAGCTGGGGATCAGATGCAAAACTCTGCTTTTAATGGATGGTGTCCTCTCCGCCCGTTGAGCCACCTGCAGGTCCATGAAAGCACAGCCATCTGTCAATCTGACTGACTTTGAGTCGACTGAGTGAGTGTCTTTTAATGTTTGATATTAATTGTTAACCTGGCCATATTTTCTTCGGTCACCGTCTCCCTTGATGTGCAGACGTACTGAGGGACTGTTTTCTTTTTTTTTTTTGTTATTCATCTGCTGCACCCATTGCACAGTTCATCGCCTTTTCCATCCTCAGCTTCACTGCAGCTATCATCATCATCACCACCATCTTCAGCAAAGTCACGCACTGGCGCCCTAGCCTTACTGCTTACCTGCTGCATCTTGGACACTCCCATGCCTCTGACTCCATCAGTCCAACAGGCATTTAATGGCCGGTACCAACCCATCATAAAATCTTGATTTTACTGCAGACCTTTTTTCCTTATTCTGAATAAAGAAAATAAAGAAACCTTTAACCATCATGATTTTCTGATAATCTATATACCTCATGTAATAGGACCAAAAAGGGGCGGAGATAATCAATTCAGAAAGGGTAGTCTAAAACTGGCCACATGCTGTGAGTAATCACTCCCCTCCTTCTCAAACCTGCACTAATTACTACCTACAAGCACACTACTGTACATTGCTACACGTATGTGCACACTCACACACATTCACAAAAGGGTATTAGGGGTCTCTACCTGCTCTCAACTTCAGGAGTGATTGATAGAGCCTTCACTGTAACACACAGGCTGTTTAGTCACACTGATTGCCTTTTGTGTGTGTGAGAAATTGTTTTTTTTTTTTTTTTTTCGTTTAACTGATGGCTACTACAAGAAGTGATCTTTACATTTCCTTGGTATCAATCTTCATTAAGTGAGCGTGTGTTAAATAGACAGTCAATCAGTCATTTTCTATAGCTGCTTATTCTTTACTGGGGTCTGCTGTCACATTGAGATGGAGACATCACATGGAGATCATTTTAGAATTTTTCCAGTACTCTGTTTGGATTTAGGCCTAAATGCAGAAAGAAAAACCTACGCTACCGACCACGCCAACGTGTTGCCCCTGTTTAAGAGACATTTAAAAAAAAAAAAAAAAAACTGCACACTGTCTGAAAAGTGAATGTGGATTTGTCTGTGTATAAATGTTCTTACAGACTCAAACAATACTTTATGGTTAAATTCACAGTGTCACATCTGAATGATGACTTTATGGTGTGTACAGTCACATAGGACACACACAAGTACAGTTGAGCGCCTCAGTGCCTCTGTAATTAATTGTTAGTGCACAGGTTGCAAATTCATATGATATTAAAGTGATTTCATGCTTCAAGTATGACAAATCATAAAATCTCCCTATTTACCCACACACATGGTCTACACTGCAATACTGCATTAGAACAGGGAGGAAGGTAGAGAGACAGAGAGTAAAAAGAAGAATGTGACAGAGAGGAGGTGGGGGAGAAGAGAAACAAATGATGATAGAAATATAGATAAATATTTGAAATTCCATCTGTATTTCAAACTGGTTATGGAAAAAAATATAACAACCACAAACGATATCACAATCTTCCTGAAAGTCAAAGTAACAAGTTAGATTCACAAACACGTTATTGGGCAGGTTGTTACAGTTTGTGTCTGTTAATGTTGGCAATATTTCACGTTTTCATTCTAGGACAACAACGAAAGAAATGCTATGGGTAATACCACACAAATAGTGTTTTTAATATAGCTTTCACTCCTATGCTTGTGTGGCTGAGCTTTATGGTCTTTTACAAACAATTCCCTGTCTGCAGTTTAATTCAAAAATGATGTAATGTAACAGTAGACACAAATAAAACTGATGATAAAGCAGGATAAAACAGGATTCAGGTTCAAGTATAGGGTGATTGTTCAGAATGGTGTGTGTGTGTGTGTGTGTGTGTGTATGTGGGACCACCTTCATCATCGCCATCAATGATATTTGTAATTTTGTAATTTTAGAATTGAAACTATTTACAAGATCACTGACTGGTATAAAAGGTTATGCTGAGGCCATTCATTCATAAAATAACAGTTAAATTGAGACAACTTTTTTCGAAAGTCTTAGATATGGAGACCTTGACAGTTGTGATTGGTCCAGAGCAGAGAAAATTCCAACTCAATCTTTTCAATTGTTGTACACACATATCTCCTCATCCACATCTCCAGTAAAACTACTGTTGTTCAACAGTCAATAGTTCCAACTCTGCTTAGCTTCAGTCAGTGAAGTGAGCTACAATAGCTCCGATGGGAGTTTTACACTGAAGATCTAAAACTCCCTGCTTCAATTCCGGGTATTGGCAAGAATAAGAATGTCTTTCTCTCTCACTTGTAAATTGGTTGGCCATTCTCTAACTGGATTTATTATATGGAGGGATACCTACTGGACAACAGCAATTTGAGACATGTGTAGAGTTTGCCTAAAAAAAGAGATGAAAGAAACTCATAGGAAACTAAATACTAAAGTATCTATATCATCTATCTATCTATCTATCTATCTATCTATCTATCTATCTATCTATCTATCTAAAGATAGCAAAAGATAAGTTAAAAACAAATTAGAGAATAAAATCATGCACAATACACTAAACATTCATAGGCACGAAAATAATCATACAAAATTTTAAAATAATTTTGCCACATAACTTATAAATGCTCACAAGTGCGTGGGTTTTAAAGTAGATTTGCCAAAATGAGCCTTTGTGGGAACTTGTTTGACAAAGGTATGAATGGATTGGACATTTATTCGTATGTACTGCTTTAAAAGACAGGGATATGAAGGCTTCTTTAAAAGGGAGTTAGTAATGTAATGCTTAAAATAGGAGGAGAAAATACCAAAGGACAGACAACAGTAAATAATGGCTTAAAGTCTGGACCAACCATCTAAAATAAAACATCTTTGAAATATTAAGTGGAAAGGAAAAGGGTGAAGCCGTTGCTATGTAAATTAGGTAAAATGAATAAAAAAAAAAAATACTTACTATGCAAATGAGCCTCTTTGCAAAAAGACAAAGAGCTGATAGTATAGCTCTAGAGTGAAATTGCTAACATCTCCAGAGAGTCGTTGGCTCTCTCTCTCACTCTCTCTCTCTGTTTTCCAGCTTGTGAGACACTGAATGATATCATCATCCATAGTAGTTTCTCCATTACGAACAATTCCACTGAAAAGATGTGGAACCTGTGTGCATCAGCTGATGTAAGTAGCAGAACAGTGAACATAACCATCATTACCATCAGTTCCTGTATGATCCGGTGTTAATGAAGTTACCACTGCTGTGCTGGCCTGCATGAAGCCCTTTTTCTCAGAGGCACTTTTCCTTTCAGCCGCTGTGATGCTGCAACCAGCTGTGACACATAGCCAGAGGTGGGCAATAAACAGTGTCGGTTTGATGTTTCTGAACATTATTGTCAGACAATAATCTATGACATGTTTAAGAGTCACATTAATGTCAGTATATTATATCATACGTACAAAATACTAGGGAAGCAAAAGAAGCAAAACACATGAAAGTTGTTTTGTGATATTTAGTGATCTGTGTGTGCACACTTCTGCTAATAAAAGACGCATAATGTGAGGCTTTTGTGATGTCAGCGGTTTTCATCATGAACCAAACTGTGTGCTGTAATGTGGAGAAAAGCCAGAATCTCTGGAAACCCAAATTTGATGGGCTTGTTTGTGCTGTCATATCATGAGCATAATTAGTAGCCACATCTATCTTTGTGAATTCACCTGAATTTGTCTTTTTTCCCCTACCTAATCAAAGGGATAGTTTGGTATTTTGGACAACTAGCCCCATTTCCCATGTTCCTGGCATGTATCTGAAGCATAGAAACCGTGATTTCAGTAATCCCTCCAAGTCTTGACATTAGTCCCGAATATGCTCTGATAGCTAACCGATTTGTGAAATTGGATCTGGATTGGTTCTGGAAATATTTCAAGACCACAGTACGGCTCTAGTAAACTTCTGTCTCAAACAGGAGTGACCTGCCCAAGGCTTTCAAAGCAAATACAACATGACAGCTTGTATCTGTTAGATCATTATATGTATTTTCACGCCTAGTGTTCACAAGCACAGCAATATTGCTTTTTTGATGAACTTACCTGAAATTATGGTAAATAAACTAATAAACAAAGCATAAAGCAAAATAGGCAACCATATTGATATCTCATGCCATTTTTATGATAGTATGATACTTATGTAATAACTTGTATTGATTTATCCACTGCAGCTCCTGCACATTTCCCATTCAATTTTAATTGAATCAATTTGGTATAGTGTTATAAAATGTAGCCCATAGTTCATTAGTAACAAAAAAAGGGGAACAAAGACTGAATTTATAGGTAGGAGGTAATTAGCTTGTTACTCTGTCATATTTTATAACTGATAATAAAATTCTGAACATATGAAACAGTTTGTGGTAATTAAAACACAAAATATGGGTAATTTATTCTTTGGAAATAAAACTGAGGCTCTCAAGGTGGAGAAACCACCAAGTGAGACTAGAGAACAGTTAAAATCATTTCAGTGTATTACAGCCCCACCCCCTCGATCTTGATTGGTGGAAAAACAAATAATCTTCGGGGATGACTCAGTGAAAGGTGCATATTCATCAGCACTGATCCAAGACTATGTGATGATAAAAATAAAGTCAATATTGTTGGATGTGATAAATCCAGGCAGATAAAAGACTTAATAGTAGGGATCTGACATTAAGTAAACATAAATTAGCCGATTCAACAGTAGGGATTGAAGAGATGGTTTTAACTGTGATGAGGTTGTGTATGTGTGGAGTGTGAGAAGATTCTGAAATTGCACACAGCTGCCTTTCAGATCCTAAGAGGGATGGATGATAAGTGGGGCAAACGCAACGAGCACCAGCAAGACCTGTGTTGTCTGGGACAGAGTTCTGACAGACATCAATTAAGGCTAAACATAATGTAGTTTCTAAAATTGCAAATCAGTTTTCTTGTTCCATGTTGCAGCCCATCTTAATTATAAAATGGTCCTGTTTGGTCCACAAGGAGTCAAATATATTTCCCTATATACAGTATAGGCCCATATATTGGCAAACACAGCTGGGACCACCACTGAAACTACGGACAAATCCATTTGTGAACGGAGTCCAAACTCCTTTTTACTTATTTAGATATACATACAGCTGACATACATCCCTCATATTGATACACACACAAATTACAACATACAGTCAATGTGCTGCAACAACAAACTGAGGGTTGAGCATCTCACTTTCTTTACATGTTGAGTCTAACTGTTGACAAATAAACCATTGACTGAAACAGTTTATTTAACTCATAATTAGTGGAATTACTTCTCATCAGAGCATCTAGCAGCAGCCATCAGATACTTATCAACCTACTGCATGCGACTGTAATGGCTGCTTATTTAACCCAGTCTAGCTCTCTGGGTACATCATTTGGGGCAGTGTGAAATGCATAGGGTGAGGCAAAGGCAGAATAATGATTCTTTATTGTGTCATTATGACTGAATGGCTGTGTAAAAATGTCTATTCTTAATGAATATTTTTTACTGTAAACTTTTCTATTTGGAAATAAAACCTAGTAGTGACTGAACCCCAAATATCATCCCTTATTGTGGGGGAATTTTAATGTCAGGAATCCCTCTTCAGAAAAGTTTGGCTAACCTGAAGTATGTTTATGTACAATCATGAGACTGACTGCATGCTTTCATAAATGTTGGCAATCTCTCCTCATTCCCCTGATCTTAGCAATTACAATATTTTCAACCCATGCTTTGCAGTTTTTTAAACATATATTTTCTATTTATATTTTTCTCCACCTGTTCACGAAAATATTTAATACCCACTGTAGAATTGTTATTGTTAATATTTGTATGTCTACAGATGTTTCCCTCACTTCCTTCAAGTCCATTATCAACCTGACTGGCAAAGAAACATAGCAAATGAGCATCTATAATAATGTCTGTCTCTTAACTTCTCTCTCTCCTCTTGTTTTTTTTGGTATATTAAATAATTAACTTGGTGAGTTCCTATATTCTCTCTGTCTCTATCCACCTCTGGTGTCTCTCTCTACCTAGGTGGTGTCTGCAGGCGTCTGACTGACTCACAGGTTGAATAATTCACTCAGTTCAAATGAGATCTCCCCGGCCTTAATGAAGCCATTAATGAGACTCCATGGATTCAGACTGCTGCCGCACCTACACTGACACATTCCCGCCTTCGCCACGCACACACACACACACACACACACACTTGTACATTAACATTTTTTTATTTAGCAATAGGGCCAGTGTGTAACTATGGAAAACACAATTGGTCATGTAAATATGCCAAGTTATAGCCCACCACTAATTTTCAAATAATAAAAACACCTTTATATTGCAGTAAAGTGCCTCACTTCTAAAAGGAACTGTTTGACAGAGTGGTATCACCTCTCAGCAGGCATGCTGATTTTTACAAGTGGCCACTTGTGGTACTACAACAAAAAATCCCATGCGACCCAAAAAGCATTTTTTCCGTAGACTGCAATAGTAAAATAGAAGCCAATAAAATTCTTGACAGTACACCCCCAACTATAACCCTTGTTAATTACAAATCTCTGTATTCTAGACTTTTAAGTCATTGATTTTTTATCTGTCAAAAACCTTTTGAATGTCCAGAAAAAAATGTCCAGAAAAAAAATATTTTATTCCAGCGTGACGTGGATTAGGAGGAGTGCAGGAGTGTTGTCTTGGGACCACGGATGCCTGCCTGTTGACTCAAAGATGAGTTTTTTCAAAACATGCTTGTACTATAATTTTTATATTTGAATGGCAGGTATCAAATACTCAATTAGCCTTGGTTGCTGCCACTGAAGAATAAACCGTCAATTCATTTACCAAACTGTGATGTGTGTCGTCAGCTTCTTGATTTGCCCGATCTATCAAAAGGGCATTTTATTAGGGGTTGAATCATGCAATTTGAAGTAACGATACAACTAAAGACTATGGATAATATATATTATTGAAATATTATATTGATTATTGAAACAATTAATCTATTATTTGCTGGGTTCATAAATGGTGTAAAATCGTCTCTCAACAGGCGGAATTTGGAGGGAGAAGGACATCACTCCAGGAGAAGATGTGAGTGGCTGGTGGTGGCCCTCAGGGCTCATCAATGGAATAGCATCTCATTATCCATTTATCAGTCCTGTTTGGTATGCAGCTGGGGAGGATGGTGAAAACAACATGAACACAACGCACAATATAAACAGCCTGTCTTAGTTAAAAAGCCCACTCACCACGACAATTTGCAGGTCAAGTGTGGGAACACAAGACAAACCCTGACAAAACAAAAAGAAAAAAAAATAACAACAACCAATTTTGGATTAAAGACACCCAGACTCAGTTTGATCAGACTTTATTTATCTTATATATGGGACTCAAAATGGGGTTGGCTGCTTATAAAGGTCTAACATTAATTTGAACAGTTTTCTTTGGAAAATAATTAACACATTTAACAGTGAACATGTTAACTAAACTGTTTATGTAACCAATGAAACAAAACAAATCCCCTGTGTGTGTGTGTGTGTGTGTGTGTGTGTGTTCCCTAGAGGTCTTAGAAATGGATCATTATTAATAGTAGCTACCTATATATGTCCAGGTAAAGACTTGTGCTTCGTAATGCAAGCTCCAAATTTTACTATTAACATTGTGTTTCCATTTCTGTATTTGTAGAAAGCTGAATCACATCAGAATTAGAAGTTGTACATGTGGTAGCTCATCAGTATCAGGCTTATTCATCAAGGGAGAGACTTGTGCTTCATGATGCAAGCTCCAGGTTTTACTATGAATATTGAAATTCTATTGACAGTATCATACCGATGATAAGGACTTATGTAACAAACCAAACTGTTTGGCAATTGTTCAAAAATCTCTATTGCAGATAGAGAACCATTGAGGATTGCTGCATATAGACCTAGCCACTATATGATCACTTTCACTGTTTCTAGACTCCCCCATCAGCTTTCAACGACCCACAGGTGTCTCACATATATCGTAACAACTCTGATTTTATGGTCCCTGGAGGACAATGATACAACACAGTGAGGGGAGGGGGGATAATACCCGCATTTAAGCTGCTCACCACCTCTCCAGCTGTCTTCCTAAATTTACTTTGCCCAAGAAACTTTCTTAAGTCCTCTCTCATTTTCCATTACAACGTGATTTATTCATTTTCTTGTCTCTGAAAGTTTTTTAATGTAGTCGGCAAAGTGAAATAAACGACTTCAAGGTTGTTTTTTTTTTCTTTTTTTCTGATTTGCATGTTCTCATCACCCCAGGGCATGATGGGAAGCCCCAGAGCATCATGGGGGTCTCTATAGGCTGCAAATGCCAAAGTAAACCAGGAAGACAGGAACTTTTTTAGCGTATGTGCCAGGCGAGCAACTTCCATTGAAATGAATGGCGACCATTTTTTTGTCCAGTATGTTTTTTTATAATACATTTTCACTCCTGAGATACAGTATGAGCTCTCTTTGGGAGTGCACGCATACACCTGTGATATCTCGCTGAGAAAAGAGATTTTTCAGAGCTTTAGAAAGATTTTTGTTGGATAAAAAGTCCATGACTTAATAACATAGAATAAAGAAAAATCTTTATAGCAGTTAGAGAACCACTGAGAAACATCGGCATGTAGCCCTATTCATCCCCTTGCCATATATCACTTTCACTGTTTCGAGACTCCCCCATCAGCCTTCAACGACCCACAGGTGTCTCACACATATCGCAACAACTCTGATTTTATGGTCCTTGGAGGAAAATGATACAACACACTGAGGGGAGGGGGAATAACGTTAAAGCTGCTCACCACCTCTTCAGCTGTCTTCCTCGATTTACTTTGCCCAAGAAATAAATTTCTTATGTCCTCTCTCCTTTTCCCTGTCATGTTTAGGGAAACAGTGACCTAGAAACAAAAACAGGACAGACACTGGTTAATTGTGGAATGATTCAAAAAAGGCTACTTCAACTTAACTCCGCAGTAATCTAGTTAGCTTTACTTATGAGTGATGTGACCTATAGAGACTTCACAGTAGAGTAACCCCCTATGAGGCTTCCTGTCATGCACAGGGGCGATAAAAGGTGCAAATTGCAAAAAATACCCCTCTTTGAGTCATTTAATTTACCACATTAAGCCATTCAGAGCTCCCATTAAGTTAACGGGGAGCATCCTTGATACCCAAAACACAGCACCATCACGCTTTAGGAGTGCACACACAGCTGTGACATCACGCTGGGAAAAGAGACTTTTCCAGAGTTTTCTGGCCATTAGAAAGGTTTTTGACGATGAAAAGTCTATGAATTAAAAATATAAAATACAAAAATCTCACTTATTTGCAGTTAGAGAACCATAGCAACATTGGCATGTAGCCCATCCATCCTGTTGCCATATACTGTATGATCACTTTCACTGTTTCAAGACTCCTCCATCAGCCTTCAACGATCCAAAGGTGTTTCACACATATTGCAACTCTGATTTTATGGTCCTTGGAGGACAATGATACGACACAGTGAGGGTGATGGGCGATAATACCCACATTTAAACTGCTCACTACTTCAGCTGTCAGTGAGTCATTTTCTATACCTGCTTATTCCTCATTAGGGTCGCAGGGGTCTGCTGGAGCCTATCCCAGTGCGTTATGGCGAGACAGGGATACACCCCAGACGGTCGCCAGCCAATCGTACACACACACACCATTCACTCACACACTCACACCTACGGGCAATTTAGAGTCACCAATTAACCTGAGCATGTTTTTGGACCGTGGGAGGAAGCCGGAGTACCTGGTGAAAACCCAAGCAGACACGGGGAGAACATGCAAACTCCACACGGAAAGGTCCCAGACCCCGGACCAAGGAGGTCTTGAACCTGCGACCTTCTTGCTGTGAGGCAACAGTGCTAACCCCTGCTCCACCGTGTCACCCCCCAATTCAGCTGTCTTCTTTTAATTTAACCTCCTAGGACCTGGTGTCTACATATGTGTACTCTGTTCATGCATGCCATGCCAGTTCAGGTTTTAGGAGGTTAAGGCTACTTCAACTTAACTCCACAGTAATATAGTTATCTGTTTAATGTGCACTAGCAAGCAAGGATCTAGTTAGCTATTGTATAGCTAGATGGCTAATACGGCTTACCACCAACCAACTATATCTACCTAACTAGCTAGCAACCAATAGCATACCACCCACTAGCTAGCTAGTGCTTTTAAAGTAACTGCTAGCAAAGTTACAAAGCCTAGTTTAAAAACTCAATCAATAAGTTTTACTACATGACATTTTACAGCAAAGTCGTATTTAAATGAATAATCCAACATATTAATTAACAATAAATCAAAATCTCCATACACTCATTTCTTAGGAGTCATTATTGATGAATGTTTAAACTGAAAAAATATATGAAAAAAAAAATATATGATATATGAAATATATATATCATATTGATTAGGTATGCAAGAGATCTATGAAGGTCTCTGATTCATCCTTCTACTCAGTAAGCTCTGTATTATAGCATTATTTTTCTACATCTCAATTATTTCATAACATCTGGGCTCCTGCATATTCATCATAACTTATCAAATTACTCATAATGCAGAAGAGGTTCTTAAGATTCATTTCTCAATCCAATAGACATGAACCATCTGCACCACTATTCAGGAAATTGACAAATTAACCATTCATAAACATGCTTATTCATTTTAAATTCCTTAACTGTAACTAAGACCTCTCTGTTACCTTTCAATAATGTCTATTTTCATCTGACATTTACCCTTCTGTCATACATCTAGCCACCAATTTTATCATCTTCTCAGGTGTCTTTCAGAATGCAAATGAAGTCCTATATCACCTCAACCATCTAAATAATTTTTTATTTAGTTTTTAATATGTTTTCAGAGTGTGTTTTTGCTTTCTTTTCATTTGTTTTCTTTACAGGCCCATTGGTTTCCATTTCCCTCCCAGGGCTGAAATGTATGTGCTGAAATAAATAAATAATGAAAGAACGTCTTTATGGTCCGTAAATATTTGACCATGGTAAGTAATTTAGGTAGCCCCTCTACCATAAATAAGCATGAAGACATGTTTTCCATTCTCCAGTCCAATGACTTTACACAAGGACTAACAGTGTTTAAATTGCATTTACTGAATTCTGTGGATGGGATAGGTTTTTTATGTCATTGCTGTTCGTAAACACTGGAGTGAAACAGATAAGTACTATGGGTTCAAAGAATGTTTTTAATCTACAGATAAAGATCTACAGGAGTGGATGATGTTACAATCGGGTCCTGCTTCCCAACAAAGGAAGAAGATCAGCCAAACATTAGTTAACCCTCATGATGTGTTCCTGGTCATATCTGACCATTTCAAAGTTTTTGTCTCTGAAAAATGCGGTTAATTTGGTCAGATTCAACTAATATTCTATATCTTTGTCCAAAAGAAGATTTCATCAAACAAAAATAAATTGTGTTAATTTGCATACAATTCTGTGTGTTTTGTTCAACTTTTCTACACTCTTGGTGTGGCTGGTCAAAAGTGACAGACAATTAGAAATTAATGGGGGAGACCAGAATGAGACCAGACTTAATGTAAGAAATGGACACACACACAAAATATGTGAAATCGTCAAGTGTAGTTTTGGGATAATTTTCTTTGTAAACAAAATATTTCCCATTGCTTTTGACTCTGACTCAATATGTTTTAATTTTGTATGACTGTTTAAAACTTTTAAATGGCATAAAACAAATGTCCTTGGTAACTTTGACCCAAACTAGTCTGTGATAAATATATTTCATCTGATTATTTCTTAAAGTCAAAATCATCGAGAAGTTATGTTTTTTTAGAACTGAAATTCAAGATGTATAATTTCAGATCAATGAGGCATATAGGCCATGAATAAATAGAAATTCAAAATTCGTACAAGAAGTTATGTTGATAAAAACATCTAACGAGACATTAACAATATGATACGTCTTAATGGAACGGTCAATTCTGATCAGGAACACCAAACTGACTAAGTGACATCAAGAGTATCAGTAGTGTCATGAGTGTGCAGATGAATGTAAAGAGTGGATGAGAAAGATAAGAAAAAATTATTAAAAACTACTAAGAGTGGGGGGAGCAGCAAGGTGAAAGAAAACATGAGCTGGGTTGACAGTCAACTTTAATTCAAGTGAGCCAAGCTGCACAGGTGTGTCTCATTTCCATGGTAACCCTTCACCTACCATCACTGCAACAACACAATCAGCTAGCGAATCAGCAGACAAATCCCCAGGGACGTCACAATGAATATACTCATCAAATTTGGCTAAGTGTTTTATAGAACCCTGGTGATGCAGTTTCACATGTCTGGATCAGATGCCCTCATCTGTGAGGCAAATTACCCATATAAACAATGTTAAAATAAAAATTCATTCTGCAGCACTGCACTCACCAAATGAAACAGCTGGGGTAATATGAAAGTTGGAAAGATTCTGGCATGTGCCTTTAGCTCAAAGAAAAGGGTGAAAGTTGAGGGTTGGTAGCCTTTAAAGAACTGTACCGTCACGCCAATACAAGTATTTTACTGAGGAAATCAAATGTGATTTAATTGCAGCCGCTTACCATCCTGTGGACAGACAGAAGTAAAGTTGGCAACGTCTTTACAGATGCAAACAAGAAGCATCACTCACGGCTCCATGCACTCACCATGCACATGATTGCAAAAGATTGTTGTTTCAGTCTTAAGAATATTGCCTTTGGTTCATATTCAGCCCTTTTTCTTTTATTTCGACTAAATGAAAAATAAATGAAAATGTTTTCAACCTGAAGGTCAATAGCCTTGGCTTATTTTTCTGTAAAAAAGTATGTTAAAG
This sequence comes from Lepturacanthus savala, assembly GCA_030544235.1. Classification (NCBI taxonomy): domain Eukaryota; kingdom Metazoa; phylum Chordata; class Actinopteri; order Scombriformes; family Trichiuridae; genus Lepturacanthus; species Lepturacanthus savala. Next base: position 21,100,032 of record CM060464.1, on the reverse strand, counting down.
AGAAACACATGTATATATGTGCTGGATTAATTCAGTCACACTCACTAGCTTTCTCTCTCACACACATGTAAAATATTATAATTCACGTCCTTCATAAGGTGTGCGGGTCAATTCAATCATATGCACTCTCTTTCACACAAATACATCCGAGCATGCATGTCTGCTGTGAAAAGGTTCACGCTGAGGAAGGAACCACAATAAGGGTAGATTTTAGTTTGAAGCATTAATGAGATTTTGCACCAAAATTCTACTGTATCTAATGTATCTATCTAGGAGGTGAAAACCAAACATGATTAATCTGAATTATAGTTGAATATCATTCAGCTTTATTTGCTTTCCTGTTTTTTTCTACCTTATTCATTGATGCGTCTCATGTAATATCTGATCCTGCGAAAACCCAATTTCCCTTCTATGTATTTATCAAGTACAATCTAACACCACGTGCCACAACTTTGGATCTTGTCCTTGACTTTGTGTTGCTATATTACCTCTTTCCCGCATGCGTTGCAAAAACATTCCATCAAAACTAGTGTTAACTCTCGCTCAACTCCCAGCCCTTGTTCCAGTGTCCTCTCATTATTCTCTCCTCTGTTTTTACAAGGGGGGGGGGGGGGGGGGGGGTATTCTGCCAAATGTTCATCACTGCAAGGGCACAGCTGTATATATTACACATGATAAGAAGACAGTAAATAACATGTCATCATGTAAGCATATGGTGCAGTTCTACTCTGGTCATTCAACCATGGCAAATGATTTGTTTTGCATGATTTTGGCCATACTGAAAATAAAAAATGGTCTATTGGTGTAATTTTTGCTTACTTTAAGGAGATGTGCTTTAAAGATGTTCACTGTCACGTTGGATTAAATCATATTAATATGATATTTTAAGTCAAAGTTTCCCTAACCCGGTCTCCATCAAGTTTTTCCTCTTCACTGAGGTGCTTGGAGGTTAAACAAGCTTGTTTGATCATATTTCAGTTAAAAGAATATATAAATAATAAATTAACTTCTGAAAATATTGTATTTAAGTCTTCATAAGTGCAAGTACAATAATGCTGATGCTTCTGTCAGATTCTATTTCACCTCCCTGCTCACCTTGTCACTTAAATCTGTGCCGATCCCCTGATTCTGTCAGGGCTGTGTTGGCGAGCCAAAATCATCAGAGGGGCTGATTCTTCACCGACAACGATGCAGATGCTACGGTGCGTTACCATGCAGTCACACGGTGAGCAACATGAGCAGCAAAAACGGCCGGCAGTCAATTCATTTTCAATGAGAGCTGGGGACGACCAGATGCCACGACAGCAGGGAGCCGCACAATGCCAGCGTCTGGAGCGATGAGGAGAGTTGAAGATTAGTTTAACTAAGCAGCAACCAATTGCAGACCGAATTTCTCCCTGCTAGCGTGGCTTCTGGTTTCCCAGAGATTTACAAACAGTCTCTCTTTCTTTCCCAGGACACACTTTATTCAGAAATAAACAATTGACAAGGTATTAGACACTTAGACATGTATTGACATTGGCACTAAATCTTTCTATTTATAAGTCAAGGAGCATCTGTGTGTCTGTGGCTTGTATATCTCTATGACTGTTGGTCAGATCAACCTGAACTTTCGGCTATAGCTTTCACATAGCATGATGCTGTATGTCCTTTTTTTGTGGAATTTATATTGTAACGACCTGGGCGTGTTACTGTTATATGTGCTTATAAATAAATGGGTTTAGGCCCACATTCTGTTCTGTTAGGTGATAGTGCTGGGATTTCCTGAGGGTCTGTGAAAGCGGCCCACAGTAGCCTGTGTGAGCGTAAGGCATAAAGTAGCAGCTAAACCGACTACATCTCAGCGTTTTTTCGAGAGACATTACAATACTTTCGTTACGTTGCCTGCATGATCGGCGAAGGAAGAAACATGACAATGGAGCTTTGAATTGTAATGAAAGTGCTGGGAAGCAACATTAGGAGTAGTCGTGATACAGAGCTTTATACAAAAATGCTGCTACAGGGTAGCGCTGTTATACTTAAGTCTATGGGATTTTAACTTTTTTTTGTAAGATATTTTGTGGCATAGACACTTTTATTATACTGTAGCCAGACAAGAGGTTATGGAAGAAAGGGGGAAACACACGCAGCAAAGAAGCGCTCCAGCTCGGTTTGGCTGCTTAAGTGCAGAGCTTTAAATGGAAGCACTCTACCCCTACACCATCACAGCACAAAAGTGGGTTTTAACTTTTAATGATATAAATGATAATAATCATGTTTTGAATTTAAAAAATCCACAAAAAAAGATATATTCCATTGTATCTAGTGCAAGCAATATCTGAAAGTTGAGGTTGATCTGACAAACAGTCAAGGATGATGCAGGAGACACAGACACACAGATGCTCCTTTCTTTATAGATAAATGCTTGACTCTTGACGCCCACCTCTCCAGTTTGAATGTTAGTGAAAAGCAGACACACAGCTACAACAAACACAGAGCTGGCTACTAGCAGAAGAGACAGAAATGGATAGCCACTGGTGGATGTCACACTGGTTTCAGGTGAGCGTTTATTAATGAAGAGACCTGTGAGTGAGAATTGAAAAATGATGTTGGCAGGATGGGGCCAAGTGGACTTTTTTCTCTTCCTAACTGCTGCATGCACCTCAATCTCATCACCAATTACCCGAAGAACTGTCCTATGAACAGCTGTCCCTTATATTTCACCAAGATGAATTTCCCATTGAGATCATTGTCATCGGTGCACTGGCCTTGGTGTTCAGCTGTTTGCAAGTTGACTTTTGTGGTTTTGTGGCATTGACAGATATGTGTCTCTTACCTGTTTCAGCAGAGAGGTCCTGTTGTCTCACCAAAGTTCCCTTCACAAGGGCACAACCTCAGTGTCCGCTTCCATCAAATCTTCCTACATCCCTCTCCCTCACCCAGAAGAAACTGATTTTGCATGTGCCATTGATGTGACTGCACTGATGAATGAACTGAACAGCAAACTGCAAGGGAAGGGTCTTTTTGTTCATGAAACACCCAGCCCGGTGAAGGCTTTCATGAAATAGATTTTTTAGATGAAATAGATTTTTTTTTTCAAGCCAACTGTAGAACAAACACTCTCACTCCCACGGAAACCCTGAAAGAAGTCACAACACCAGATGATCACCTCCACAGATACTCATCAGTGTTAGGCTATCACAAAGTTAGGGTTGGTCACTGTATCCATGGATGTGTAAAATTTGGTAAAAAAAAAAAAAAAAAAAGAAAAACTTTACTGCTTTTGTAACTTAGCAAATCTTCTGATATTTGACTTCTTTAATCAGTCAAGTTTTTTGTTTTTCTCTGCATATAACGACGACTAATTATTTTTTTGTTTGTCATTTGGTACATGCATAAAAAAATATCCATACATGAGGTAAAATTACAAAATATTTGTATTTTGTAATTCCCCTAAATAACCTTACAGGTCAAAGTCAACCAAAGGGCTGTATGTGGCCGCAGGCCGTACAATGCCCAGTTCTGGGCGAGAGGCTCATACACACATGGTGTGTTGACACCCCCCGATGTCCCTGTGTGACCAAAACAATGAGACAATCAAAATTGTAGCGTGCCCTAAATTGATAGCACCCCTAAAATTTTAAAGATTTAAACATTTTTTTTTATATAATATATTTATATTTTCTGTTAATGTATTTTACATTTTTGCATTTCAAAAGAAAAGTCAAATAATTAAATCCAAGATCCATTTTCAGTATCTTTGATAAAATTATGTAATGTTTAATGTTTAATTAAATGTTAAACAAGTGTGATATTCACACAGATTTAACGTTAATGAGTTTTCATGAAGTATATGATTTATTTATATTCACATAAGTTCTTAGTTAATACTAATTAATAATTTACAATGATTTCATTTAAGTTAGACATAAATTAATTAATGACATTGATTAAACATTACCATGATTACTAACCATGACATATTCACTTCAAAGCAAAGCAAGACAGATCTCAACCCAGAAAAAATGCAGCACAGTAGGGAGATGTCTGAGAAAGAAGTTGAGCGGGGGAAGGCAGGAGAGACTTTGAGGTCAACATCGAGAAAAAAAAAAGCACAGCAAACCCCACACCACTCTGGTCATTACAAAAAACAACAAATACTCCGACAAACCTTGGCCCTTTGGCCAAGCAAAAAGAAGCAAAAATGTCCTTTATACTTTGGATGGCAGACCACAGGTTCCCGGTCACGAAATCCATCATGAAGGTCCTGACTTTAGGAGTTATATAGGAGAGTAGCAAAATTGATTCAACACGTCAGCACATTACAGTGCACTGCTGTGTAAATGCAGCCAAGGAAAGCCTTCTGCCTTTCATTATATAACCCGGCTGCCACCCCAGCACTGCATAGAGATTGGATGGGACCACCCAACTTTATGGTGTCCAGGAGAAGGGTACATGGACACTGACCTCTATCACCACCCCTCACCCTCCCTCTAAACCCAGCTCACGTTCCCTATTAGTGGGCGAACAATCCAACGCTTGGTGAATTCTGCTTCACAATGATAGGAAGGATCAAAAAGCGACGTCGCTATGAACGCTTGGCCGCCACAAGCCAGTTATCCCTGTGGGACACTTCCTGCTTAAAACCCAAAAAGTCAGAAGGATCATGAGGCCCAGTTTTCACAGTCTGTATTCATACTGAAAATAAAGATCAAGCGAACTTTTGCCCTTCTTGAAAACATGTGATTTAATATTAATATCATGACCCTTACTGTCATAATGTTTAAGGAGCCAGATTTTTATATTCTAAGTTCTGAGATTTCAGACGGCCTGTGAACATGTATTTTCTGGTTAATGATGAGCGGAGAAGCGTGGTAAAGAAGGAGCTGTCAGCTGTGTCTGTGTGTTTGTGAATGAGGAGACATGTCAAGTTGTCCAATCGGTGCAATATTAATTTTTATAATAATTTATATTTTTCCAAAAATGATTTGGCGGCCCCCAGAAATCACCTTGCAATGTTAATGGGGGTCAAGACCCCAAATGTGAGAATGGCTGGATTTGGTCTATGTGAGCAAATCACTTATTAAAGAAAAAAAAAAAGTAAAAATAAATCTTCAATAAATTTTATTTCTATAGAACTTTTAAGGGAGAGAGGGAGAGTATTTTTGTTCTGAAAGGGGAAAGACAATATTTTCATTTCAAAGCTCGGAAGTAATCTGAAATCTGTTAGAATAAAAAAGATAAACTGAGGCACCAAACCTTAAGTCAGAGGTTGTCCTCTGTCAGGTGCTCGATTTCTAGCTGATAATTTTGTTCTTTCTCAGAGAGATCTTTGTGGTAACAAGTTCCTTCTCAGAGTGCTGTCTAGTAGTTCTCTTGCTCAGAGAGTTAATTTTTGCCTTGATTGCGACTCCATCTCCAGAATCTCTTCTTGTTCTTTTTTTTCTTCTTCTCTCCTGAAAAAGGGAAAGACAGCATATTTTCAGTTCAATGTGTTGAAGTCATCTGAAATCAATTGTTAGAAGGAAAAAAGAGGCAGCTGAGGCAGAAAACCTGAAGTTGGAAGTTTTCATCCGTTAGCTGCTGGATTTCTAGCTGGTGATTTTTGTTCTTCTCTTTCTGATAGCAACATTCTTGCTCAGAGAGTTCTACCTGGTTTCCTACAATGGCAGTTTACGGTCTGTGCTCTTCTTTTCTTCCAGAATTGTCAATCTATGAGCTCTCTAGCATTATCTCCCCTTTACAAACTGTCAGTCAGTCAGTCATCTTCTATACATGCTTATTCCTCATTAGGTTCGCATGGGTCTGCTGGAGCCACTCTCAGCGCATTATGGTGAGAGGCAGGGATACACCCCAGATGGTCGCCAGCCAATTGTGGGTCCTTTACAAACTGTTCCTCCCTTTTCCGTATCAACACTTCCATCATTTTTCTCATGTCCTCCTTTCCCCTGGTATAACCCTGACACACAAACACAGAAATCCATGAGGAAATTTTCATATCATAGTAGGATATCTGATGCCTGTATTTTTACAGAACTTGAAGCTAGTGACTCCAAACAGCTAAATGGGAAGTTGATGATGTGATAAGACTGGAAGCACTTGGAAAATGTATTTTTTTGGTAAAAAAGTTGTCTACTCTCATGTCATTGGGGGAAAAAACTATGAGATTATATAAATTATTAGATTTTTATTTCTTTTGAGTAGAACATGACAGCCATAGACTTCATCAACTATAATTGACAGTAGGTGTAAATGGGTTAACAGTGAATAAAAAGTGTCAATGCAATGTAAGAGGTTGGGTGAGGACTGTTGGATCGTCCATATGGTCGATTCCCAGATGGAAAGCCTTTCTTGTGGGGAAGGTCGTACCAAAACAGCTGAGTCAGTTCTTGCTGAAATATGTGTTGCATGCTATAGGAATATTTAATTTTCCTTGTTTTATGTAGGTTTGTTGGCATGTGTGAAAAATCCATCAGTCTGTACATCTGTGCAATAAACAGAGGTCAATATGTTGCCACTGCTGTAACTCCAGCCAATAACACTATGGACGTCCAACCAACAACCCAAGACAATATTCAGGATAGAGCTACACTCCATCCTTGGAGGTTTAAAACCAGGTTTGAAACAGGAAACTATAACAATGTATTTATTGTACATATTTTAGATTTAGCCCATTAAAAAAACAAAACTGTATGAGTAGCATATATATATATATATATATATATATATATATATATATATATATATATATATATATATATATGTATATATATATATATATATATATATATATATATGTATATATATATATAGTGGGCATTCTTTTATATACTAGAGAGAAAAAGCTGTCTCTACTCTACAGCTTTATGTCTTCCTTTCTGAGTTTAAGCAGCTCACCCCCCCCCCCCCCCCCCCCTTTCTCTCTCTCTCTCTCTCTTCTGTGGCTGACTTTCCTTTCTCCCTCCTCTTCCCCTTCCTCCTCCTCCTGGCCACCCACTGCTGAACTTGGCCCCGGTATGTTCTCGGGAATTTAGACAATTAGGACAGAGGCTTGTAATAGAATGCCTCTGTCCCAACGCCGCGTCCGTGAGGACGAACCGGGGCCGAGTCGCAGCGGCGGTTTGCGCGCTGAAGCCCTCTCCTGACCCTGGATACTTGCAATCCTAAAGCAGAGGAAATTAATCACGGCAGTTAACAAGAACAGCAGCAAAAATAAATTTCAGAAAAAGCCTTTATTGATTTTGTTTTTCATAGCTTGTATGTTTTCCTTTTTTTTTTTTTCTTATTTTTAAGTTGCCTGCAGAGGATTCACTGTTTCCTGCGAGGCCCAAGGAAATTATTTATTCCTGTATCATAGTTTCATTAATAACATGCGTAACAAACCAAACCATTTGGAAATCCATCTTAGAACGTAATGGTTTCTTCAACATTGCCAGGCCCTGTTACCTCTTCTTGTATTTTTCTATTCCCTCTTCAACAAAGCCTTTAGTTGTTTCATTTTACAGCCTTCCTCTCCCTCGCCTAATATTTGATATTGCTTAAAACACAGCAAGCATACAGTCTCAATTTACAATCATGCAACCTTACAGATATTTAGTTGTATAACACTGGTCACATTAAAGAGTTGTGCTTCATACCTGTGGTTGTAAGACCGTTCCTTTATTAACCCCCCCCCCCCCAAAAAAAAAAAAAAATCCCCTAATTGTTTATTTATGATTGAAGATTAATCAATTTTCAGTTTCCACACCAATGCTACAAATACATTTGTCCCAACAACACTCACTCTCACACTTTGACTCACTCACTCACACAGACAAACACTGGTCAGTGACAAAACTGTCATGTGGTGTAACCCTAAAAACTTGGTACCAGATAGTACCTAGTCTTATATAGATATTTAAAATGTATCATTCTTTTTCGGTTTCACCATTTGACATTTCATGTCAAAAAAGTTCACAAAAACTGGATTTTTGTAAAAAAATGATACAAATGGACTTTTAAATATTAAGAAACCAAAATGAACAAACAAATGTACATTTTGAGAGACCTGATAAATCCTTATGACTGTATTTTAAAGTTTTTCACTTTCTCATCTTACCAAACATTATTTGTCACTGACCCACTGCTCACTCACTCCCATTCACTCATACATTCACTTTCTCTCAAACTCATTCAAACACTTTTGTCTCATTCTCACTCTCATATACTTTCACTCACACTCACTCACGCTCATAAACTCACTCACTTTCATGAACTCACTCACTCACTGTGCTGAGTTTTGTTAACATACAACCAAACACTGCTTTCCATCTACTGATAAGCTCCCATAGACTGAGACTACGTTCAAATATTTAAATTCTGTAGAAAGTAGACAACTTTTAGAATTTATAAAGTAAGTAATCTAGATTGTGTGTTTCTCTATTAATATGATTCATGATCAGCATTCCAGTGTCATTGCATCCACATGATTGATTGTGCTTTAATATCTTAAGCTGCTCTTTCCCTTCACTCTCCGTGGTAATCAAGGCTAGTCTGGTAAACCGTGGCTCCCACTAACAGATTTCTTCTTTTGGATGCCAACCGTCCTCGTTGTTCGGAGTTTCTATAAGTGAAGCAGCCAAGTGGAGGGGATAAGCTTCTCCAGCCCGTCTCCCTTCTGACACACTCACACAAATACACGCGATATGCAAAAGAAAACAGATGAATCCGCACATGCGGACAGCGCGAGCATCTCGAAGCACAAACACACGTCCACAAAGAGGATATGATGAATGTGTGTGTCAGTGGGAGCATTTTCCTATGAGGCTTATGCATGAATATGTGTGTTTAATTCAACTGTATCTAACGCTGCCTCCCTCTGCTCCGCACGATTAAAACCCCTCTAAATCTGTGTTAACGGCAGGGCCTAGATAACCAATAAGTTGACATTAATCTAACATGCTTCTTTCCCTTAATCGCTCTTTCTGGAACACACTGCACCCTGTGATGAGCTCGCTGCTGCTGCCAGATTAGAACCTTGTATGGACTGATATAGCTATCTTTTTTTTTTTTTTGTAATTTTCAGCTCTTTTTCTTGTCTTATCCAATACAAAGCCTTGAAATGAAACACGCCTACCTTAGGGTGTTGTAGGGTTGTATTATTTATCGTTGGAATTACATACCATTTTTTGTCAAGAAGCACAGACCTCGGGAAATGTATGTGCATTTCTACAAAACTACTTTTTTTTTTGTTTATCCATTGTTTGCCTTATCGTTAAACCTCACAAAATCTAACATAGTGTTTCCCCTAGGATGAAGCTTTAATGGAGTTCATGCCTGAAGATTATTTTATGTCTGCAAGGACCAGAATGGCTCTTGAGACCTACCTTTGATGGCCAATTGAGTAGATATCATTTTAAAATTATCCTATTAACAGTAGAAAATGCTGCTTGTTAGCATGACACAATGCTATTTATTTATATTTTTCAGTTACTTTGGTGAATTTCTCACATTGCTGCTAACATTTGCACAACCTCCATGACATTTAGCCATTTGTGCTCATCATAATAGTACATTCTCATCCCTTCAAATTCCAAAAGCTTTTGGACACACATTAATTGCTTTCATATAACTCTCTGCTGTTTGATAACATTATCTTTCACTTATGTCATGTCAGTCAAAATGAATACTACTTTTGAATTATGAATAGTCATTCCCTGTAATACTAAAAGTCCTAATTTCATCGCTTGTGTCATTATGTACAAAAATGTTGAACTAGTCAAAAGGGAACTTATATTAGTTGTAAATAAGACAATTTCATTGATGTGAATACTTGCTTTTGGGGAAGGAACTGTCCATTTTGAGCAAATGACACACTTTTGCATGTTATCAAACAAGGTTTTGCAGTTTGCACTGATTCTTTTGAGAAATGCATCCCAGCCAACGTTTGTTCCATCAAACTGTATCAAACGATTCTGCTGAAATATAGGTACAAAGCCTGAAAGACTGGAACAACTCTGCTCACTTGAAAACAAGGGCATATTGCACTCAGCTGCTAAAGTTTTAGGGCGTGTTTGTGCCATCATGTGATTAGCACATCTTTTTTAACAGGGAAATAAGTCGTAGCAAACAGTGGGAGCAAATTATGTGAGAATCACAGCTTTTGTCACATGTTTAACGGTGGCAATAAAAATGTATGTACCTGTAACGCATTGGAATTTGCATATTTAACAGACCTTCAAAGTTCTCAGATTATGTACAGAACACCTACATTATATCTTTTTTACTTCTGGTATACTTTAAAGGTTCTCTTCTTATTCTTTATTTTCTTTATTTGTCATTTCCTGCCACACCTGCATGCAAAGACATGAAATACCGCTCCCCCAGCCTTCAGTAGTACCAGAAAAAAAGACAACAATCAATGAATAGGCTACAAAACAGGCTTAAAATAAATAGGAATAAACATCTTTGTAATACAAAAACAAAAAAGCTGATAGGTCTAGGAGTCTAGGAGCAGCAGCTTTGTAGTAGCAATGCAGTATAATATACTGCTCAGAGGATGTGAGGGCATGATTGAGTGGTGCCCCTGTAGGTGGTGAGATGGGGAGCAGGGAGACCTGCCTTTTTCACTGGAGGGGATGAAACCCAGAGGTCTCAAACAAAATACTACTTTACCTTAAGTAGAAAGTTTTGGGTATCCATATTTTCCTGGAGTAATCATTTCACTTATAGTTAAAAAAATGCAAAAATAAAACCATGAATTGAAACTAAAAATAAGCAAAGGAGAAGTCTTTTCAGGTTAAATTAATGACAAGAACAATAAAAAAGAAAAGACAAAGTGATGTGAATGGATGAAATGCAACAAAAAATAAGCTGAAAGAACCTTAGGCTACTAACTTAACTAACTGCTGCTCGATATTGCACAGCATTGCTCTAAGACTGCGAGGGAAGGTCAGCTTCCACAAAAGTGTCAAAAAAATAAATGGTAAAATATGTACTATTGTGTTTACATTTCAATGATTAAATAATGTGTTAAAGTGAATAAATGAACTTTACTTAAGAATCTGTTACTTTTCACAGGTCACTGACACAACTTTCTTCTCATTCATTCATTCATTCAGCATCAGTGCATTAAACAGTCTTGAAGTTCAGTGTCATTTGAAGAATAGATTAGAATAAGGAAGTAGAGACTGGGTTATTCCACAGGATAAATGATGTTTTTGTTTTTTTTTTTCCTGCCAATCGAATGCTGAGACTCTCCTGGTGGTCTATGGGAGAGTGGGTGTGTCCTCGGTGAGCCAGGATGCTTAACCTCTGTATGATGATTGGACGATCTGTCTGAGGTTGTGTCTCATTTTGATTGACAGCGAAATGAACAAATCAGTGACCTTGAAATATAAACAACTAACTGGTTTCATTTTTCAAGTTTCATTCCACTGTTCCAAGAAGAGTTAGAGACTTTACAAATCATCTTAGAGACATTTTCTTTGTTGAAAAATATTTTATTAGCATTTTTCCCAGTGTTATTGAAGCCTTTCCTGGTGTTTGGAAACTCTTCTGTGACTTCTTTCTCTCTCGCGAGCAAGCAAACAGTTGATGTAGACCAAAAATGAGCTTCCCCTCCTTTAAAAATCAGCAGGTGCCACTGTTTGATATACAGTATATGTATTTGCACATTGCAAGTAAATACTCCAACTAAAAATAAAGTACAGTAACCCTTTTAAACTTGATGAACTTGGAAAACCTTTTTAACGTTTTACTTTGCTTCGAAATGAACACATTATCTCTCGCATTTAGTTCAGTTCATTTCTGGCTGGCTTAGCAGCATCTTTCAGTGTCTTCTTTTCACAGCGCACAGGCAGACCCTTTAAGTCATACTGAAAACGAGTCGATTGGCTTAGCGGCAATCTTATTAAAACCTCTTCATCCTAATTCAGTAATGTGCTTAAGGCTCGTGGGCTGTCCATTGAGTTAAATTGTGTTGTCATTCATCGCAGTCATGTGTGAGCACGGCTGCCACACGCATGCATCTGCTTATTACTGTCATCTGTCCATTTGCAACAAAACATGACTGGTACACTAATATACCACCAAACACACACACACACACACACACACAAACACACACACAAAATGTCTTGAATACTCAACAACAGGAGCATAAAAATAAAAAAACCCTACTTCCCCATACTCTTTATATTTAATTTTTGGTATATTAAGCAGGCTGGTACCAGAGGACCTGAGAGACTGGGACATTTTTGTTGCTGACTTATTATGAAACAAAAAGATGTTTCAGTGTTGTGTTCTTTTCTAAGACTGGACTAAAATTGATCAGGAATCTTCTTTTTCATGCAAGAATACATCCAATTGCTTATAACCCACCCTCTCCAGAATCCTGTACAGAAAAGGAAGATTAGAAATAGAACTATAATTTCTCAGTACCAAAGGATCAACATAGTTCTTCTTGAGTAAGTGTTTAAAATACCTGATTCTGAGGAAAAAGTTACAGTTGTCCAAACATCACCTTACCAAATGCCCCAAAGTGTAGGTGAGCCTATAATTCCTACAGGTTACTTATCCTAGGGGTAATGATTTTTACTTAACTGCAGTACCAATTTTCTGGGGTTTTTTTGTACTTGTGTCTTCTTCCTTCTCTCTAAAACACGATAATGGTTAAAAAGTACGAAAGGGCAATATAACAATATAACATAAAGTGTCGTTTGCTAAAGTGACAAGTTCATAAAGTGGAGGGATAAATTCAGTTGTGCTATGCCCATAGTACACAATTACACATGCAGATGTGTGTGTCTAAATATTGCAATCAGGTTGTATGTATAAATGTGTTGTGCAGACCCAGTCATAGAACCCTATTAGAAGGGGTAAAGGACATTATATTTTTTCCAGAAGGGTCACACTTTTTCATTCAACATTTTAATTGCTTCTTTTTGGGTCCTTTTTGTGTCAGTTTGCCTATATCAAAATACTTGAAGAGGTCATTTTGCCTTATGCTGAAGAGGAAATGCCCTTGAAATGTGAGTTTCAACAAGACAATGACTCCAAACACACCAGTAAACCACTAGCATCTTGGTTCCATACCAATAAAAGTGGCCAACCCAATCCTCGGACCTTAGTCCAATTGAGAATCTGTGCTGTTTGAAATGCTGTTACTGAAGCAAAACCAAGAAATGCAAAGGGATTGTGGAATCTTGTTAAAATCTTTGAAGTGGAATAACAGCTGAAAGGTGCCACAAGCTGGTTAACTCTATGCCACATAGATGTGAAGCACCACGAATGTAGCTTATAGCCAATCGTATCACACATTCCCTGATGATGTGCCTGATACCCAATAATGATTAAATAGTTTGGTGCTAAAGGTTGCTAATTTTAAACATAAACTTGTGGTCTAAATTACTTAGAACACTATCAAAGGCTGGATCAAAAGGTAAAGGTCATTGGTGTCCAGACTAAATTTCACAACAAAGTGATTTCGCGTGCACTGAAGGATGTGTATACCCAGGCTAGATCATGTTAGGCTGATGGCTACTCCAATGAAAAAAACAAAAACAAACTCCAAATAAATTCAAAAGGGTAGAAAATAGGTTCTAAAGGGTTCTAGTGTTATGAATGTGCCATTGTATTGATTTGAAATGGCACACATAAATATACATATATAATTATAAAGATTTACACAGGATCATTATCACAAAACTGGTTTTCTAACAGCCATGCCTTATAAAGTTTGGTAAAAGAGGTTAGGATTGAGAGTTTATGTATAGTATTAGGTATTTGATTCCGGATCTGGGGTGCATGAAAAGAGAATACAGCTTTTGCATACATTATTCCTAACACTGACAGCAAATTACAAAATGTAAAAGTGATTTGGCTGGGAAAAGATCTACCTGGCTGGTCATTTTTGTACCACAGGTTTTTTCCTCCTTACAGTGGGGCTCCTCCTTAATGAGATGTTTGTTGAGCTCTTCATTTGGAATCGCATGGTAACCCTGGGAGATGAGCAGCCGTCATTTTGCAAAGCAGGGCATGATCAGCTGTATCCCACTTGAAGAGAAGCACTGAAAGCCGGGACATGAAAATTGGATAGAACTTAATGGGCATCTGTCATACATGCCACAGCAATCCTAGGCATAAAATGCCAGATGTCAGGTCTCATAATGAGGTCTGGCCACCCACTGAAACTGGCCTTCGAATTGGACTCATCAGGTCCAGCCAGAGTGCAGCACGATGTAGAGCACAGTGGGGGGGATCCACTCCAGTCTGCAAATATCCTGTCACCAGACCATCAGCCATCAGGTCCAGCATCTGGCCAAACTCAGACAGTTTGAGTCTGTGACATCACCAGTCATTTTTGCAGAATTGTGTTTTTTCATAACTTGTCATCCACAAGTGTCATGAATAGATCTCCCTTTTGAATAGTTTTTGGTACCAGACTGTAACATTAACTCAAAATTTCTGCTGTAAAGTCAGGCATTTTTTGAACACTCTTCTCATACTTTGAGTAGAATAAGTCATTAACTTTACATTAATTACCTACTTTGATCCAAGAGGGGGCCTAAACTAATACCTAGTATTGTCTCAAATACACAGAGCATTTGTACCCACTGACCGTCAGCCTAATAGCATTTCTGCCTAACTAATTTTTTTGCCAAATTGGGATATTGGCCTAGCTCTACTCTCCTATCACTACTGCACCACCCTGTATAATTGCCAATGTCCATAGCCAATCAGAAGTCTTGTAACATTCACAAAATACTATCTGCCTTAGTCATCTAGTTAACTTGGGCATTTCTGATACCATATAAAAATGTGCTCACGTCATCTCAAATTGACTTAAGCAGTTTTGGTGCTACATAACAATGGCCACCGCCTTGAAGAACAAGACTCATCTTAGCATAAATGAAGCATTAAATCTCATCTTTGATCCATCAAATAATCTAATCCTGTACTGTATGTATTGGTGCCAAGACAGGAAATATAGATCAGGAAACCTTTAATGCTCATTTGAAATTAAAGGCTGAAGAAGCTAAGGATAAACAGTGACAAACTCTCATCGTGATCTGCAGTGTTATCTTTTGTGCCCCAAGACCCAAGCAAGCACAATGTATTCATTCATCTTCTGTACCCGCTTATTCCTTCATTAGGGTCACATGGTCTGCTGGAGCCAATCCCAGCGCATTACAGGTGAGAGGCAGGATACACCCCAGGTGGTCGCCAGCCTATCGGCCTATCATCTCAGCGTGTTTTTGGGAGGAAGCTGGAGAACCTGGAGAAAACCCACCAGACACAGAGGGAACATGAAACTCCACACAGAAAGGTCCCAGACCAAGGAGGTCTTGAACCTGTAACCTTCTTGCTATGAGACAACAGTGCTAACCCCTGCACCACTGTGTCACTCACACAATGTAATATAAAAGTAAATTGCAGATGCACAACTTTACTTGCTTCAACCTGGGTAACACAGTTGGCTATCGGAATCGGTGTTGCACCATTGAAAATGCGTACCTTGATCTTGCCATGAAGCATGATATCACCATTGAACAAAATTACTGGTTGCAGGATTGTGACTGTTTGGAGTGTGACTCTATGCATAGCTGCATTGAACGCTGTATCAGAAAACATTTACACAGTTAATGCAGGATCGGTTTTATTGTTTCCCAAGGGCTATGTGCTATGTCTGGTTTATGCTCTTCTCAAGGCTTCTTTTTTTACAGAATTTATATTACCAACATTTCAACTGTTTTGTTTTAATTCTAAACAAACTTAAATACTATTTATGAACAGATTATGACATTGGCTCAAAATGAGAAGGTGCTATCTGTAATATCCCCTTCATGAAGAATCAAAAGGTCCAGTGGTTGGTCAACTTCCCAAAAATGTTGACCAAGCACTTGACATGTTATTTCAAATGCTCTCACCTTATGTTAAATTTTGTGACCTGTTTGTTGTCAAATTTAATCACACTTCCTATAACTGGAGGCATTTTCTGAGGGTTGACGCTGTCTTGCTGCAGCAGAAGCTGTAAATTGACGTGGGGGATGTAAAACCAAGTTGATTTAAACACGTAGTGAATTTATGGCCCACTAAATTTTAGAGGCTGTCCGAGACTGATTAGGAGGTTAAGTCATAGGGCATCTTGGTGGCCTAATGATCTAAGGTTCATTAATCACAATGCATTCATATTAAGTCCTGCAAATTACCTGTCTGTTTTAGTATTATATGCTTCCAAATGAAGACAAAAATGCCCCCAACAATCTCTCATAGGACCTGAGTTCTCAAAAAAAATGTCAGTGACATCTACGGGTGATGACAACATTCTTTATGATGCTAGAATTAGCATTAGCTCAAATGTGGGTCCAAAAAATATACAAAGTAAATTTATTGATGTTTTTAACAATTTTGAGTTCATGCAATAAATGCAACACCCAACAGTCACTCACTAAATGCTCCTGTCATTGAGCGATTTGGGTTGACCACTGGCTCAATGCACTCCTGCAGATGACTATAACTTGGAACAGGTTTTGAATAAAATTGAGTTATTAATAAGAATGAATAATAAGTGGGCACCACCCCAAAGTGAACAGTGAGGCATGTGAAGCAAACTATAAACAAGCCGACTTGCAGGCAAGCAGAGGAGTGACACATGGAAATGGAAAAGCCAAGAGCTGGACATCAGTTAAGACTTTAAATCAAGGAGATCTGAGATCTGAATAGAGGCAATGGTGGCTAGCATGAGCTTAGTGGCACATTAGTTACTAGGGAGAAAAGGTGTGAAAAGGTGAAAACAGAAGCAAAAGAGATTTTAGCCGTTAGAAGGATCTGTGATTGTTGATCAAGTTATACTGAGGAGCACAGTAAACAATTGCTATTCAATTGAACACCATTTCTGGCTTTAAAAAGTAAATTATTGCTGGTGGGTATAAAACCTTGTAAGTTTTAACAAAAAGGCAATTTTTCACGAGATGGAAAAATGGTTTTCAACATGCAGTGAATCTGGGATACTTTCTTTTTTTGGTTGGTTTTAATGCTTTCCCATTGGTTCAAATTCCTGAAGAATGATCTGATCCATTAAATGTATTCAAAAAATTAAAACGTGAAAAATGGAGTTACAAGGTTTTCAACTGGGCAGTGATGTAAATATAACTTGTTGGTATTACACATATACTGCCAAAGCCAACATAATCATGCAATAATCAGTCTGGTTACGTTCTGGTTTTTGAAAATAAGCAGCCACACCTCTCACCTCTCTGTGTGTTCTTCTCATTCCTTCTCAACCCTGTTAGTGAGTCCTAGCTGTATTCTGATTAAAGCATTAGTTAATTGTCCACAGGGTAATGAGGCTTATATCAAGGCCAACACACTGTGTGCTGTGGCTCTTGCGGTAGACATCTCCATGAATAGATTGATAATTAAGTTCATAGCAACAGACATGTAGATGCTGAAAGTGCCACAAAGGAGAGAAATTCATTTTAATTTCTCTGAGTTGATTGTATGAATGATTGCATAGACAATTACTTCGGTGGAATGAGCCCGGGAGACAGAAGACAATGGTTTCGCAAGTTGAGTGAGTTCAACAACAAAGCTAATTAATAGTAAGGGGAAAATGTTATGTGTTGCGATAAGATAATTTGGGGATGTGAAGTTTTCTGCTCACTAAATGTGTGTGTATGAGTGTGTGTAGTTTAGTGGAAGAGAAAAGTTGTGACAAGCACCAGAAGCAAGGGGAATTTGTGAATTCCTGGGCAAGGCCAGATGAGCCTCAGTTTGCACAACTTTTGCAAGACTAACAGTCAAAATCCAAAACAGTCAAAAATGTCAGAGCAGGTATCTAATACAACTACTGAAATATCAGCCTGGTTATACCCATCCTTCACTTTGTTTTGCTGTGAAATTTAGTCTGGACACCAAGGACCCAATTTTCCCCTCATATAGAGAGCCAATCACAGAATGGGGGAGGTTGCAGGAAGACAATGACCAAACACAGAACCCTTGGAAAGTGGTCTAAGAAATTTAGACCCGAATTTTATTTTGAAAAATTAGCAACTTTTAGTGCCAAACTATTAAATAGTCATCGGGTATCGGGTACATCATCAGGTATGTTTGATACGATTGGGTATAAGATATGTACAGAAGCATGTGATAGATATTTGTAGCACCTGATAAATGGCTCTGGGCTTTCATAAACTCAGCCCCCAATACAAACTAATGAACAGATGGTTCCCAGACTGAATATCAACCTACATTGATATGAAATATCAGAAATCCAGAGGCTATTCCCACCTATTGTCATAACTGTGTGTGTGTGTGAGAGAGAGAGTCACGCGGCAAGGATTGTTGGCTTCGGGTGGATATTGGTTGGGATGCTTTTAACTTGTGTAGCACTTTGTGCTACATTTTCTGTGTATGAAAAGTGCTTCATAAATAAAGATTGATTGACTTGAAAGGGCTTTGTAGGAAAAGTCAAAAGGATAATGGAATGACTGAGAGTAGATAACACAAAGAAGGACAGACACTTGTCACTAATCATCTTATTGACTCAGGGTACCAGTGCACGGATGCATTTGATCCAATCCTAATTGTTTGTGCCATGTTGACAGAAAAAAAAAAAAAAAAAAAAAAAAACACAAGAAAAGCAGAAAGAAAAACGTTCAATTGTTGTAGAAACAATAACACTACTTATGACCTTGTCAATACAGAACATGAGCCCAACTGTATTTTAGACCTGTGTCTCCTCCAAAAAAAGAAAAGACTACCTAGAATCTCTTGTCACAGACTAGCAATGTGTACCAATAAGATACTGATTATTGTTTCTATTTATCTGTGACATTCATGTGACTATAAAACGTCTATAAATAGTGAAAAATGTCTATTAAGGTTCACCTCAATCCAAGGTTACACATTCAAATGTCTGGGTAAGTCTGACTAATTTCAGTTTATTATCATGTTCATACTCTTATCAAGTACTTGAATGGAGATGCTGTTTTGTCATTTTGGGTAGAAAAAATGACTGGCATATAGCTGACAGCAGTATTAAGTGAGCACTTTTTCTGAACATTTTTGGAAAAAAAAATATTTTAAGTGATATTTCGGATATTAACCTAGTTATGCCTATTTTTTTCCCAAAGTTTTCATGCAGTTATATCAGTTAATATCAGTTGAGCCACTAACAATCCTGTTATTTATCTATCTCATGTTCTAGGGAGGAAGGGGCAGGAAATCAATAACGCCATATGACGGGAAGCACTTGGAATAGGAGTAACCATTGGATTTTTTAAAAAGATTTTGAGTAGAAAATGATTCGTCAACTATAGTTGCTGGTGGGCTTAAATGGCTTAACAGTGAAATGTAGAAGGTTGGGCGAGGATTGTTTACATCCATATGGTCGATTCCCAAATGGAAAGCCTTTTTTGTGGGGAAGGTCGTACCAAAGCAGCTGAGTCAGTTCTGGCTGAAATATGTGTTGCATGCTATAGGAATGATTCATTTTCCTTGTTTTATGTAAGTTTGTTGGCATGTTACTGATGAAAAATCCAGCAGACTGTGCTTCTGTGCAAAACACAGAGTTCAATATGTTGCCACTGCTGTAACTCTAACCAATAACACTATGGACTTCCAACTGACAACATCCAGGGTAGAGCTTCATTCCATGTTTGGAGGCTTAAAACCAAATGTTTGAAAAGAGAAAGTAGAACATTGCAACTATTGTATCTATAGTGCACATTTTAGATTTAACCCAACGGCAACTACAGTTGCCTAAGCATATGACTGTAATGCTCTCGTCAAAATAAAAAATCTAAATTTGGTGTGAGAGAACCTCCCAAATGTCCAAAAAATGGAACAATGTACCATTTTCACCTTGGTCCGGACCAAATGAAGCAAACTACAGATATGAAAACACCCGAACAATATGTTTGATGTGTAAGGCGTCAGTTCTAGTGATTAATCCACAAAGTAAATATCACCAGTTCTGCGGTGTAACCCCTAATCCCTACAGAGTGTAAGCATCCACTACTAGGGATGTCCCGATCCAGCTTTTTGCACTTCCGATCCGATACCGATATTGTATTTGCCCTCCCGAGCCGATACCGATACTGGTGACCGATACCAGCCGAGCACTCAGGGTGCACAAGCTAAAAAATGTAATAGCGGTCTGGAGTGTTTTTAATAAAGTTTTTTCAAAGTGGGATTTTCCAACAGAATAAAGACGTCTAAATAAATGTTATATTTGTCACATTGAATGGATATTCAACATCCTATTATACATCTTCTCTCTGTTTAGACATGCTGGTTTAACACTTTTTTATTTTTATTTTTTTTGGTGCGTCGTTATTCCTGCATCAGGTGACACACAGTCGAGTCCAGTCACTGGAGTCGCATTTCCGCAGATTTGCAGAGATGCATTCCGTTAAAAAAGTCAAAATCCCATATTGTTCCAGTGCTGGAAAAATTCCAGTATGCTCGTTTCAGTGTAATCTCCGCTGTTTCGGTGTCTGTCTGTGCCGTTTGTCACGGAGCGACAAGTCTGAGCGTGTCTCTGGTTGCTATGCAACGCGAGGCGAGCCGAGCTGAACAAATGTGTTTCTGGTTGGCCGATGGACACATGGTCACGTTATCAGCATCGCTAATTCTGATTGGTTCAAACCACACGTGTTTGCTCTCACCGACCAAAATGATGTTGGCACAATGCAGCTCAGAATATATGACATTTATAATAGAAAATGTGAAAGAGCTTAGCTGGGAGCTGAATAAACAACAAGAAAAAAAGTTAAAATGACATTCATGACCACAGAATCAGAGGATGATGAGAAGCAGGTGGAGGGGCAGGCAGAGTCTGAGGAGTCAGAGTATGATGTATCACTCACTGTCAACTGATATTTGGCTTAATAAATCTTTGACAGATATTGATAATCTGTTTTTTTTCATATATGCATGCCTGACTAAGTGACATGCATCCGTAACTGTGCTAAAAAACGATTAAAAACAGTAAAAAATCGCGAGTTCCAGCAAGAGTTTTTAACCGCTTTCACTCCTGGTGATTCTCCTGGTGATTCTCCTGTGTTCTAGTTGAGCAGAATTAAACATGCTGCCTCAAGACATTTAGTTGTGTTTTTTGGAAGGTGTGGGAAATAGGGGGTGTGTCAACCAGGTAGGGATATAGATGGGGGTGCGCAGCTAAAAAAGTTTGGAAACCGCTGATGTAGGCAATGCCTCAGGTAAACTGGGAGATGCTAATGCTGGTGTGCTGGAAAATGCGGACCGGTTTTTAGCGAAACCACAGCAAAAAAACTGGAATGGATTATCTGAATAGGTGCGCTGGAAAACCCAGACTTTTTTTAACGGATCTGATTTTTTTCCATGCCGCCGCGCCAATACCGATACGCATATTTTTGCCAATATCGGCGGCCAATCCGATGCCGATATTGGATCGGGACAAGCCTATCCACTACGTCCTTTTTTGTTTTTCTCCATCTCTTATGAACCTTATAAAGTCAATAAATCCAGTGGACGCACCTTACAAAGACCACACAGCAACAAACAAACTTAGCGACTTGTCTTGTGTAGTTGAACATCCAAATAGTTCCCTGGAGTTGGAGCAGAGCCAAATAATTAGTCCAATGACCTGAAGCAATGTTCCGAGTGAATGTTATTGTTGTTCTGTGTCTGTCGAATGTGTAAATGCAACTGCAAAATGCAAACTGTTTGCAAACATACATACATATATATATATATATATATATATATATATATATATATATATATATATATATATATATATTCAAAACAATGCAAACTTATGATAAGGCAACAAGTTTTCTGTTTCAATGCAACATCAAATCAATCAAAATTTTATTAACAGAAATAACAGTTATCCTTGATAAAAATATTATAAGCAGTTTTCAAAGTGTTTGCATTCATTGCTCAGGTATAAGTATAGATTTCAAAATATTTCTGTAGAAGTTGAGGTATCAGCTCAAAGCTTTTTACTCAATTAAAGGAATAGAGTACAATACAAATACATTGATATAATTTTTATGTCATTATGTTTTGGTCTTTTTCAACTAATAATCTTGACTTTTTCAAATAAATTGATTAAAGTCAATTAATACAATTTTGAAATAAGAAAAACTATCTGCCAATGGAATACTATATTTTAAGATAATTGTACTCAATATTGGAATAACTGTACCAAAAACAAATTATTTTACCTGATCAGAGGCTATTTCCTAAAATCTAGGAAGTAGAAGTAAAAAGTTGACTGAAGAATAATTACTCCAGAAAACTATGAACCCAAAATTTCTAAATGCTAAATATTGAGAGATTCAATACATGAAACACTGATACAGTAGATATAAATCAAAACTGTTAAAATGGCTTTTGTTTTTTGGGATGTAATAAATGACACCAAGATAAATAATTTTACAACTTTATCCACATCACAAAACTCTGGCATTTTTACAGGGGTGTCTAGGCTTTTTATATCCACTGTACATAGATCTATTTGAAAAAAAACAACAACAAAAAAAAAAAAAACACAATGTTCAGACATTTGGCAGCCAGAGAAATGGAGATCATTTGTACTGACGAGCTTTTGACCACCAAGGAAAATAATTCCAAGTAAGTGATGCTTTGTAATCCCAAACACTGTATCAGTGTTTCATGTTTGAGCCGAAGCAGAAAAACTCAAGGGGGTTGAATTGCAAAATGGTCATGAAAGAAAATCAGATCAATAAAGACGAAAGGCAAGAGTGAGATTCAAATTAGAGTCACATCAGTGTAGCATGCAACATGGATCCAAATCAAATTGCTCAGAAGAAAAGCAGACCAACAATTCAAAATACAGGAGGCACACACACATACACACACATAGACACACAGACAGATAGCCAAAGTGCTCCCTTGTGTTTTTTTTAGAGACAACAGAGCAGAGTGAGCATCCACAGGGCCAGATGGCAAAAAAGCAACATCATTATTCAGATCATTACCTTAGCTAATTGAGACACACACACACACACACACACACACACACACAGATCACATATGCATAAAGATGTGCACATAACTTCATCAGCCTAACCCTCACGCACATCACATCACACACCTGCATACATATACATAATGTATAGTGTGTGCATCTGCACCAACAGATGTGTTGTCTATAGATTTGCAATATGCAATAAATAAACAGGCTAATAAGTACCATGAGCTTTAAGGGTATATTTGAAGCTATATTTCAACTCCAGGCTACTTGTTGTCTGGTTTACAGATGTGTTTCTGTCATTCCAGTACTGGTCTTGGTTTGGATGCATTTTAGACTTGTGATACATCTTTTGCTCTGTCAATTATTTATCAGTTTCTACAAAGACAGAATATGTGTGATGAAGAAGCTGGTCATTAATATATGTAACAAGCAGGGTTGTAACGCTACACTCAGCTAACCATTTTCATATAGTGTTCTGCAAAAAATTGAAATCTTATCAAGTAAAAATGACTTTGGTCCAGTTAGTCCAGTATTGAGTAGAATTATCTTATCCCAATGGCAGATAATTTATCTCATTCTAAGTCTTTTTTCTTGATTTTATTCAATTCATTTTTGAAATATTTATTCTCAAAACAAAACCAAATTGACCCAAATCAGAAAAAAAAAAAAAAATTAAATATGCTAAATTATCTACCAATGAAATAAGATAATTCTACTAATATTGGACTAATTGGACCGAATGCAAGACATTTTCACTTGAAAAGATTTTATTTTCATTTTTGCAGTGTGGGTTATGATATGATTTGTTTTTAAATAAAATAGGACTGAAGGCAAATTCTGACTGAAATATTCTACTTCATTTATTTTAAAAAATCACACTGTATAGTATATTATGTGTCATGTTCCCTGTGTTTTTTAAGGGATACAGGTATATGCACATTTTTAGGAATATCAACAGCCTTGTTGGGTGTCATTTATCAATTGGGTGTTTGATCAGGGCAGAAGCTCAGGTGCAAAGTCCGTAGTAAAAGAGTGAAATATTGCGAGCGCGCCCAAGAGCGTGCTGCCAATTACTCTCCCGCCATGTAAGGATAAGATAATTATTAAACTATGGTGCCAGGTTATATGCTGCATCATGCAGTGCAAAAAAATTATACCTAACAAGTGAAAATGTCTTGTTTTTGCTACAAAGAATTTATTACTTTAGGTTGTTCCAGGTGGAAACGTAATGCCTGCAGCAGGTCCTCAACAATGAAGCCCATCACATTCTTTTGGAACTTATTCCAGACCTCAGTGGTCAGCTCAGCTGATTCTTCATATGCAAAAAAAAAAAAAAAAAAAAAAAAAAAAAACTTCTGACTTAACCAAGTGTTTGGGGAGTTCTGTCAAAATGACAAAGTACCCTCCATCTGCCTCAAGCCTTCTGTTATTCCAGTGTTGGCCAAGGAGGGCTTCTTCAAATGCATTAAGTGCAGACTGGCGGTGATGAATTGCCTTTCTCTCCATCACTATGCAGACATCATCCACATCAAAACTAACATGGATGTAGCATGGGGAGGAGCAGCGATGGCATCATCCATTAGGAATTCCACCACATCCTTCCTTTGAAGTAATACAGCATGTTCCCTGTGTTCTCCTCAGCCAGTCTGTATGAGCTCCATTTACCAGAGATCCTTTACTTCCTATACATGAATTGTTTGCAGGGCTATAGCCAACATTAAGGACATAAGAGGTCATGACGTCTGTATTTTTTTTCCTTAAGTTTTGTTTCATTTAATTTTTTCATCTTAGGCTACATTTCAACAAGTAAAAATGTTAACACAAAACCAAAAAAATAAAATTGGATATTATATATATATGTGGAATGATGACCTCCGTATTTGAAATAAACAGGCTACGGCTCTGATTGTACTGTATGAATCAGCCCACCCGAATCACTGCACCTGCATGTCTCTACAACCTCCCATAGAGACGTGTCACCCAGTTACAGGCCAAAATGTCCCCCATAATAAGTTAATGGGGGGAATCGATTCCCATAAATGCTGAGGCTAAAAAATGTTCCCCCAGAAAGTGATTGGGAGCAGGTTTCGGGCCATTTGGAATTGATTGGAACAGGTTTATAGTAAATCCTTTTTAATTTTTTTTTTATTTTTTAGGGGTTGGGATTTCCACCAGTGGGAGTGGGAGGGGTGTAAGATGTGATCTGGGTAAGGTTTAAAAAAGAAAAGTGAGTGGTTGACCAGGTAAAGTGTCTAGGAACAAGGACTATTGTTAACTGATGAAAACCATGACTACTGGCTAGAATATCAGTCATCCAATTATCAAACTCAACCTGTTGGAAAGTCACTTTTTTCCACTTGAAAATTAAGAGTTCAATCAAGAGGGGTCACATAAAGTAAATACATAAAGCAATTAATAAATTAAATAATTAATAAATAATGCAAAATAAAGACCATTTGAATTATTTCAGACAACATAAATTTGTCACTTTGATCTAGACGAGTGTTGTCAAACATGTGGGCCAGGGGCCAGAACCGGCCCGCAAGGGAGTTCAATCCCACCCATTGGATGACTGTACAAAGTGTGACAAAACAATTGGACCAGTTCTGATTTCTTCATAGAAATGTAAAGTCAACGAGCATTTGTCAGGGTTCAGTGACTAAAATGTTTAGTTTTGATTTGAAGGTACTTTGTAAGGTAAGAGATACCTTTACCTTCTTCTTAAAAAAGTAAATATTTTTTTTCAGTATGTAAATGCTTTGAATTGAAATGCAACAGTAGACTGACTGAGTGTGGAATAACTGAGACATCGTAATTTTGAAATGGAACTTTTTTTTCTTCCGCCATGTCATGTCTTTTCTTTTGTAAATTGAAGGTGAATTGCACTAATTTTCATATCCCACTAATTGATTCATTTATGTTTCATCATTTACAATATCACAGTATTTATGTGTTTTGTTTTGATAACAAGCACATTCATCAGATTTGACCTCCATGTGAAATTCTCTTGATGTGCTTCCTTTGGAGAAAATTGATTTGGTGTGAATGCTCAAAATGTAATTATGAGATGAATTAAAGAATGAAATATATGCGAGCTGTAGTTGATGATCATGGGGTAAAGTGATGAAACAAAGACATTCATTACAATAATTTGCAGCAAAACAGAAAAAAAAATCAATCTGAAAATTCACAATTTTATGCAAAAATACCAATTCTGGAGTGGTGTCTGGTCTTGTTTGTAAGCTCTATAAATCTCTGCAGAAATATTCTTAGTTTTAAGTGACCAAAATTTCATATTTTAAAGTGTTGTCAAAAACAATCATAGGTTCTTTAATTGGTGCAGGGAAATTCAGCTGCATAATTCAATGATTTTGCTTTCGAGGATCATTTCCTGAGATGTGACATACTGTCCAGTCTGTGTGCAGCAGCAGTAGTTATCTTCCACAAGGGCTGAATGGACTTAATAGTGGCACTGAAACATGACCATTATTTTAAGACAGAGTGGGCGAGCATTTTTGTCTGTTTTGACAAGTACTATTTGTCACAGGACCTTATACTTCATATTCCATTCATATCTGCATTATTAAGTATCCACTGCCGTTCCATCCTCACAACAGGACAAATTACTCATCTAAACTGGCAAAAAATGTTTCCTATGTGTCATTGCCTTACAGCTACTGTAGAAATTAAGAGGATGAGAAAAATAAGATAAAACAAAAAAAAATAGTGTCTCATTTTCCATTATCACTGGTTTATCACTGCTGGAAAAGTGAATAAAAAACAATGTATGGTTTTGCTGCACCCGATGCTGCTGTGTAGCACTGTTTATAACTAAATGTCAGTCAGTCAGTCATTTTCTATACCTGCTTATTCCTCATTAGGGTCGCAGGGGTCTGCTGGAGCCTATCCCAGCGCGTTACGGCGAGAGGCAGGGATACACCCCAGATGGTTGCCAGCCAATCGTGGGGCACACACACCATTCACTCACACACTCACACCTATGGGCAATTTAGAGTTGCCAATTAACCTGAGCATGTTTTTGGACTGTGGGAGGAAGCCGGAGTACCCGGTGAAAACCCACGCAGACACGGGGAGAACATGCAAACTCCACACAGAAAGGTCCCAGACCTCGGACCAAGGAGGTCTTGAACTATAACTAAATGTTTCCAGGAAAATTAAGGTTGGCATTTTTATAATAATTTAGCCTCATTGGTAGTTGTGTCAATCTCTACACAAACTTCTTTCTAATCTTTTATTTATTCAGGGACATTTCACCAGAGGTGTCAAAAGTATCCACAAACATTACTCAGAATTATTGTTACACAGGTTTAAAAATATTTCTGTAAAAAGAGAAGTATGACCTCAAAGTGAGTACAAAAGTACTGGTTTCAAAACTACTAAACAAGTATATTAGTAAAAATAAAAAATGCCATTAAGGACAAAAGCTTAGTACAATACAAATCCATTAAATCACCATAATATAATAATTAATGAAATAATATTGTGTTTTTATCTAACCTTTAGGTCACCTTATTTCAAACCTTTTAACCTGTCCCCAGTGTGTGCATTTACTTCCTTAAAGGGCAGGACCAACACTTCTACCAATTACGAGTGACGAAAGCATTTGGGGGCTCTTTTGAGTTGTACTTTTTGTTGTAGCGTTTTCCCTCTTTTTAAATTTTTTTTTTTTTCCACCAAGCATCGTGGGAAATCTGGCAGCATCTAGCACTTGTTGACATGGATACCACTCCGTCTGGTGTACACCTGAGATACATTATGTTTCCTTACACAGTCCTCTCGACACATCCCTCAAGTTCCAATGCTACTTGACAAAACACAGTGTTCCCTACTGCATTGTGCGATCCTGATGCGGGGATGTTTACTTCACTTTCGGCGAGATAATAGATAATAATCAGCGAAAGCTGCACCTGATGCCACTGTGCAGAAGTAAATGGTTCCAGGAGGATTTGGGCTGGCATCTTTCCATATAACTTGCACAGATGCTCAGTGATGCCAGAAGCAACCGCAATGAGATTTTGTGATATGTATGACACAAATGACCATTTTTTTGTCGTTAATAGCAAAACTAACAAAGTACTGGCAAGCCTCACTCTACTTTTCTGATTCAAAGCCATTTAACCTTTATTTAACGGTGTGGGAGGGGGCTTGTGTTGCATAATGGAATAGTGATATGTCTGTGAGAGCTTCTTTTTTAAGTGAATACATTATATATGTATATTCAACGAGTTAAGTGTCCTGCCATTTCTTCCAACGATGGCAGGAGAAACAAAGAGAGAATGGAAATTTCTAATACTTTAGGGCTCCCTAGATTCACATATTAAAAGATAAAAAGACATGAAAGAGTGCATTTAGCATATTTTGACTCCTTTAATACACAAATTACCCTTAAACAACAACTGAAACAACTGAAAATAAAATACAGCATCCAATCCACATTCGCCTCAGGTTCAGTAACCTCAGTAAATCCATGAAAAGTAGATCACCTTTTTCTTCCATAGAGGTTAGTAATTAAACAAGAATACATTCACTTATGTGCACATACAGAAGTAAATAATGAAACCGCTTGGCGTGTTTATACAAGATGGCGTTAGTCTCGTTCGCTCATGTTATGAATACCCAGTAAAACGCTTTTAGCTGACCACATAGGTAAAAATGTCTTGTGAAATTATCAGAAACAGTTTCAGTCCATCTTACCAAACACATACCTGGAAAATAGGGATAAATAATCACATTTATGGTGTTTCCTTGACCAGACCTTATGTGGATGGAGACCCAAGTACCAATCTCTGATTCTGATAGATCTAGACCTAATTTTGTGTAAGACAGTGAAGTTGATAACTCAGTTTTACCTGTAACAAAAATCAACACATAAAATAAAGGATTGATTATTTCATCCCTTCTTAAATTGCAGTTTATAACATTTGTAAACTCATATAAACTCATATATATCAGTATAATCTTTTTAATCATCTCTCAGCCGATTCTTATGAATAGTTTCTTGTAACCATCTGCCTTTTAACTTTTTTCAACCTTTCACATACGACATGCAAGAAAGGTCTATGGATCTAACACACCATGACAACCCAGATTCACAGAAAGATTTCAATATAATGTGCTGTTTGCACTACGTAGTACAGAAATAGAGCTCTGATATGACTGCAGGGTAGTCATAAGTTAACAGGGAAGTTGCTTTTTGATGAAAGTTAGAACAAGGTTGTAGGAACATAACTCCAACACACAGAGATTCAGTTATAAACCACAAAAGTACTGAACAAAGCAAGATATTCTGAATGGGTTCCTGTCAGTTGGGGCACCTGTTCCAGCTCCTCGTCACAATCTTGACTTGGCTAATGCCTGCCACCATATGTTAGGTGTGTATTTGGCTGGCAATTTCAGTACCATGTGGTTTATGGTTAATAGTGGCTGTTGCTGCGAATGGTGTTTAGGTAGCAAAGCTAATTAGGGAAATGTTAATTATTCTTCATAATCAGCCACAATGGATTTTTGGTTTGGTCCTTGAGCTGAGCTGCTCAGAAACCTTACTTGTTGCTGTGCAGGAGAACAGCAGTGACTTTCTTGGTATGAATGGCACATAAGTGATTAATTTTAATGGAAGGCATAAAGCATTAGGCTATATTAGACAGCCCCATAATTAGAAGAAACAATTTACATCTTGAAGCGGTGCCTCATTCCCTTGGCTGCAATTATATACCATCTATAGATACAAGAATGTGATTACTCATTGGGTTATGCTAATACACTGAAGATAAAGAGGGAAGAGTGTGAGGAAATTCAGGCATAAAATAAGTATAGAGGACTCCTGCTAAATATTAAAACTTTTCCCAGCCAGAATGTCAATGTGAGGCCCATCAAGGCAAACACAGGTGGGTGCCACCATGGAAACTGTGGACAATCCCAGTTGCCCACATAGACATTCTGCCTGGGTATTTCTAGGATTTCCTTTGTACAGTAATTATAGATTTATTTTTTTCTGAGGATACAAAAATAACCATTTCAAAAGCACAGTGCTGCTAGAGGAACATTTTGTCTCAACTCTAACAGCACTGAAAGGAAGCTTTTTTCCTCAGTTTGTTAAGCAAACACTGACCTTGCAGGACGATACAAACATTTTCACCACCTACTACCCTAGAGTGTGAGGATGGTAAAGTTACCACTCAGGTAGTAGAGGAAGGTCTTCTTTTGAAATTGTAGTAAGTATGGCTATTTTTGTTTGCTTTGAAGCAACTCTCTGACAATGAACAAAGTAAATATGAGAATTTTGGATGCTGCGATGCTCCCCGTAAAGCTTAAAGTATTTCAGGCTCTCAATGTTTTATGCATGAGAGCCTGGATAAGAAACACAAGCTGGGGTGAAAAGAAACAAATGGCAGAATGAGAGGAGATGGAAGGAACTTACAAGTTGGCAGGAATCAGCACAGCAAAGATACCAGTCAGACAGAGCACGAGACAACTTCTTTTAACATGTTCCCAGAAGAGCAGTGTTCAGAGAGGATCACTTGAATAACAATAAATCACACTCAATTCACTTTTCACACCTACTTTTCTTCCCCCTCCCACCTTTCTCTCAATCCTCTCACATCTCTTGTACTGTCTTGCTCTCCGTTAGGATGGATACATGTTAATGTGCCAACAAAACCTGAACTATCCTTTGAAAACAATGCTATGTGAGGAATATGTTAATAAATAAACCTTCTAAGCTGCCAAGCTAAAGCAGAAAGAAGACAGATTTAGTTCTCTTGGCGAGGCTAGGGAGAGGAATCCCTGTCTCTTGCAATGATAGTTGAACACATCTGTTCTCCTGTTGCTCAGTGGAAACAGTCCTGCTGATGTAATTTCCACTATAATAAAGTTGAACTGAGACTATTCTGATTCAAACACTGCAAGGAATTAGTCTCAGGTTTGTGGCAACTGTAGTTTAGATGCAGTTAGACAAGAACCTGCTTTAGTGATGGCTAAGCAGGATCATGTTTAGGGAGGCTATAGCCTCAGAAGCCCCCTAGAAAATATGAAAATTTGAGCCTTAAAGCAGAGGCTACTGCCTCTGTGACCTAGTCTGGGTTAAGCAGAAGAAGATGTATGGATAAATGGATGGATGTAAGCACAACATGCCAAGATGCGCCAAAAAGTTTCTTGGACCAAATCCTTAACACTAACAGGAAGTCAGCCATCTTGAATCAAATTACCTTTTTTTGTGATTTTTACACATCATTTTTTAAACAAACCAGTCCTAGGGATTTTATCATGCAGACTTCAAATTCACTCTGCATCATTGTCAGACATTGGAGAGGGCAATTTATTAAAAGCATTTTCCTTCATGATTCCTAGTTTCCTAGCCCTGATGCTGCCATGAATTTTCATGTTTCACCATAAAACATGATCTTACTATAATTTTAGCATATTTTGTCCAATCTGCCTCATGCTTTATAAGTGACCTGCCCTGAACACACATACACAACTGTACTGATTCACACATTGTACCCCATACTGGGAACACAAAGTGTGTGGAAATGTGGCAAACATCATCTGATTGAAATTAAATTTACACAGTGTGATCTACACATCAAATGCAGCAACATGGCATGTAATTAGGTTATGGATCATTAAGTTCCTGTAGTGGAAAAGAGCTATTAGTGGTTATATCTAATAGCTGTATTATATCCAGAGGACCAGTAACCAATATAGGAACACAGGAACTTAACATGCATTTCATCCAGAAGAACTAAGATGTATATTGAGTTCCTCTGCCATAGTCCCTGGTGCTAAGTAAAGGTCTGTGAGCTGATGCAGCACCTTCTGAATGCTCAGGAACTATCTGGGACTAATTTACTGTACTAACAAGGGTTTTCCTGGCTCAGAATGGGCCTTTGGGGGTGACTATGCACAACATTAAAAATGATTGGTCTGACTACTGCAAAAGCAATCAGTCTGTATCTCTAAAAACAAACAAAACATTTACAAAACATGTTACTTTGATATCCGTTCCTTAGTGATACGTTTTGATAACAATTTTATATTAATTTTAAAAAAATGTCAACACCTTGGCATTTTTACAAAGCAGTTGTATAGTTTATAGTTGTTTTTTTTTTGTATTTGGCTCAGTGAACAGTTGTTCAATTGATATTAATTCAGAGAGAATTCACATTTCTACTCTGAATTCTTATAATTTTGCTGTTGGTTAAAATATTTTTGGGGAGCAGCAAACATTTCTCTATGAAGAAAAAACCCTGGCTAAGCCCAATCTTTTGTGGTCAAACACAACCTCACATACATACATACAACCTACATACATTAAGGATATAGGATAAAAGGCAAATATGAATTTGTTTTATTGATATTAAGCAGTGATGGAGACAGTTACTGCAGTGAACAATGGAAACAAGGCCTAATTTGCTTTTGATGCAGTTATTTACTAGCCTGGGTATACACGCCTTTACTTGCACATGAATTGATTTCACTCTGCAATTTAGTGTGGACACCAAGGACCCAATTTTTCGCCTTAGCTAGCGAGGTAATCACAAAACAGGGGAGGGTACAGCAAGAGGATGAGGAAAGACAGTAGCTTTGTTGATAACTGTGGTAGATTGTAATTTACCTTTTTGTTGCAATCATAGAAAGTGTTCTACGTAATTTAGATGGGAAGTTTAATTTGAAAAATTAGCAACTTTTAGCGCTTAACTATTTCATTACCATGAAGGGCTCTACATACGTCATTGGGTATGTTTGATACATTGGTTATAAGCTGCAGATGCATTTGATACGTAGTGTCCAATAAATGGCTCTGGGCTTTCATAAACCATGCCTCCAATATGGACAAATGAACAGATAGTTCCTAGATTAAATATCAATCTACATTGATATGAGATCTGGTGTTAGTCAGGCTAGTTATTTACTACTGCTTAAGTGAAGGGCCATAAAACACTGGAGGCAAACTTAAAACAAGTGTCTTCTTTTCCACTTGTGTCTCATTTGCATTCATTAATTGCATCCTTTAAAACACTGTTACAAACAGTCAATTTTACAGAAGAATGTCCTGTGGGATTCTAGGTGGCCTGGGGGTTTGAGACATTAACCAGCTAACTGCATTATCCCCAGCTAGAACAGAAGCTGTCAGGTAGACTGTCCAATAGTTGGAAAAATGTACACGGGACAGACAGTCCATTTGTTCAACAGCACATTGTCTCCCAAATGAAAAAAATGGTCTCAAGGCCCATTTGTTTGAAATGGGTTAAAACCTGCAATCAGCATGTGCAACTATCTACAATTGTAGCCTTAAAATAATGGACAGTAATAATCATAAACATTCTCTTGTGTATTTACTAGTTTCACAGCCTATCTGAAAGCAACAAACAAAGTTACTGCTAATATTGTTGTTGCTCATGCTGTATCTCAGTTTCTCAAACCTAACTAGTTGAGGCAGCTCACAGAGGCTGCTCACCTAGAGCCAGGGTACTCAAGGATTCTTCCTATTAAAGTGGAGGGAATGTTTATTGTTTATATATATATATATATATATATATATATATATATATATATATCATAAGATAAGTTGATGATTTGGCACTACACAAATAAAATTGACTTGACCTGATATGATATATACAGTGTCATCCCTTAACTCAACCAAAACTCAAACTAAACCTCTACTGACATTACACAATGCCTAAATCTTCTTTCTAAACCCCTATAATGGCTAATTATAAAGTAGAAACACCTTACGTCCCCATGTTTTTATTGCAAGCGGTACAAGAATGTGCAGTTATCCTGGAATTTATAATCTGTGACTTGAAAAAAGTCTGAAAAGTTGTTTTACTGATTTTTTTTTAAACACATAGTCAAATGTCACATTATTTACCCTTTCTCCAAGAATTTTAGCTTCTTCTGTGTCATAGAGTTAATGGTTCATGTAGATGTCAGAATGTGCAAATTCCTACTGAACGTAACACTTAAGAGCTTTCTCGATGCCTCTATAATTAGTGAAGAGTAAACAGGTTACACATTTATAAGATATTAGAGTGATTTCATGGTTCAAGTGTGACAAATTGTGAAAAAATTCCCTATTCGCCCACGTTTGCCCACACACACATACACGGCTACAAGGCTCTGAATGAATGCATGTTTATGAATAATTTAAGAATTTTACATAAGAGCCTTAGTAGATTGGATTGGTGTCTGCATACTGTTTGTGTGTGTGTGTGGAAGGGGGAGTATTACTTGGTTGGGTTGGAATACATATCTATCACTGTTTAGCCCCATAAAAAATGGGATTTGGCAAATCTGAAGGTCAAATCGAATAGCAAACAGTGCCTCTCAGCCTCAGCCCCTTTCTCCCATGAATCCTTAACAAGCCACTCAGGGTGCAACAACCGAGCCCATTGTTTTGGAAGGCAGCC
Source organism: Lepturacanthus savala (assembly GCA_030544235.1). Taxonomy (NCBI): domain Eukaryota; kingdom Metazoa; phylum Chordata; class Actinopteri; order Scombriformes; family Trichiuridae; genus Lepturacanthus; species Lepturacanthus savala. Next base: position 21,065,652 of record CM060464.1, on the reverse strand, counting down.
TGTTTCTCAGCTTGTGGCATCTCTCTAATAAGGCCATCATAAATAATGTAGGCGGAAGACTTATGATTCCATTGTTGTTTTGCTGCGCCTAGCCTGCTCTCAAAGCCATTTCTCAGCTGAGTAAAGAGGAGATAATATGGAGTATTTTCATAAGGAATAACATTTTATATGTCTGTAATTGTCCTGCAAGATGGGGCTTTTGTCTGGGAGCCACCTTTGTAGATTTCTAGGGAACAATAGCCTGATCCCCCCCCCCATTCCTATTGCTATTCATGTGTTTTGAAACTTGACAATGTTTCATGAAAGCATTGGGCTCATTCCAGAATCTTCCAACACTTTCTTCATGTGGGCAACAACGCCTGCATTCAGTGGACAGATGGTGGAACATAAAATGGTAATGGAGCCAGAGACACAGCCAAAGTTTTCTATCAAACACTAGGTTGAGCATGACTGACGATTTAGCAAGTTAGAATGGAAAACACAGCTACTCAAGGCAACTCAATTAATGTTTGACAAATCTGCAATATAGACTGTAACTTAAAGGGGCCCCTTTTTATTATCATTGTAGATTTTTTCTATCCCCAATTTTACTAAGTCACTTCCTTCCTTCTGTTGGTGATTGTCATTCTTTTTTTAATATATAATAATAAGAAGAAGTATGTACAGAAAAGTGGGTGAAGTAATTATGTTATGGAGAACTGGACACTGACTCTGGTAAATGATGTCAGCATTGCATATTACAGAACCAGACTTGACCTTAGATTACCACTTAGAGCCATAAAAGATAGATGCGTATAGTTCTGGAAGCAGTATGAAAAACAACTTGTTCAACAGCCATGTTAGTGTCTCTGGACAACATTTATTCATCCTGACATGCCATAATTAATGCTAAAACATTTTAGTTTAGTACAAGGTATAGAGCATTGTGGGGATTTAATACATTTTGCAAGTATAAACCAAATTTTGACCTGTTGGTGACGCTAGAATACAAAATGAAGCTATCACAAACATAAATGGCAATGAGAGACGAATTAGAACCTGAATGTTTGTTAATTCATCCAGACAGTCACACCAAACTGTTCCAATGGCTGTAATGTGCCATAGACAAATATAAAAAATGCATAGTTGCTCCCAGTATGGACAAGATGGCCATTTCTTACTGACTGTACCTTTAAATATTTTTAACATAATTTAATCTCAGTCTGTCCAGTAGTTGTTGAGATATTTTCCACCAAATTGGTGGTCTGACCAACCCACTGATGGCATGGCTTATAGTCTGCAAACATGAACAAGGCGACAAAGAGTTAAGTGTACAGAGTATTAAACATTTGGAGACTTAAAATAACTAAACAATAAGTACACAGTTACTTGTCTTGACAGCAAAGTACAGTGAATAGATTCTGATTTAATTACCTGTTCTGTTGATTCTCAGTGTCAATGCCAATGTAATTATCATTACATGTACAGTTGTACAAACAAAACACTTTTGTTATTATGCTTATTTATACACCATTCACCACTGCTGCAGCACCCAATGCCCCCATGAGGATCATCAAAGTTTCATCTAAAGTATAGTCTTTATCTTTACCCTTCATGTGCTTATTCTTATGTTTTCTTCTTGCCCCAGCAGAGTCAGTGGAATGGAAATGTTGTGGTAAGCTTTTCAGAAAAGGTATCAGAGCGTAAGAGGCAAGGGGTGAAAGGAAGAAAGATAATGAGACAAAAGAGAGAGATTTGAAAATGGAAGAACACAAGAGGAAGAATAAGTGGCTGCTGTCATTCTTTAACACCATATTCAAAGGTGAATGCACTACTTGCATTTCTGGGTACTTAATCACTAACAGATATGGTAGATGCAGCTCTGTATGTGAGTAACAATTATTTTGCTTCTGGGAACTGTTACTGTTTCCATTTGTAGTCTGAATATTGACTATTACTGTTTGAGCAGGCTGTGGTTGCATGCAAAAGACGGAACAATTTGGCGAAATGGTATCTCTGGACCTAAGGGAGTCTATCAATGATTTAGCTTCTTATTAGCTTTTCAAGTTACTAGATGGATTGTAAACAATGAACGACAAACAGAAAAGGAAGTCTTGGACTGGCTGCACTTGAGGCACAGCTTTTCAAGCTTGCCCCCCAGAGTTCCAAGATTAATTTGTAACCTACCAGTGGAAAAAAAAGGTGTTTCTGATTAGCTTGTTAATGGAACCATTAAACAATCTGGGAAATATGCAGATTCTTTTCTTGCTGTTAAAAAAAAAAAAACATACCACACTATAGTGCCATGGATATGTTTTCACACAAAAACATAAAAAAGCATTTGTGTTGGATATGTATGAGTATTTGTATTTCCTCGTGTAAATATTTGCCACACAAGTTGTCTGATGTGATTCACCCTTCTTCCCAAAGGAAAAACCATTGTTAACTAGGGCTTTGCCAACGCTAACCTGGTTGACTTTGTATGCGTAATCACGTCATGTGAAAATATCGCATCATAAAAATCCATGTTGTGTTTACACAGGACATGGATTCACACAGCATTAGCACGTAAGTCTTTTCCAATTATGATAATGGAGACATAGTCAATTTGCTGAGGGAATAGGGTCTGCACGGGATGCCAAAATAAAAGAAGCCTAAGAAATATTAACCACATCCAACTTACTACATACCGGAAACATGAATTTGTACATGAAAATGTATTACTTTTTTTATTTTATATTTCTGTAATTGGATTATTGCAGCCTAATGTTGAGCCTTTAACTATTACCACTGATTCATAAAAGAAACGTTGCCTTTTTTTGTAGCAGGTTCTCTACAGACATGTTGCCTCTACTATTATTTTCTCTCTTTGAGAAGCAAGCTCTACTACAATTTGACACGATATTTTTGTCACATGCCACTATAATTGGCATGGCAGACCAACACAGTTTAATACCTGGGGACCAATAATTTGGCTGGCTGGGAGGATACCGATTAATCACCACATCTCAACCAAGATGATTTATGTCATGCTGTGTTTATTTGAAAAGAAACAAGAAGTGCTTGAATATGCATTGATTGACCACATGATTTGTGCTGATCTTGGTGCAGTTAAAATCAATTAATAAAGCATCAAATGAGGAGAAATAAATGATATGAAAATGAAGACATGGCAACACATATCTTGTATCCATGCTGAGATGCATGCCCTTGAGTGAGCAGGTGCTCATAATCAAACACAAACAAATGTGTCACATCTGTGAGTGTGGTCATGTGTATGGGAGTTTTGTGTTTGCTCATGCATGTTGTCCCTCAGGTGTGTGTGTGTGTTCACAACTGTCATTGAGTTGAACTTCAAAAATCACTCAAAGTTACTCTGTAAGCAGACCAACTGCTCCCACCTGTCATTTCTGGCATCACATCTGCATGTGTGGTTGTGTGTAAGAATAAGTGAGTGTGTGTATGCATTTGTTATCACTGAACAGAAGAAAAACATATTTGATGTCCAAACTGTTGTCATTTGCATGAAATAGTAAGTATACACTGTTACACGGTACAGCTAGCTGACTAATAAGCCTCTTATCATGAAAACTGATGTTAGCAGTGCACTTTTCTCTTGGGCAGTAATGTTGCTACTTGTAGCCATTAATGTGGTAGCGTCACAGTTTTCTGAATCAATTAGCCCTTCAGTACCTTAGCACTTATATAAATAATATAAATAGTAGTGCCATAGCACACAAGCTACCTTTCCTCAAACATTTATACAGGTGAAGCACAACGGAGATTGAAAAACAGACCTTTGGCAGGTGTAGTGTTACAGTGCTGAGGAATGTAGGAAAGGCTTCTAGCCTTGGAGAAGTGATATCTAGATAAATAGCCCAAATAGATGGATAGATCCCTATTTAAGCTATTTTGTTTCACAAACGGGCGACACGGTGGCGCAGGGGTTAGCGCTGTTGCCTCACAGCAAGAAGGTTGCAGGTTCAAGACCTCCTTGGTCCGGGGTCTGGGACCTTTCTGTGTGGAGTTTGCATGTTCTCCCCGTGTCTGCGTGGGTTTTCACCGGGTACTCCGGCTTCCTCCCACAGTCCAAAAACATGCTCAGGTTAATTGGCAACTCTAAATTGCCCATAGGTGTGAGTGTGTGAGTGAATGGTGTGTGTGCCCCACGATTGGCTGGCGACCATCTGGGGTGTATCCCTGCCTCTCGCCGTAACGCGCTGGGATAGGCTCCAGCAGATCCCTGCGACCCTAATGAGGAATAAGCAGGTATAGAAAATGACTGACTGACTGTTTCACAAACTGGGCGACTAGGTGGTGGAGTGGTTAGCACTGTTGCTTCACTGCAAGAAGGTCCGCAGGTGCAAGGCCTTCAAGAACTCCACTTTTCTGTGTGGAGTTTGCATGTTTTCCCAGTGTCTGCATAGGTTTTCTCTGGGTTCTCTGGCTTCCTCCCACAGTCCAAAAACATGCTGAGGTTAATTGGTGACTCTAAATTGCCCATCGGTGTGAGTATGTGAGTGAATGGTGTGTGTGCCCTATGATAGGCTGGTGACCATCTGGGGTGTATCCCTGCTTCTCACCTGTAATGCGTTAGGATTGGCTGCGACCATAATGAGGATTAAGCAGGTATAGAAACTGACTCACTGACTAAAGGACCTGAGAGCATTGCAATTTACTGTGTACTGCTAAAAAAGTGAGTAAAACAACTACGCACTTTCATGTCAATGAAAAAAACAATGAGAGACACTGCAGGGAATCAAAACCCATCCCAGTAAAACCACTATCAGTGCCTTTTGTGTTTTGGCACTACACAGAAGGAAAAGTAAAATCGCAAGAAACAGCATATGAGTGGTGTAATTTCAAATTTGTAACTGCATTACATTTTCTACATTAAATTTGGATGAATCCATCCATCCATTTTCCATTGTGGTTCATTCCTTACTTAGGGTCACTGTTGTCTGATGGAGCTAATCCCACTGTACTTCAGGTGAGAGGCAGGGACACACCCCACACAGGTCGCCAGTCTAACATGAGGCACACAAACCACTTACGCATTACCTATGGGGAATTTAGAGTCTCTGATTATCCTAAGAGTGTTTTTGGACTGTGGGAGGAAGCAGCCAGAGAAACCCATGCAGACACAGGGAGAACATGCAAAATCCAGACAGAAAGGTACACAAAAGCTTTAACACAGTGAAAATATGTCTTTACCAACATAAATCTGACACATACATGACCCCACACAAACACAAATTTCCTTAGCCTCCTAGCATAATTGCCCAAGTCATGTTTTAACAAATATGACTTTGGAAATTATGCTGTGAGGCTAACGATTTAACAGCATGAATTTATCTTGTAAGCCATACACACCAAAAAAAAAAATAGCGCTAGCATAATTCAAATTAATAATCTATTTATTGTATCAGTCGCCTACGCTTATAGCCCAAAATTCAAAACAACCAAATCAGGGCAGAAGAGTACAATTACTTTGAATCTATAAAAGCTTGCCATTGGTATTTTTGTAAGTAGATGTGTGGACTAAAAGGTGGATGTGGACATGATTTTAACTAATTGTTTAAATTTTCAGTTTAAATAAATCTTTACATACCAAGTAACCATGGCTGCATCACCATCCAAGCTGATGAAGATGAATTTGGTGGGTGGACAGGACTTTTGCCACAGATTTCAACTGCTACAGGTAAGCTAACTTTACTGGTCTGCACACTTTGTTTCAACAACTATATAACAGACAACAAAAGCTACACTAAATGATAACCAACTTACAATGATTTTTTGACTCTAAAATTATTGGACCATTCTCTACTCGACAGAATGGTCCAATAATTTGATTGACTCATATGATACTAAATACTCAATGAACAACACAGTACTAAATGATACTAAATGGAATATATTTACTTTACTTCTGCGACTTAACTTAAGGTCTGAGTTGTATTCGCGGCTGTTGATCTCTTGGTCTGTGTGTACATACATAACATAATAGAAACACTCATGTGGAAGCTTTTCATGACTTTTATCAAGGAAAACAGTTCTGTGAGATTTGTTTTTGTAACCATTGCAACAGAAGTAGTGCATGCTGGGAGACAGGAAGCATATTCTCCATGTGGTCAACATGTGGCCAGCAGATGTTGGATTAGCAGGCAAATGCTAAAATAATAATTGTGTTGCAATCTAAGTTAGCCCTGTTTATATGTTGCTGCTTAATGATTTTGTTAGGTCAAGTGAGAGTTAATTGGTTGAGCTAAGCTGCTCGTATCACAAGACCATGCTATGTGAGGTTTTATTTGATCAATAATATAGACATTTCTGTCTATAGATTACCAGTTCATTTCATGAAAATGAATCATCTGTGTCCTGGAGCTTTTGGATGTGTTTAACTTAAGTGGAAACCTAGTCCATGAACTGTATAAGTGTATTCCTTAATTACAATAACAATCATGATAGGAATAAAAATGAAAACACTATGTACCGAAATAAATGTTCCTCAATTTAAAACCAAAATCATATCCCCAGACCAGTCACACTGACTCAGTAAATCCTAACAATCTATAAAAGTACCTAACTTGTAAAATACCATTTGAAGTTATATTAAACAATGTAAACATTAAACAATTCTTTTGCAACTAATCACACTTATCTACAGACAATCATGCAATAAATATGTATTTCCATTAATTGCCAACTGTACAAAATTATCATCATGGCACAACTGTCAACGACCATTCAATTCAAACCACTGTATGATTGACATGTAACTTTTTTTTTTTTTTTTTTTATTTATCTCTGCATAATTCTATCTCTCTCCACTCCTTCCTTCAGTTTTCATTGAGACGCCCTAATGGCGAAGGAGCTGCCACAGCAAGTTGAGGAGTTGGAAGCTCTATGCCTGTCAACAAAGGGTCAGGAAGGTTGGGGAAAAATATTTAAAGTTTGAAAAAAGAAATGCATAAAATGAAAGAAGCGCTGGATGTGCTGAGATCAGCCAGACTACAATACACACCTAATTTTATCTGCACTGCGAAAATTCTATGACTAAGCCTGTCCTCTCTATTCAAGAGACTCAGGAGATCCACACAATCCAGGTCCATCAAGGCAAACATTTGATAATGACTTTCCAAATTCCCTCCTCCTCCAAACCCAGGAGATCCATACACTTGATAAGAGACTAACACTAACCCAACACTGTGACATAAAGTACCAGAGCTAAATATGTAACCGTTATAGTCACTGACATACTTTTGATGCATTTATGTTTCCCTAGACTCCTCAGTCAGCTGTGATCCAGGCTTTTATTTTTATTTAAATAAAATTTATCTCTAAAGCTCTATTTTTTGTATCTTTAATAAAACCTTCATCATTGATCATTCAAACAATACCCTCTGACCTTATAAGATTTAACAACATATATACAGATCATGTTATCCCTGCAAAGTGTGTAAAGTGTGTCTATCTCAGTCTATTTTATATGAAATGTTCACTAATTTCTAATACAGAATTTACACGATCTTCATAATATAAAACTACACAAAGCACCCAAGGGGAGCGTGTTTATGTGTGATTTTATTTAGGAGTTTAGTGCTAACCATGATTTTTTTTTTCCCCCAATTTGCGCAACAAATAGAAATAGAGCCTCCTTTATCCATCCATCCAGTAGATGGCAGTGCTTCCTCATAGTTGGATTTAAATAATGAGCAGCTTTCTGCTATTCAACTCTGAATGGGGTGGCTATGGTAGAAAAGTCGTTCACTGATCAGAGGATTGGCGGTCCAATTCACAGCTTGGCTAGCCTCTAGGTCAGTAACCCAACCCAAAGTGTTCAAAGAGCCATATTGGACCAAAAGAACAAAAAGCAAATCTGTCTGGAGCCACAAATAGTTAAAAGCCTTATATAAGCCTTATATGAAGGCAATCCAGGTTGTAATTGTATATTAGCTATATTAGCCTACTATCAAAGTGACTAAGTAGGCTACAAATACATAACGAGTGTTCATGATTAAATGTTTATTTTCCCTGCATCCTGGTGAGAATGACACACCACGTGAATACTCTGGACCAGATTTGCTGCTTTAACTTTAACTTACACAATCTATTAGGTTTATTATAGAAATACAATAAAGAAATCAGATTTTTAGTTTATTTTTTATTTTGAGGATTAGGAAAATACAATACAATCAGCCGATATCTGATACTGATGTGATACTGCTGTTTAATAAATTAACTGTTGCGCAGACACAAGGTGGAAGCACTGCACTGCCCTGACGCTGCAACGAGAGAATAGAAATTTTTGCTTTCTTTTTTATTTTTCTGCATGGATACTTAGCGACGTTATTACCACCCCTAGCAATTTTTGTATTGCAGATATTGCACACAGCCATCAGACCTGATGGCGTATCAAGTTAGAAATGTCTCCAAGAAAAACCAAAAATATATCCCCCCCATCATTTTCCATTTTCATACATTTTTGAAAAAGCTCCAGGGAGCCACTATAGGGGCGCTAAAGAACCGCACGTGGCTCTGGAGCCGCAGGTTGCCGACCCCTGCTCTAGGGGTTTTTTGGGTACCTATACTTAATTAAGATTCGCCCCCTATAGCTGTGTGAATGATTAGCTTCCAATGCCATCAATGTGTAAATGAAAACTTTTAGTGTAAAGCATCATCATCAGAATCTTAATTCATGTTAATTCATAAATAATGATTCCTAAAATGCAAATATGCACCAAAACATTTACCTCCCATCACATTTTTTTTTCTCCAAATCCGTCTCCAAATCCGTCTGTGACACACTCCTCTTCAGATATAGCCTATATTGACTCAGAGTGTCATGCCCCTTACTGGCAACAGGAGGTAATCACAAGGTAGCATGGATTCAATTGACATGAAATTCACACGGCGTGCACCAATAGTCACAAGCATAGCGCCAGATGTTTCGCTATCAAACAGGAAGCTATTTGTGAATGATATTGTTATAATATGTTCCATTTTTAGTTTCAATATTCTGAGGTTGAAAAGAAATCTTAGTGGGTTAGGGTTCCATTTTTTTGAATGGGATAATGAGTGGGAAAATGTATGGAGTTGAATGGGTGAATAATCAAAAGAAGTGAGACAGTTGAATTTGGGTGGAATTTATACCTACGGTATTATGTCAGTGAAAAATTTCATTTTACAGTCTGGCACATGAACAGTGGGCTGCCTGGTTGTAGCAGTTCTAAAAACTCTCTAAAGTGTCACTGGCTCAAGTAACAGGCATCTTACATGGCATAAATATATAATAATAATTTTATATATAAATATATAAAAATATACAGAGGAATACTGATTACTAATTTATTAGGCGTACTAACTGTGACGTGTTGACGATTATATCCGATGATTCTTTTTACATTATATTTACATTTGCTTTGAAGACTGAATTAAGTGGGTCAGAAAAGGAGTCCTCTCGCTACGTAAAACAGTTTCTAAATCCGACCTGTCTGCATTTCTCAGTGTTTTTTTTTTGTGTTTCATGCACATTTTCTTGCATGAAGAAAGCCAGGGAAGTGCCTTTTTGCATAATATGGGACCTTTAAAAAATACCTTTGATGTAGATTTACTACTTTTATGATTTTACTCTAGCTTATCTTGCTCCATTTCTCAGCACCTTTAATGTAGTGAAGCTTCATTTAATGTAGAGTAACTGGTAGCTTAGTTCACTATATTTTCCAAGTAGCTTTCCTAGCACTGCTCTTCTGTGATGTTTGTTTTGTAGCTCATTCAGCAAGACAACGTAAATGAAAAAAAATTTGTTCATTCTTACAAATAAAGAAAGAGACAATAGCTTTCTATCCAATGTACCCTCTTTTTTGTTGAGCAGATTAGATTTGTAGCTACAATTTGTCTTGCTAAACCATGTATTTTTAGCTAGCTATTGAACTAGTGCATACATTTCCATGTTGCTTCTCCTAATAAATAATGTATATACCAATAATAATAATATATTTTAACATTTCAAACATCCTTGCAGACACGGAGGTACTTACGGCATAAGAGATGGTGACAAAAGAAAAACAAGGATTTTTCATTTTTACAGCGACACTTTTGGCATTATACGAGGTATCTTCAAAGGTTTGGCAAGCATTTATGCAACAATGCCACAGGAATTAGATATACCTGTGAAAGCACTTTAAGTGGAAAGGAAGCATTATTCATCACAGCATTTTTCCAGGTAAGTGGTAAAAGGATTTAAATGTTGGCACCGAACATAAAACATTACCAGGGTGTTAAAAGTCACATACAGCTGCATACACATGGAGAGCACAGTCATAAATAAATGATCACAATCTTTAAATACATCTATGGGTGGTGTATAGCCTATGTGTAATTGCTTCTATCTCAGTTATCAACCAGTATCTGCAACAAACACACATGCCATTAGACCAACATTACATTGTACATCGTTGCTCACTGGAGTCAAACTGGTAGTAAGTGAAACATTTACATGCCTGCATGCCATATGCATGGTACTATGGCAGTGTGTGTTTGTGTGTATATGTGTGTGTGTTTCAGAGTTACGTACGTTAAGCTACGGAGAGCCATTTTTACTTATCACACTCACATACATTTTGCATGGTTGGGTGAGTCTAACATGTTGAATGGGAGTGAGTGTTTCCTCCATTATGGATGGCTGTGCTGAAATATGGATGACTTTGGCTTCCCCAGTGTAGTACGTTGAGCTGCTGTGGCCTGCTGAGTGTCAAAAGACTAAAAGGCAACATAGATTTAAAGACCGAATGACTTTGACCCGGGTAAGTAGAGCGATAGGGAAAGAACACACACCCACGCGGATTACTCTCCCTTACCCATAAGCACACTTGCCGGGACGCAGTCACAGTCAAAACAAAGGTCAGGGAGTTTAATAGCATCGAAACAGCAGATGATACCCCATGGTGGGAGGTTAAACCAAAACGTTCGAACAAAAAATTGCTTCATTCTTGTCTTCAGTGCTGATGTATGAGCATGTGTACGCAGAGGGATGAGGTTAGGTGACAGAAGCAGAGAAAGCAATAATGTGTGAGAAAAGGGGAGATTTTTCATTGTGTACCAAAAAATGCTGCTTGGATCAATGTGTACTGAGCCTCCCCATAATGAATTGAAATATCACAGGTCTGTTATTTGCTGAGATGGTTTTTATCCGTTGAAGGTGAGTAAATGACGTTTTTTCTGTCAAAATATTACTTAAAATCCCATACTTTAAAACAATCATGGATAAGTACAAGATGTGATTAGCATTTACCTTGGTTTATGTATGAATATATATATATCTATATATATATAATTTAAATGTACAAACACACTTTGAAGACAGGTCTACATATTTACTAACTAAACAAAATGATCGTCTTTCATATATATCGTCTTTCTAATATTTTTTTATATTTTGGTTGTTTTCCGTAGGTGGTTGGCTTGACTCTGCACCAAATGAGAAATTTGTTGCAGTTCTGCTGGTGAGAATTCAGTCTCAGTTTCAAAGATTGATTGATTGTTGTCGCAGCCGCGACTCATTTTGAAATTGCATATTTGGCCAGAAATGGCCGATAAAGAGGATGTAATACACAAAGATAAGAGCAAGTAGCAATGTGCAAATGTGTCGCTCAATACTAAGTGCTTATTCCACGAGAAGATAAACGCTGATTAAATGTCGATTGGAAGGATTTTGGTTCGTTTGCAGGTGTGAAATTGTACCACGCTGAAGTCTATATGCTAATTAGTCAAAATTTGATTGTCTAGTGTGGACCAAATATCCAATTTAGGGGTGTGAAAGTGCCCTTATATTAGACAGATCTTTATTGATAATTCCCTCTGTTTTTGCACATATGTTAGTATCTATGCTCCTTGTTTCTAATCTGCTGCAGTTTGCTTTGTTCATTTTTTGCATTACTGGTAAGTTTGGTAAACCACAACAGCACTTCTACGGTAACTTCTCGTTACTGTGTCTGATCGAATCAGTTAGGTTCTGATTGTCAATTTTGTGAGATTTGTAAGAATAGTTGTGAATAACCTTACATTAATAAACTAATAAGAGCTCAAAAAACTCATCTGTAGTGGCAGCATTCGTTGGTAGTGGTGGGGAGACCTCAAATGCAGAGGATAGACACAGAACTCAGTTTTAGAACTGTTGCATGAATAATAGAGAGCCAAAGTACTTCTGCCTTTTATTACGTACCTATTACGTACTTACTGTTTTAACTGATTTAAAAAAAAAAAAAAAAAACAATCTCATACGTGTGGATTCATGGTATGCTATTTGAGCCTGACCCTGCATTAAATTGAGCCTGGTTGACAAAGCAATTAGCAGTAAAATTAGCAGAAAAGACAGTCACATTTTATAGAAATATAAAACATAAAAATAAAGATAAGCCACTGGGCTCTTATACTATCCTCAGGGAGGCTGTGCAATATTAGTTGTTCTCATGTTCCTTAATCTCTCGTGGGTTAACACAAAACTAAGTACTTCACTGTGTTGTGCTTTTTTTTTTCCTTTTTTTAACAGGGGATTTATTGTAGTGATATCAAACCTCACATGTGATTCATGGCAAAATTCAAACTTAAAAGATAAGTTGTCTCTCACCATTAACTACCATACGTGATTTTTCCGAACTATGGTCCCACAGGGTGACCAGAAGGTGGTAGTATTCAAGCTCTCTGTAGAGACAAATTAAATTGAGGCATCTAGTGTAAAAAAAAAAAAATAAATACATAAAAAATACCTCATCCTTTCTTCCACCAGACTAGGTTAAATATGATAGATTACTACAGCTGCTGTTCCCTGTGATTACAAAGCATTATTATCTGTCTCATCATGCACATGCATCAATGATCAAGGCAAATGGAGAGCTGAGAGAATGGGGAAGTAAATCTGCTCCTTAAATGCAACCTAATATACTATATGATCTGTGATACAGTTGAATGAGTGTCACCCAGAAACATGTTCTCTTACGCATGACATTCAATTGTGTCTTCAGTCGAATGAGTTATATGATGATCTGTGCCCTAAGAGAAAGAGGATGTCTGGTGAATAGAGTGTGTGTTTGTGCATTTATGTGTGTGTGCTGAAATGATAAAATTGCCTTCAACTTGTACCTAGAGAACCTGTCTACATTTGTATGCAAATTGCACATTATGCATTTCAAACTGTTATTTTTATACTGTTGTAAAAGTGTGAGAAAATAAAAGGGCTGACAAATGAAATTTATTATTATTGCTATACTCAAACCGTAATCTCTCCGCTGACGTCTTAGGACCCTCATAGTGAAAAAGGTTTTTGGACACTTCATAGTCCAATCATCCAATGCCATGGCAAGAAGGGAAGTTAGTAAAGCTAACAAGGTAAGATCTTCCAACCAGGACACATTTGATACATTTCACTCCCTGCTGCACTTATACACATGATTATATATGTTTTTAAATGCTTCATATACAGGGCCACTGTTAGCCAATTGAGTGCCCTAAATACAAATTATTATTTGTAATTATTAAATAACACCACATTATTATAAACAACCAGACCACTTAAATTTCTACAAGATCAGTACCTAAAATGTTAGTCGCCCAAAGAGCAGGATCTCCACAGTGTCCCTTACTGGAGTTATGCTAGTACCTGAACTGGGAATTGCTGCTTGTTGCTGGGAACTGCTGTAGAGTTTTGGCTGGTTGGTGGTTGATGTTCAGGGCTGGACGTGCTGGTAGATGGTTCCTCTAAATCTTCCTCCTGGCCTTGATATCATACTACACTAGGGAGCATTCATGAATTAATATTTCATGCTTTAGGTTAAATTGTAATAATTTCAGAGAAAACGTGGGGAAAAAACAAATATATATATATATATATATATATATATATATATATATATATATATATATATATATATATATATATATATATATATATAGGTTCTTTTGGTGCCTTACGCACTTTGCCTAATGTGTATGTGACTTATACAAATACATAAATTATCAATATTGATAATGATTTATTATTTCCTTTATTATATAAAATATTTGGGGATCATTTTATTCTTAATAACTTACTTTTAATTTGTAAATGTAGATGCAGGTGATATATCTAAAACATACTGTACCCTAACTCCTATTATATATTTAATATAACTAGGATTATTGATCATTTTTGATTATTTAAAAAAAATACCAGGAGAAATGGGGATCATAATAAATAAAGAAATATTGTATATTCAATGTTTCAAGTAAGAAATGTAGTCACGTGTACTCTGTACTATTTTGCACAGGACTTTAACAGAGGGACAGATTACATGGGCACTCTGGGGGCAACTGAAATGGGATTGATGGAGGAAATGGTGCAGGTAGCAAGCAGAGAGACATGGGCCTCAGAAAGTGAGAGACATGAGCTTCAGGAAGAAAATTGGTTTCTGAAAGGGAGACTTTGTGGAAATGAGGACTACAATGCAGAAAACTACAAACTGGAGCTCAAAGAGATGATGGAAAAGAACAGAAAGTCAGACCGGGAACCAGTTACAGGGCTCCGTACACTGGAGGCACAGAATGTCGAGCAGAGTGAAGAGAAGTGGAAAAGCTGCCAGCAGGAGTTTAACTCCATGGAGAGAAGTTTGATGGCATTGAGTTTGGTGGCACTCAAGAACAAGAAAGTTCTATTTCTGAAGGAAAGAGGCTTTTAAGTTAGACCTCTCAAAGAACATGGACGCAGGAACATGGAGGAGATGACGAAATTACCAATGGCCAATCTGAGCTATGGCCTTTGAAGACAAGGAGACAAAAAGATCCAGAAGATCCAGAAAGCAGCTGCAGGAGGAAATGATGGTATCAGAAGATGATCAAGCACCTGATTATTAAAAACATCATGATGGCTGCTGCCAGTCTAGATCAAAACTTATCCCCCCTCCTCATCCTACCATGCCTGTTTTTTTATTCATATTTATATTCATGCAAATTATAAAAATATATAAATAATAAAATATTCCATATATGCATATAATTGTAATGTAATTACAATTTATGTGTAATGTAATGTAATGTATATAATTCAAAATGTCAGTCAGTCAGTCTTTTTCTATACCTGCTTCCTCATTAGGGTCGCAGGGGTCTGCTGGAGCCTATCCCAGCACGTTACGGCGAGAGGCAGGGATACACTCCAGCCAATCGTGGGGCACACACACCATTCACTCACACATTCACATCTATGGGCAATTTAGAGTCGCCAATTACATACAAAACATGTACTTCTGCTTAGATGGGGTTTTTCATGCAGGACTTTTACTTGTAACAGCCAGGCTGGTGTGACCAACCTGGTCTTAGCTGGTCAGGTTACGCTGGTCAAGCTGGTCAGGGTGGTCTAAGCTGGCCAGACAAGTTTGGCTTGTATCTGGTCAATATAGAAACACATTTCTCTATCTGTATTTTTACTGAGGTAAAGTATCATCAAGTATAATACTTCTTCCACTATTGTCCAATGATAAACGGGTTGTATACGGAAACAATTAGAATGAGGGTTCAGGAAAAGTTTACTTTGCCTCTGCAAAGCGAAAGAGCTTTCTTTTTCTAATATTTACCTGAAATTGTACTTTATGCTTACCATCCACTCCAATAACTCTTTCAATCGAATACCAGTTTTCCTCTTTACTACCATTGTCCTTGTGTTTTTCCACTTCCACTTGAGGAATGATGGAACGTTGATGTAGGCATTTGATATATGATCGGGGCATTGTGTTTTATTTAAAAAGGTGACAGAAGTTGATGCTGAAACAACATCTGGCTGCCTTTCTGGTGCAATATAATGAGCTGAGAATGAAGTGATTTAGAATCAGGCTCCATGAAAAATAGACTTGTTACTTCACAGCATTGTTGCAAGGAGAACCTTGGCTGTGACATTGCTGATCTGGTCCGTGGCTCTCGGTGTAAACTATCTCATTGATTTTAATAACAGCTCCAGTGGTCGCAGCTTAACCGTTCTATGGCACTTCCGTTCCTGGTGGAAATTAGGCTTTACTGCTTTAGCATAGCGGCTAACTTCAGTGCTAATCAGGCAGCTAACATTATCAATGCCAGCCAAATCGCATTAAGCTAAACAAAATGCACCCTTTCCTGTTATTACAAAATATTAATTCAATGTTGAAATAGAAGAATTAGAGCTGGTGTGCTCGGTAAACAAGATGCCATAAAAATACATTATGATGTGTTCACAGTTATGCTCAGTAAAAATTTGCAGTAGGTGAAGCGACAAAAGCACCATGATGTGTTAAATTGTAATGCAAATATTAGAAAATTTAGCTTCTGACAAGACACCTTAATAAATAAAGTTATTTGGATGAGAATGTTATTGTATATAATAGACAGAAATAGATGGATTTATCACTCTTATTAACAAATGATACAAAGGAATAAGATTATCAAAAATTAGTATCAGTATCAATAATATAATGATACCTATCCCTAGATCCAAAATTTCATAAGAATAATAAAAAAAAAAGTTTAGAGAAAAGGCAGAATAGAATGGCTTTACACTGTCTTTGTGTCTTTTCATGCTAGCTTTAAATAAATGTACAAAAGAAACATACATGATTTAACCTAAAATTAGCTTTTCTATATCATTCTCTTGGAATCCTCTTTTAACAATGTAATTATTATAGTCTTCAGAATGGGGGTTTGACATCTGCTTTGAAGGAAGCAAAAACCTTCTTGAAGAGCTGTTTAGTTATTACTCTGACATATCACTGTGCACAACATTTGTCATTTTTCACTTACCTGACAAACAGTCAAATTGTCAAACCTTGAGGATACGTATGAATAATAATGCGCTGGACCTGGTTGAAGTTCACAGCACTGATTGATGGCTGCAACTCTGCTTTTCCATCCAAATGCAGCAGAGAATGAGCCGCCTCTCTCCACTATTAGAAAGTGGAAGTAATGTCCTTCAGAGCGCTTTGTTTTCCAGCTCAGTCCAATCTCCTTTATACATACATTCAATCTTGTTTGATTCCATCAGGCAATTTTGTTTCAGGTGATTATATATATATATATATATATATATTATTAGTTTAAATTCACCTCAATCTTAGTGCCAAAAAAAAAAAAAAAATCTGAAAAAAATAAACCTTCAGTTCCGTACCAGAAACATAATCCGTTATGCACATGCTGCTTGAGCAGGTCCATGGGCTTGGATCCAGTAATGTAATTGAGTAACAAGTCTATTTTTTTTTATTAATTAATGAATAAAAAAGTCTTTTTAAAACAACTTTGTCTTTTTTAGATTCAGAGACAAACATAAATGTCAAAAGCTCAGCACATTTTTCATGACTGTGTGATGAGTATCATGTTTAAAAATGTCATTGTTACCAGTTAGTATTTTTCTGCTAGTCTAAGTATGAATATGTAACATTTTATAATTTTGTAATAATTATGATGATTGAGGACTGTGGGAGGAAGCCAGAGTACCTGGTGAAAACCCACGCAGACACAGACAGAACATGCAACATACATATATATTATTATCTATATATCTATTTTTAGAGAATTGTAATTGCTTTTAAGTTTTGCTTTTCATTACTTTGTGTATAGAGTTCTGGTGATTGTGTGCACTAAATTAAATGCATTGAATCTAACCAAATTCCTCCTTCTCTTTCTGATTTCAGAATTCCTTTATATTTGTCATATTGATCAGATTCGGACCTAGAATCTGTAAATTTCTCAGACAGATCTGGGTTGCCACCAATCCATACACATTCAGACTCTCTGAGATGCAAATACACACCTTATACTTAAAAAAGACAAAAGGGTCAGGAACAACTCAATATCTGAATTTTCCAAAAAGGTGACAATTATGTTTTACTACAAACTAGTAGAGGTGAGGCTATGGTAGAACCATCTAAACACAGTGAATCACTGTGTGTGTGTGTGTCTTCACTTCATTAGGAATCTAAGTTGTCTGTAAATTTGTTTTATTCGTCTGTAGGTGTGGCCCAGAGGCCTATTTGTTTAATTGACAGGGAGCCTGGTTGTTTACTAGTTCACACTGCTTTTGTGCTGCTAAATCACCAACCTAGGATGTGAGTAGAAGTGTGTGTATTTGTGTGTGTGTTTGCATGGGATATTTAGCACTGCCAAAAGCTGTTAGTGCTAATGAGCGTCACAAATCTACATCACAGTCCCCGTTCAGGTATTGCGGGTACAGAAGTCTACACACACACACACACACACACACACACACACACACAGTGTGTATTATGTAAAGCAGAAAGTGGATTGACTTGTACTTTTTTAACTCAACTGGGTTCTTTGTTAGAGCAAATAATTGGTGTCTAGGCCACAAATTCTAGCTGACCTCTGTTGACTCAACAGGGACACACACACATCTTTACACCCATGTGCAGAGGAATACACACTTATACACACTGCAGTGTAAGTGTCTGACAATAGAGGGCAACAGGAAACCTCTGAAATATTCAATCCACTGTGAGTAAATGAGCCATGTTTCATCAGCAAGCTGACAATTAATGATTTGGAGGTGATTGGAGTATCTCATTCAGTAAATATGAGTAATGATTAAATGAATGAAGGGACGGATGGATTGATCCAGTTCCCAAAAACAAACAGATTTCTTTAATTGTTAATTAGCAGCACTTTTTTAAATTTATTTTCAAGATCGAGCAGAGAGGGAAGATATTGGGATATTGGAATTAATTTTAATGTAAAAGGGAAGCAAAACAGGATGGGAATGAAAAGATAAGTGTCAAAATAGAGTGGAGAAAAGTGGAGATGGGAAATGATATAAGTGCACAGAGGTGGTATAGAGGAGAGATAAAGAGCATGTGACAGGGAGGGTAGAAATGTCGGAAAAAAGAGGAGGGGAGGGTGAAGGAAGGAAGGATTACATGAATCAGAAGTAGTAGCATGAAATAGATGCAAAGAAGAGAAGGAGACATTGGAGCAACAGGTCAAAATGATGGAATAAATAGGAAATGAGGGAAATTGGGATTATTGAACAGAAGAGAAAATTAAGAAATAAAAAAATATATATATTTTAGCAAAGAACGAAGGAAGTGAAGGAAAGAAGCTGATTTGAGACTAAAGGGAGACAATCATGCTGTGTTCTCGGCTGGCTGCAGTGATGCTAACTCTGGAAACAATCCAGATGTGTCTGATTTAAGCAACCTGCTGGGACAAAGCTGCTATTAAATGATAGAGCTGCATGTATGTGTGTTTGTGTGTTAGGATAAAGCTTTTCAGACTAGATAAAATAAAGCTGAAAATCAACACTAAAGCTCCTCATTAAAGAGATTTATTTAATTATGCAGTTTCTCTCAGATCCACAGAGCTTTTAGCTTTGTATTCATTTTCTGGCCCGCAAACTCTAGAGCAGATAGCTGTTTTTTTGGTATAAATTCTCAGATAAACAAGCTACACAGCAGTGAGTGTCTGGCATTAGCAAAGAGCTGGTGAACAACGCAAATCACTGAGATGCTAACGAAACAAAGTATATATTCAGGTTGTTTCCTTCAGGTAACTGGACTACAGACAACTCTCTCTCTCTCTCTCTCTATATATATATATATATATATATATATATATATATATATATATATATATATATATATATATATATATATAATTTTATCATATTACTTCCATATTTTACTTCCTTCATTTCCTTCATTCATTCCTTATTCTTTCAGCCCCTCCTTGCTTATTCCATCCTTCCATGTAGCCTTTCTTCCACCCTCATTATAGCCTCCGTTCTCTTCCCTACTGTCTTCTATCCTTAGCCTTTTCTTTCCCTTTTTCCTTCCATCCTTCCTTTTTTACCTCCAAACCTCCTCCCTTTTCCTTCCATCTTTACTATCCCTTGCCCTTTCTTCCTTCCCTTTTTACTCTTATCTCTTCCTCCGTTTCCTTCCCTCCTTCCTTATTTACGTCCTATGCACGATTTTTCTCAATGTCTAAATATAGACATTTAACATTTTCTTTATTTTACAATATTGTTTTCACCCTGATGTGACTCCAAGCTCCATTTCACTGCTTTGCTCAATATATAATGTACCCTGGCCTGTGCTGAATAGTCATAGTTTATTCTTCTTTTCTATTAAACTATTGTTCATTGTTAGTGGTGGAGTCTGAATTCAAACTGCCGTCACCTGCAGGAAACAATGCCGAATGTTTTCCTTCATAATAGTATCTTATCATTAGCAGCCTCACTGTTTCCTATCCCTTGGTGAGGAGCATCTAAAAGCTCACAAAAACCTTACACAGCTCACTGACATCCTTGGGTACCGATTTTTCCGTACAACACACCAAAACAAAAAATTGTGATCGCCAACGGTATAAGGCAGCCCACGCTATTACCGGAGTGTGTGGAATCACCCGCTCTGACACATAAGAACTAATCCCGATCAGGTTAAATACGACAGGCAGACAAGCTTCCGTCCCCATGTCTGCTTTCAAGCTTCATGCTAAGCTGGCAAATATCCTCTCAGCTCCGGCTTCATATTTAATGCACAGGAAATGAGATCGGTATCTACTCGCGCAGTCTGTCAAGTGTGCATGCTCGTGTGGGAGGTTTGCTGCAGAGAGTAAACTGGCACGCTGTTGCGCTGAGATTCATATAGTAGCAGCAAATAAGAGAATCACATTTCCTATTTCAGCATGGTACTTGCCAGGGATCATTGTGTGTGTGTGTGTGTGTGTGTGTGTGTGTGTGTGTGTGTGTGTGTGTGTGTGTGTGTGTATTTGTGGGTCAAGGACTCTCTTCCCTCTCCCCCTTTAGCTCATTGTCTGGTCAACTCTTTCTAAACGAAACATGGAGGAGTCATAATGTCTGCTAACGTCTCTCCTCCTCTCTTCTCTTACTGTATTGGATGAGAAGCCTGCAGTTAGACTGTGAAATGGCCGCTTTGTTGTCTCTACACTACTATTAATTTACTGCATGAAAGGGCGTAATAGTTACCACCTTTGTAAGGCGCGCTCCCTCAAACTCTTTAGAGCTGTCGCCGCATTCCACAACAGAGCCATTGTCCGACCTCTATGCTGGATGTGTTTCAGTAACCGAACCTTCCTGTACATGCTGAGTGTGTGTAATTGTACTTCACACAGGCAATTCCATGTCTATTCTCTGGTCTGTAAAGTAATCAGCTCTTTATGTCAGGATTGATGTATCACAGCAGTAAGACCAGTGACTCAAAGGCAGAAAGTGAATGTTTTTCCTTAGATTTAAATGTGTTTTCTATTCTATTATTCCCTTTCAACCACAGGGTTGGATACCAATTGGCCACAATTGAGCAATGAGACTTTGTCTCTGCATCCCTGCTGCCTTCCTGGTCTCTCTGTAGAAACCGGGTGTGTTTCACGTTGCTCCGTGTGACTCAGTAGGTCAATTTTGCATTAAGTGGTTGTGATTTCCACAGTTTCACATCTGTTTTGGGAAATCTGCTCCTTGTTTCTGGCTGGAAACAAGATCGCAGTGAGCAGGAGGGAACTAAAATGAGCATTCGAGGGACTATAATCCGGTATTCAGCTGTGTCGGTAGCCATCCAGTCACAGTCACAGTCTGCTTTGTGATGACACATTTTAAGTATTGATATAAATGATCAGATGTCTTTAGAATGTCACTACAGTTCTGAGCAAACTCCACCCAATTAATAATTTTGGGAAACAGAAAAAAGTGAACAAGGGGCCCGGGGGGATCCTTGGCCAACAAAGAAACTCATTTTGAGCAATGGGCCTTTGGAGAAGCAGGTATGTGGTTTCAGAATACCTGACCATAAGATTAATGAGCTTTCTATCCAATAGGTCATTTTTGAACTTTTGGGGTTTCACAATAATGGATTAGGTTTCCTAAGAAAGTGCAGCACGATCGCTCAGTGGTTAGCATGAGGACTGCAACTTACAACTATTTGATATCTGGTTGATATCAATTATTAAAACGATTGGTTGTTTGGTTCATAAAATGGTGTAAAATGCAGATCACTGTGTCCAAAGCCAAAGTGGCAAACTAAAATGTAATTTTCATCCAGGCCAACAGTCCACAGTCAGTATACTATAATAGAAGACTGGAGAAGATAATAATCAGATTTTAGTAGCTGGAACTAGAGGATTTTGATATTTTCTTCTTAAAAAATACTCAAATTGATTATCAAAATAGTTGGCAATTAACATAATAGTTGGCAACTAAGGTCCTGAGTTCAACCATTAGCCATCCCAGGTCCTTTGTATGTGTATTATTCCCCTCGCCTTGGGGTGCTCAGGATACAGCATGAGAAGGCCCCATTCTCCCCAAGTCCCAAGTAGCCACAACAAAATTTGACTGAATAACAGTGCAAAAAACATTATTTATTTAAGGATTGTGATGAATATGTACAATAGAGGAAAATAGGCTTCGGGATGGACTGAGGCCAGAATAACAAACACATCCTGTCTAGAAAATACAATTCTGACCTAAAAAATTCGAAAACAAATGACATGAAACGTACCTCTCTAACTAATAAAACAGAAAAAAACAAGCTTAAAAAATCTGGTAGTTCTCTCCTACTACTATTTCTACAGTGCCTGAGACAAATTTCTATAATGTGAAATGTGGCCAGTTGGAAACAGAGTAGAACAGATAAGGAGTGCCTGCTGCCACCATCTTGACTCCTTATATATCAGATGGTTCCAACTGCAGCCAATCACAGGCCAGGTATGGAGTCACTTCACCGATAGTCTCTTGGCTATAGCACACACATATTTCCATATTTGACAGCAAAGTAAAAGAACACACAACACACAGCAGACCGAGAAAAAAAAATGACTGCAGTCATAACAGTGCGTTTCCACCGGGTGCTCCAGTTTCCTAACACCATCAATCACATATATACGTATATATATATAATACTTTCAATACTTCTGTCAGATCCGGACCCCAGATCTGTGGTACTGCATTGTGGTTGTCCACTAACTCTACTTTATGTATGTGTGTGCAAGATGGGTCAAAGGCAGAGGATCAATTTCCCTATAGGGATCAATAAAATACTTCTAAAAGTGGTGCCATCTGCCTGACTGCCCCTAAGAGATGATACAACAAGTGATGGTGTTTTTAAAAAGTTATTAAAGGTATAAGTGTGTTTCTGTGCTCAAAGGCACAGTCATTGTCTGAGCGTTTTATGGCCATAAAAGCTACACGCGTGCTTTGAAGTGGTGATTCATATATTTTAACTTTTCCAAATCTTTAAATTGTCTTCTGTCTTTAAATTATCTTCTGGACTGCAGTTATTTTGTCATGACATGCTTTTTTTTTTTTTTTACATTCTTTTAAGTTCCACCAAATCATGGCATTCAGTGACCACAACAGATCAATACACTGAAATGGGGTGACCAATTTAACTTTATCAAACGCTCCAATGAACTCATTCCACTTTAATAGACTTATGTTGATTGATGTACAGACACAAAGCCATCACAGTCAATGAATGATGGCCCAGAAACCATTTTTTAGATTACAAAAGGAAAGTCTATAAAAATGATTAAACAAAGACACCTCATATATAGGGAGACATGGTGGAGCAGGGGTTAGCGCTGTTGTCTCACAGCAAGAAGGTCGCAGGTTCAAGACCTCCTTGTTCCGGGGTCTGGGAACTTTCTCTGTGGAGTTTGCATGTTCTCCCCGTGTCTGTGTGGGTTTTCACCGGGTACTCCGGCTTCCTCCCAGTGTGTGCCCCACAATTGGCTGGTGACCATCTGGGGTGTATCCCTGCTGTAACGCGCTGGGGAATGAGGAATAAGCAGGTATAGAAAATGACTGACTGACCTTGAATAGAACATAATGTTGTCTTTTGTTTTTTGTGGGGTACCTCTTCAGTGCTCACAACCTCAGTGGTGAGATCATTATGCCTTCTGGCGTCCTCTCATTTAGGTGAGAATCTTGGATTCAGTGCAGTAGATCCATGAAGGTAGTCCTGATTAGGGGATCAGTGTATCTGGGGTTTAGGAGCTCTATGTAATGGCAAACATCTCTAGTGATGGTGCTGTCTTCCTCACTTGGAGTCATGGATTGGAGAATCTTTATTTTCAGAGGTAGGACCTTTGTGCAGTTTCAGTGCTTGTTAAGGTCATGGCCATTTTCAGGGTTTGAGCACCTGGAGACCCTTCTCCTCCAATTTCTCATCATTGTCACACAAGGTGATGATATTTTTGACATTTTCTTTCAGGGTCTTGTCTGCGCGGGGTACAAAACTGCCTGCTGGTCAAGATACTGCTTTGAAACATCATCTTGTGTGAGCTTCTGCATGGGTACCTGTAGCAGTGAATGGAAACATGTTTCCCATTTTTCAGAAAAAGGGTCCTATGGTTCCCATTCAACAAAGTTGGGAATCTTAGTTTATATATGTGTGTATTGTAAACCTAATGAACACGCTGTTAGGTTATTAGGAAAATCCCAGTGTACATCAGGTGAGAGGAAGGGATACACCCCAGACAGGTGACAATTTAGGGTCTCCAATTAATCTCTGCATGTTTTTGCACTGTAAGCTGAAGAACCTGGAGAAAACCCATGCAGAACATGCAGCCACCACACAGAAAGGTCCCAGCTCAAGGACTTGAACCTACAACCTTCTTCCTGTGAAGCAACAGTGCTATAACCTATGTCATTTACTCAATTAATTAGATCAGATTAGATTTTTTTAGATGGAAAATAATTTCCATTGTTCAAAAGACACTATCGGGCTGAATACTTCAGGGAAAATTTGAATGATGTAACTCATACCAAACCGGAAGTTCAAGAACTTTCAGCCTCATGTGCTTCTATGGAAATGATGGAAACTGATGGAAAAATACAAATCTGTTTGAAATGTTTGTCTTACTGAGTATGATAGAACTGATGTGACAATAACAAGTTAACCCATAATACCAAATTAACACCATGTTCAAATTAAATCAAAAAAAAAAAAAAAAACATAAATTACAAAAGTAATTTCCATGATTATGACATATACATGATTATGAGTTTTAACTAGACAAATAAAATATGTGACTAGGGAGTTATACACTTTAGTTTATTCTTTAAAAAAATGTATTAAAATGTTAAATACATGAATTGATCATAGTACTCCCATTTAGCAATAAAAGGTGAGTTTGTATTGTGTTTGTATTAACATACCAGGGATATGCTGCTGACATCCCATGTGCATACTGAAGTGTCCACCGTGCACAACAGCCTGAATAGCTACTTATTAGCCTGATGTGTTAATGCCATCACAACAGATTTACAGCCACATGAATGCACCTGTGCCATCTGTTTGGGCTGTTCCCCATTCAGCTGTGGTGTCTTTAAAGTATCCCTACACATCTCTCTCCCAAGGGTATGTGAGTGTTTTTCCTGAGAGCTAATGAGTTTAATTACAGGCATTTTAATGTGGACCGAGCAGATGCATTCGTGTCTCTTTGCTGATGTTTCTCGTTGGCATCGTTACATTGTTCCACGTTTGTAGGTTTTCCTCATTCTTTCAAACAACAACCACTTTCAACGATTTCATGCTATGGTCTATCTGCTTGACTTATCTCTTTCTTTCAACATATACCTAACTTGTTGGCAGCACAACAAAGACACTAAGAAGTGCCAACATTGGCAAAGAAAGACCTAGCAAATGCACAAAGCAGTGCTCATGTACAATATCCACTGGCTCATTACTGCTTATTAGGAGTTACTAATTAACTACTTTTGGACAATTCTTTCTTCAGTCTAATAAACCTTTTTTTCAGCTAACACAGCTGATTTTACTCTTTTCTTGTTCTTGTTTTGTGCTTTTGCCTCAGTTGAGTGCAGATGGCCAATTACTGCTTCACTTAATGGGGAGCACTAATTGGATATAATTAGTGTTTTGACAAAGTCCTGTAAGGTCCAGAATCAATGCTGGCACATTAGTGGAGCAGGTTTTATATAGTGCTGTAAAGACGATAGTTTGCCTATTTATTTTAGCCAATATAGCATGGATGTAGTGATTATAAAAAATCCTGACCAATGCAATGCAAATAATCAGGGAATATTGTAAATCTTAGTTAACGATTGTGGTATCCATCAACATTGACGGATCTCAGACTTCCTACATTGTAGATCAATAGCACCTGTTCAATAGACCTTGTCTGACTGGGTTTTCAGATCCCACACAGTGATTTGAGGGCTCCCTGAGGCAAACTCAGGCATGGGGCCTCCATCTACCTTATTTTCACCTTTCTCTACCTGAGAATGTTGGTATTGGTGGCAATTGTAGAATAAAGTTTGTTTTTGTTTTGTTTAATATAATTATAAATACCACACTGTAAATATACTTTGTTAAAAGTAATGATTTCCTGAAGGAAGGGACAGCTACATTAATCTAGGGTGGTTAATATTAACTTCCACTCATGTTGTGACATCACAACCTAAACATAACAATGTATATATAGTAAAGTTTAGCTAGTTTTAAGTTTTGGGTGGCTGTGGCTCAGATGTAGAGCAGTTGTTCACCAGTTGGAAGAATCGTCAGTTTGATTCCTGGATTCGCATCGCATGTTGATATGTACTTGAGCAAGATACTTAACTTATGGTTGTATGTGAGTGTGTGTGTCTGAGTGGTTGGCACGACCGTCAGCGTATGAATGTGTGTGGATGGGTATAAAAATAATTGTAGTCCTTTGAGTAGCCGAAAGCCTAGAAGGGCAATATACAAATGCAATCCAATTACCATTTAAATACACAATATGTGTTTTGATTGGTTCCCTATAAGATTCACTTTCATTATACAATTCTGTTTGCCGCTTGGTGAGACCTCCTGGGAAACTCACATACTAGGCTAGTCTAATTTTATTTGCTGTTGATACATTTTGTGTGAGTCTTAATCTGCAATGTCATTTTCAAGAAACCTGTAATACCCAAAACAAAGGTTAATTGTTAACTAATTTGTGTTCAAAAACGTCTTGCTCTCCTGAACTCGTTTAACCTTTGCAGATTTAACTTGGAATACCACGATTCGATAGAAGCAGCTTGAATCACAGGTATATAAAGCTTATTAAAGCATTTAATTATTAATTGTGATGAATCTCATCAGAGCGGCAGGTATCAAATTTGAAAATCTGCCGGTGCGACAACATTTAACATGCACACAGAAATCACCAGTGTGCTGTGGTTATAGAGAAATACTAATTTTGTTTTGCAGGGGAAATAAGACTTTGCGTACGTGTGCTTATAATTTAATGCGCGTCAGGATATTTTGCTCCGCAGTGTAGGTGCGTGTATGCTTGGATGCATACGTGTCTGTAGCTGCATATTTGCATTCATGTGCACGCATATGTGTGTGCGTGTTGACATCAACGCTGAGAATATGTATGTATGAATAAGCAGCCAAGCCGCAGTGATGAGACTTCAACACTCCACTGCACCGCGGTGATAAGGTCATTAACTCCCCCTGCCAACCGGTAAACAAGCACCTGTTACCCCTGCACGTCTCACACTTTTGATACATTCCTGTACCTGCTCAAGTACCTCTGTCTCCCCGCAGGAGCCATATTTTTCACATCGTTTCAAATGACCCGATGAGAGTGCTGGATGTCAAGTGGCACGTGGCACCAGCTTTGAAGCATCTGCTTCCAGCAGGAGCACAAAAACAGAAAAGTACCAGAAAAAGGGATGTAAATGAGAAACATCTTATTAGGTATAGAAACTAAGTAAGCATGTAATTGTGCCCACTGACACTGATTTAATAGGCATTTCAGTATTCATACACATCTCCTGCCCTTTGAGAAAATGTAATTAACAAATTACTAAAAGTGTAGGTTGCACTGATCTGTTTTCGAAGATACATTAATATAGAATTAAACAGATATTAAACAGCCGTCTGAGTTAATCTCTAGTCAACGGTGTCCGCACAAAGGCCATTTGGTGCTTCATCAAGCTTCTACCTACTGATTTGAATTGTAATTCCACTCTGAACGGTAGTCATATGTGTATACCGCTTACAATAACACTGCATTGTACTCTCTAAGTTGATTAGTAAAATGCAGGATTACGACAAGGTTAAAGTCACAAAGTCAAATGGAGCTGGAACCTCAACAACAATCAGATGTGTAACACTTTTGTTAAATTGTCTGAACCACATTCTTTAAGGTAAAACTGAAAATCTACACTTTTTGTATAATTTTAAATAATTTTTTAAAGGTGCAATGTGAATGATTTCCACATAATTTTAGCTTTGAAACATTCAAAAAGGCAGTAAGACGTTCAACTGAATATATATGCAGAAATAACAGTGCTGACATTGTGTCATGTTTGTATTGTGCTACAGAGATATTTACTGAAGTGTGCATGCTAAATAATTAGCCCCTGCTTGTAATGAATAGTAAAATCCCCTTCTCTTCTCCTTCAAGGGATTACGATAAGTCACCGTAGTGTCCAAAGATTTGTCATTTTTGGTTATACAAAATAAATTTATGTTGCTTAACAGAACAAACTGTTCAGAAATACACTCTACATGGCATTAATATGTTTTTGCTGTGGTTGTTTCTGACTAAATTTAGATTACAGAGACCCATTAATGATAGTGGATCCACCATCATTGCTGTGCTGTAAACAGTAGGATCTCTGCATTGTACTTTGTACTTTGTCTCTCCTACAGAGTCTGAGACAAACAAGAAGCATCAGTAAGGTTAGTGGCCAGTCTACTCGTATGAGGGAACACAGTCAAAAAGACAACTGAATGCATTCTAAAAGGATGATTTAGTAAATAGAGCTTAATGTGCTGTGTCAGCAGTAGACAAATAGCGGCTCAGTAAATATAAATTTAGCTGACATACAAATGTGCAAACAGGCAGTTCAGAAGTGCATCAGGCTGATGTAAACATTACAGCAGTAGTATGGGGGAAGAGAGAAAGAGCAGGGCTACAGCACAGGTGTGGGATGAGCAGCACAGCCCACACAGTCTATGATCCATGTAGTTATGGGGGGTGGGGGTGGTAGTAATGAACTGTAATCAGGGAGTCAGGGAGTTATTGGGGCATTTAGGACTGGTTCGGAGCAACTATGGCTCTGGGAACAAATAATGTTGTCAGACGGCTCTTCGAGACACTCCCAGCATTATCAGACCAAATCGATCATATTCCACTAGTGAAATGAGTCATTTCATGGTTGCGTGACATTATAAACAGTTTAACCACCGTTTTATAGCCACCGACACAAAACAGCAGGGTTTTTGTGTGTAATTACATTTCACTGCCAGCAGATGGAAACAGCGATTTTACACTAGAGCTTTAATAAAATAAAAGAAAAAAAAGTACAGGTTTAACAATGACATAACAAGTAATTTAGGGAAAATGATGAAATGTTTTTGTATTTGCAAAACTATAATGAACAATTATAACAAACTTATGAGGTTTTTATTAACAATCTTAAGTATCTTTAATCTGAAGATTTTTATAAATTCTTATAAATTTCATATAACCTAATAACTAGTTTATAACAGTATTATTATCACTTAGGTAACCTTTATATAGTAATATAGTTCTATATTATATTACTATACTATACTATAATTATATTATAATATAATTCTGGACATCCATTTCCCATGTTCCTGGGTTGAAGACCATAATTTCATTGATCCCTCCAGTATTGAACTTGGTAGCTATTTCCCTTTAGCTGGATAGCCCAATGTCCAATGGAATGCTCATGGTTTAATCTTGTCAATATGTTGTCCTGCAATTTATAGATGACTTGCTAACCAACTATTGAAACTGGAGCTACATTTCTTTATGGAACTATTTTGAAGACCACAGTCCAATTCTAGTAAACCTCTGCTACTCTGTCACAAACAGGAGTACAGCATTCATTTCTAAGCCTTTCAAACCAAGTACAAATAAATGAAATGGATATATTACACAGTACACCTTACTGAGACAGGTACTATTACACACTGAGCTTCCTACCAGTGCTTATTTCAGTTTTACACAAAGGCATGGGTTTTTCTACTGGGATTCAAATATGTTCTGTGCACTTTTATTATATTAAAAAAAATTCAAGCAGAGGGAAATGGCTACAAACCTCAATACTGGTGGGATCAGTGACATCATGGTCCCCATGCTTCAGATATTTGCCAAGAACGTGGAATATGTGGCTAGACGTCCAAAATCCTGATCTTTCCCTGTAATAATGTTAATAGGAATCTTATAGGGACTCATAAAGTCCTCATTACATAATAATTAAGGGCTATTACAATGAACCTAATATAAAGCATTTCCAAAAGTATTCAATTGTGCAAAGACAAGGACTTTAATTGAGCCACCTTTGGAAGGGGAATAGACTGAATTAACCCTGACCATAGACTGTATTAATAATCATTGTAGCTTCTGTCATGCCACTGGTTTGATTGTGGACTTGTTTTAATGCTAAAATGTGGGTCCTGCCATCTTGTTTTGTTTTGAGATTTCTTTTTTTTTAACCATAAATGTTTCTCCTGGTCTCTCCCATGAACATATCCAAAAGCAAATCTGAAACTGGGAAGGAGCTATGCCTAATAGAAAAAAAAAAAAAAAAAAAAAAGAAAACTCATAATAAAGAGGACCTTTGTTCTCCCCATCCTCTTGAATTCCCTTTTTTCTTCATTCCATCTATCTTCTCCCTTCTGAACAGCCACAGTTCAATCGGTAAACATTGAAAGTTATTTTTTCTAGGTTAACCACATTTCATGTGAACTGCAATGTCCAACATCTTGTGCACTTCGGGGCTAATGTCCAGTATTACTTTTCTTCAATTGTTGCCCTGTACTTACCCACAGTCCAGGTGAGCTATAGCTAGCTAAGTGTGGCGGACACCACATCAATATAGGGTTGGATAAGGTTGTGGTGGTTCATATTTAGCAAAAAGATAACTTCAGCCCAAGTACAGATGTCTTGGATAGAGATGGCAGTCTACAGACCACATTAATTACAAAAAGATAAGGCATAGTGACACACACTTGTGCACACCAAACAAGCAATGGAGTAAACAACAGCCAGAAGGCACCAAAAACAGGTAGAAGTAACACAATGAAATGATTGCTTCAGACATTTGGAACTAAGCTTTGTAACATTCATAGCGTCTGTGGTGTTGCATAAATAAAACATGTATAGGATACAGTTGTAGTGTTTTAGAGGGGGAAAAAGGAAATGCATTAGAGGCAGTGAGAGCTGTGAAGTCAGGTCAACCTGTCAGCACACTAGAAGAGTAAACACTACTACTGTGTGTCAGTTCAGGGGCAGGTTTCACCAAAGCTAATACATCTTCCACCAAAGACACTGTCACAGGCCAACATGACCTGTCCAGGCACAAAGGTTCCTCTAAATGCAGCTGGGACGATGCAGTGGACAGGTGGAATCAAAGAAAGGCAACAGAACGCAGCACCAAATTCAAACTGATATTTCAAAGGTCCTGATAAACATTGTAGGTCTGAATATTCACTAAATATTGTGCAATAAATGAATATATCCATTTATCATTCTTCTTCTTTCAGGTTTCAGTGGATTGTATCTCTTTGGGTTAATATGTCAGTGCACTGATTTAAACAGGTACTGAGTCTTCACTGACCTCTTCATAATCAGAAGTTTGTTCATGATCAAAATGTTGATTATGCACCTGGTATAAACTGTGGACCTAGTTCAAATACAACTTTAGTGTCCTCTTCCCTTGTTCTACATCTTCTTTTTGACTTTCTACATTTTTCCTATAGTTCATGCCACCAGAAAAAAAGTGTAATTACTATGAAATAAACAATCATTTCTGATCATAATCACATTTTGTAATGCCAATATCATGCTTGGTTGCACTCATTATTACCTGCCTGGATCTCAAACTAAAGAAACAAAGTAAAGGAAACAGTAGCAAAGTTTTACTTGGATTATACTCCAATGCGGGTGACAGTGGTTAATGCTTTTGCCTCGCAGCAAGAAGGTTCCAGATTCAAGACCTTGGTCTGGGACCTTTCTGTGTGGAGTTTGCATGTTCTCCCTGTGTCTGCATGGGTTCTAGGTTTTAAACCCTAATATATATACACATCTACCTGAGTAATGAATATGAATACATTTGAAACCTCTGTTTCAGAAATATCGTATGCTTCCAGCGTGTATATAAATTCTGATTGTTTATGTTGCTGTAATGCAAAATTGCATTACAAAAATAAAAAGTCTTTACTGCATCACACAATAGTAGTAGTCCGAGTTAAACTCAAAGAAAACTTAATACAAAATCTGCAGTGTGTTGAATTTGCTGTTTTGTTGAGCAGTAGTTGAGAATTGATTAAAGGAGCCCATCTGCTGATATACAGCAGGAAGCCACGGGTATGAGAAGCATTAGTCGCGAGTGGTGATGACAACGCTGAGGCACAAATCTAATGTTGTTGTTGTTCTCCTCTAGCTTAAGAAAGTTTCTCTTAGAATGCCACAGTGGAAAACATTTGTCTTTGGAAGTGCTCGCCACGGTGCCACAACAGTGCTGCAGAGGTTTGTTAAACTTTCATATCTTATTGTCCTTTTGACTGTATGTTGATGTGTATTGTGTTTGCTCTGGTCAAAGTGAAGCATCTGTGCTGCTGTAAAACAGGTCCTCTCAGGATAGAAGACAGTCCCAAACACAATTGAAAGTTGAAGCCATGATAATGAATGGGCCTCTTATCCCTTAGCTTTACACTCATATCCCAATCTGTTTTAATTGCTCAGTGGGGCCTTTGTTAAGTTTTGCAAGACTCTGCGAGAACTTTAAATAAAACTCACTCCATTTGTCAAAGGCCCTGAGCCTCATGATCAGTTGACAATGGCTTTTTATCTCTAGTTTTCTTCTTCTTTTATCTCCAGTAGCAGGGAGATGTTTTATTCCCCTCTTTCAAGCCATGAAAGGTGTTTTGATATGGTATTTGTGGATTTGGTTTTAAAAGGGCCCAGTTTAATTTTGTTCTCATCCCATCTGTCCTGTTTTATCCGTTTCTTCTCATTGTAATGTAAAGTCATTGTTTCTCCAGCAGTCTTTTCCAGCCATATCCCCAGCATTCATGTTTCTTCCTGTTTTCCCTTTGAGAGTTTCGCTCAGTTGAAGAGTTGCAAAAGATAACTCAATTTTTTTAGTAGATGCCATAAGTATATACATATATAAAGGAAAATATTGAATATGACAAACAAATCAACTCTTTTTCTAAATGGTGTTTATCTGTTTTTGCAAATGAAAACTCCTCATTTTTATTTCATTCTGATGTTCATTAATATGCTTTGTTCCCTAAATCTTTAAATGGTTTCACTCCCCCCCTCATCCAGTCACCATGGAAATGTGATGTCACAAGAGCCAGAAAACTGACTTACCTTCCCCCTAATAGAACTGCAAAGACTAATTGATTAGTTACCAAGTATTAAATAATCACTGATCATTGGTAATCCCTTGGGGTCATATTTAAAAAGGAAATATCCGAATTATGAGGTTTCAGCTCCACAAATCTGATTATTTTCAGTATTTCTAGTCTTCTAAAATAGTAAACTGATGATCTCTGAGCTGAAAACAGACATTTTAGCTTGCATCTTTGGCTTTGGGACGTTTTACACCATTTTATGAACCAAACAACTAATTGATTAACAGACTATCAAAGGAGTCTTTAGTTGCAGCCCGACCCTCTTATCTCTCACTCTGAACCTCTGCTCCGTCTGCTCCTCAACGACTCAACAGAGCAATAGCTCTGTTCTTCTTTTTGCAGCAGGAGCTGCAGGCCTGAGACCTCAAGGTTGATTTATGGTCCTGCATTGATTCAATGCTGTAGGGGTTGTCAGAGCCACGTACCCTGCATGCCCCTCTCCAGAAATGTAACTACAGAGATTGCAACAGCTGGGATTGGTCCTTTCTCTCCATGGCATTCATTTTGGGAGTTTTTTTTTATGCATTTGCATTACATTCTGCCGTAAATGCTTTTGTTTTGGTTGAAATTGCCATCGTTTCTCAATCTGCAGCACTTGTCTGCTAATAAACACAGGCCTCATCCCTGACCAGCGACAAGATCCCAACCCCACACAGTGGTGATGGTGGTGGCTGATGCACTGTTGGTACCGATAGGATGATGAGGCTGAAGGCAGATGAGCAGATGATGCACTGAGAAGGCTGTGATGGGGAGCTGGAAGGGTGCACGAACAGAAGGGAACGGCACTGGAGCAAAGAGAGAGAGAGAGAGAAACACTTTAAACAGACAGCAACGAGTTGATAGAGAGGATGTGTCGTCGCACTAGATGAGACCAGTAGATGTGATCAGCTGGAGTGACAATTTGAAGCCGTAAACATGCAAGAGAGAGGTGAAGGGGAATAGATTGAATTTCTAGTTTCCCTGACTGAACTTTTCATGAGCTCCATTTCTGAAAGACAGCCTTTTTTTCTCCCTTTCTTTTTGACATATCTCCCAAAATATATATATAGAAAGGCTAAATGAAGTGGTTACACCTGTGGTTTTAGCAAAAAAATTTGCAAAATTGTCTATAGTTTAAAGATTGTAGAAGCTGATTTCAGGAAGACGTGCACATTTAACCATGTGGTACTGTACTCAATTGGCAGAAGAATGATTTTTCTCTCTTATGATCATCATTAACAACTGGCAGCATGGGAATGTTTACTTCAGGTAACATTTCTATGATAATTGAACTACGGCGCCATGGCAACTCATGGTGCCTCACATATGCAACAGATGACACATATTGGCCACACTTTATGAATGTTATATATAAAAGATGAACTAAATACTGTGTGACATTTAAGAAGCAAAACAAAAAGGTCACCAGCCAGTCATATATACCGCCATTTTTTTTGTGGCGGTATATATATATATATATATATATATATATATATACACCACAATGGTTACTATGGTAACCATTGTGGAATGGTGGAATGGTAACATTCAAGGATAATCAACAAACTGAACTCTGGGTGACATGAACAACCAAACTTGAGTTTGGGCTTGAGTTAACCAAACTTTTTTATGCACATGTAGATGCATACGCTTTTTTTTCCCCCAAATTTCTCCACTAGCCACTAACTTTAATTAGCTAACACTACCAATGTCTTACACTCCAGATCTATTAATCACAACCTAACACTTTGGTCTGGATTAGTTAGATTGAGGGTATAACATGTAGCCTGTGGCGATAAGCGCAGTTCCATGATGTTACCATGGGGGCTGAGCTCATTAGCGCTTCATGTTTCAGATTTAATAATTTAAGTAATAAAGCTACAATAAAGTCTTCCCTCGTGGGGTCTATGGGATCAGACCTTATCAGCTTGGTTCCCTGGCCCTAACATGTTCTCAGATCCTCAAGGCTTGGCACTCTGCAGGTCTGTAACCCTCCCTGATCGTCATGTCTCATTAACCACCAGAGAAAAGCAGCAGGACACCACATATCAGCTCACTGCCCCTAATGAGTGTCTATTCTGTGGTTCCTTGATATTATAAATGTTCATTTACCTTGTCCACAGGACTTATGATGGTTGAAGGAGCACTCTGATTTTTCTAATGAGTATTAAATGGGACATTGTGGTTCCCTAAAAGGTCATCAGTCAGTCATTTTCTATACCTGCTTATTCCTTATTAGGGTCGCAGGGCTCTGCCGGAGCCTATCCCAGCGCGTTACGGCAAGAGGCAGGGATACACCCCAGATGGTCGCCAGCCAATCGTGGGGCACACACACCATTCACTCACACACTCACACCTACTCAGACACGGGGAGAACATGCAAACTCCACACAGAAAGGTCCCAGACCCAGGACCCAATGAGGTCTTGAACCTGTGACTTGCAACAGCGCTAACCCCTGCACCTCCCTAAAAGGTATCTTTTTTGATAATACTCATGGACAATTTCATACATTTTTCAGAAATGAAGGCTAGTTAAAGACCCCTATTTTACAGCTCTATGGAGAATCAATGGGCCTAATTCACTAATATGTGGACAGAAATGTTCTCACTGTGCAGACAATATGAACATGCCAGCAAAATTACTGTCAATTTTGTTCCTGAATCCAAATCATTCTAAATTGAAATATATTGTCCACTATAAGCCATCAGCATTACTGTAACACCTCTATTTCTCTATATGAGGAAATATGTTATTGCAAGATAGAAGGCGGAACTGGCTGGAAGCCCATAATGACACACTTGTTTGAAATGTTTCCTCGGGAGTGACGATGGTGAAAAAAAGAAAAAAAAAAAACTGCAATACCCAAGACATTAAATGTTCTATCCACTGAGATACAGACTCAGACAGGAAATAAATGGTTTGACAGTGAAGTTGATGGGATATAAAAAAAAAAAAAATAATGAAATAACAGACCATATTTATTGGACAAACACTCATAGTAGAATGACTGAGCGTTTTGGCCAAAAAAAGTTCACATTTTAAGTAACATCAACTTAAATAGAATATAAAAATATTGATGCTGAGAGATGCTTTAAACATAATATATCAAATAGACTGAAATATTTTGTTAATATTAAGTTGATTCAACATAATATTTACTAAGTCCACAGTAAAACTAATTTCTAATTAGCATAAACTTACTAATTGTCATCATGAATTAAATTTGGGTTGATTAAACAAGTTTTAAATGTGGTGAGAAAGGCAAGTAAATTATACTCTTGGTTAAGTCCAAAATAGCAAGAGATGGTCGTTTATCAAATTTACATTGCCTAAAATTAAACTATTTTTTAATGAGCTGCTGAATTGAAGGTCAGATTAAACTAAATCTTAAATTCAATCAATAGTCATAATTTGGGTGTCAAGAATATATCAATTACAAGTAAAATTGATAGTCTAACAATAAATCAGAACCTGATTTAATAATTCATAGCAATATACTGTATATATTTGAGTTATGATGAGTTATAAATGGTCCCCTGAAATAATTTGTGGAGTATACCGTTGATGTCAGGACTGGTATGATCATTTTAATTCGAACATTTTAATTATGATCATTTCATGGCTATTGGATACATTTGGCCAATACATTTTTAAATTAAAAACGGTTTTTAAATATTGTTTTCTCTTAAGGTCATTTTTATGAATTTGGCTTTAATATGCTACAATTAGTCAAAAGCAGTTTTTATCTACGACAGCCAGACCTCCTCCATTGTTCTAAATGTGTTTGCAGGATATGATAATATTTAGGTAAGGAACTATTGACGAATCCCAGATTTGTGCATCCAATGATTTAGTGCAGATTTGTGTGCCTGTTAGTGAATGAGGCCTAGTGTATAGTACATCAGAAAAAACACATTTTCAGAAGGATTTTGTGCAGCATGAGGAAGATTCAAACATGGCATCATATAAATATATTTCTTTGAAGGTTTATAACATCAAAAGGAGTCCTGTTGTTAACAGTCCTCACAAAATAAGTCTTCAACAGAGGCTTTTCGAGTGAGATGTGAGCAGAATGAAGGACAAATTGTGAACTGTCAGGCGCTAGAAACTAGAAAGTGGGAGAGGAGAGATTGAAGATAACCGCACCAGAAAATGAGCAAGAATAAGATGTGGGACGATGCGAGAAGACAGGATTTCGATGACAGTTGAGTGAGGCAGGAGCTTTTAAAGGACAAGATTGCTTTGCTAAAGTTACACACGTAAAGTTTTGTCTGTTCAAGAAGTTCAGCGAAACTCATAAAAAGTGCTCTGGGACATCTTTGTCATGGCAGTCATTTAAGTTTAAAGTGATTGGTTTGTCCATCACATATCCATCCACATCCATCCATATCCATTAGCTTTAGCTGAACTGTTGAAGTCTTTACTTTATCATCATTAGAAGCGACAATATATATATATATATATATATATATATATATATATATATATATATATATATATATATATATATATATATATATGTGTGTGTGTGTAGTACAGTATTAGTATTAGTAAAGTATTAGTAAAGTAGTGTGTGTGTATGTGTATGTGTGTTTGTGTGTTTGTGTGAGGTCACTCTCAAATAATTACAATCTCATTAAAAGTTCAATATTTTCGGTCATTTCATCATTTTATTGAAATCATTTCATGGTGTCATTCTGATATGTTCTTAATTATATTTTCCTTTGTAATTCACGTCTTTTTTCTTTTACTTCTGGTCTTACTTAGCTGTAAAGCAATAATAGGTGCAAAAAGAAAAAATGAAATCAAAAACATGCATTAAGGGACTTGTTAGAATTGACATAGCTAGGAATAACTAGGTTTTATTGTTGGAAGCATTTGTTTCAAAGAGTTCATTCAGTCTTCACGTGTCAATCATTTTAGAAAGTGGAATTAATGAATTCATAACACAAAGTGAAAAGTGAAACATTTCAAGCCTTTATTTCTTATAATAAGTTTGAATTTCTGAATCATGTTGATGATATATACATAATTTATTACATTTATTAGTTGCTTATTTTTTGCTGCCACCTTTTCTCTGTACTCTGACCTATTTCTCGTTATTTTTTTCTTTTTTCTTTTTCTGCCGTATCACTGATATTTTCTTCTCGTCTTCTTTACTCTTCTGTGTTCTCCTCTTCTGACTTAACCTAGCTCTGTTGGAGCAGCAGCAGCAGTAGTAGTAACAAAGAACAAAGATTTACACGAAACATATTGGTTTAACTAAGACAATTGATCCCTGGTAAGAAGTGTTGCTGAAAATCTCCTTCCCGGTATTTCTAATTAGTGGTTCCAACTTTAGATGAGTGTTTTTTTTTCCATTTTTTAGAGGAGCCAGAAGATGAAATCCCATTCATTCTGTAGAACTAATGTTTCTGAAGTGCTCTTTTTTCTTTCTTTTTTTATATTGAATTCTTTGAGACAAGTTTACAGAGAATGTAGAGTTTTAGATTTTTGTGGTCATTGGGGCATTTGACATTTGACACTAGCTTGCCTGTGACATTGTAGCTGTCATATTCAGCATGATAAATGCAGTGTGAGAAAGAAGCGAGCGTGTTGGCCTTGTGCATGTTAGGTGTGTATGTGTTACAGAAAGGTTATTCTGGTCACTTTGGGTGTGTTCATGTGGGAGAAAGTGGGAGGTGAATGTGAAGATGTGCGTATTTGTGTGAGTAAGCGACTCAGGAAGCGAGAGAGTGTGTGTGTGTGTGTGTGTGTGTGCGTGCGTGCGTGCGCGCGTGCGTATGCAGTGACATCTGACAACTGAGGATATGAGTCTATGACAAGTTGTTGACTGTTTCATATCCACTCGCACAGCCACTACCAGAGGGAGGGGGAGGAAAATGAGCGGAAGGCGTGTGGAGAAACGCATTATGGCATCTCCCCGAAGAGTCGCAAACCATACTGAGTTGTTAATGTCTTTGTGTGTGTGTGTGTGTGTGTGTGTGTGTGTGTGTGTGTGTGTGTGTGTGTGTGTGTGTGTGTGTGTGTGTGTTTCTATTCCCTCTTCTATCTTGTATCTTTCAGTCACTCACTTTGTCTTTATTAGTTACTCATCATAGATTCATGAAGGTATGGTGATGCTGTCAGTGAAAACATTCTTCACAGGCAAGTCACTGACATAAGTTAATATGTTGAACTCAGCGTATGTATTGTGTGTTTTTCATCATATACAGAATATGATGCGTTTAATTCCATCTGGTGAATCCTTTCTTCACTTTTCTGAAACTGAACAAGACTGTCCACTCAGGTTTTGATGCTGGGGCTTCAATATTAAAAAGTAGGATAAGTAGGATGTTGTAAAATGTCTTTTGGCTATTTTCACATATTTTGGGAGAGCTCTAATATTTCTTCATGTTAGGTACACTGTTATTGTTATTTTATACTAAAATGACTTCAAACTCACCCTGGAAAAGGATGATGGACAATGAAGATATTGCTTTTAATAGTATTTTCATTTAACATTTTTCCATCTGCCATGTCCTCTACAACCATGTTCGTGTCATATTTGTATTGGTGATACTGCTCTCTAACACTGAACTGTCTGAGGAGGGATTTCAATGTCTCTTTCATGGAAATGTACCGACAAACACTTCAGTTCCAAAGAACTATATAATGCTCTGCTATAAAAAAGACCCTGAACAGAATGAAGAAAAGCTAAATCGATTATTGTTACCATTAACTTATGTTAGAGTGTGAAGGAAAAAACATACCCTCTATCCCCATTAAAATGAATAATGTGTCATCACAGCATGGCACAAGAATGGAATTCTATTTAAATCCATTCAAATCATCATATCCTATTATATGCGCAGCACACTATTGACATCACACTATACAAGCCTACAATAAACTACTGCAACTTTATAATAAGTTGCTCCATAGCATTGTGGGCATAATACGCATAATGTTATGCAAATTACAGTAACAAACTCTAAAGAAGTTTTATGGTAGGTTTATTTGGTATTTTGTGGTATTTTACTGTTTAAAAATACAGAGTGAACAGTTTGTTGCTTTACTGTTTTATACACTACTGGTAGGTAACAAGAAAGCAATAACTAGGAAAACCAGGAGATAATGAGAGTGATAAGTGTCAGACAAGTCTGGACTGTGTAGAAATAGTTAAAGGTGCTATATCAAGCACTGTTCTGGGTTTCATTTAAGCTTTTGATACTAATAACATGATACATGTGTCGTTTAAAGTACAACAAAGTAAGCCTGCTTTTTCATACGCCTCACTGCCGCTGCAGAAAACACAGGTTTTGTTTCCTGTTCGCTTATGTTCATAACCAACTCTTCTGACTTGCTGGCTGTTTTCTGAGGGACAGGATCAACCATGTGACACCTCACCAGACATAATAGCCATAAAATGCCAGGGACCAAAACAATAGGATCAAGGCCAGATGTTAGCATTTAGCTAGGCATGTTAGGTTTCCTCGGGCAGAAGGGCAATACTACTGGTTAGCTTAGGGACTGCTGTGGGGGAGTAGGGCCGACAGTCAGAGGCAGCTATTGACTCACATCACACTCGGTAGGTTTACATGCACCGTTAAGCTATGTTAATAACTTGAACTTAACTTAGGCTACTGTACTTATTCATACATATACTCAGACTACTGTACTTATCCCAGTCTACATGGTAAAGTAGTAGCAGGTAAATTGATTTATTTATGATGTCATGTTTCCTACGATACATGGTCACATGTTCCCTTTAGCTTGTTAGTATTGCTCCATTACCTGTTGACCTTTATTGACACCAAAAATCATAGCTAACAGGTTAGCAATCCAGAGGTAAATGTAATGATGGGTAATTTTGCAAATATATGCAACATATTCTTTCTGTTTGCTCTACTTACCAAGTTACCCAGCCTCTTCTGGTTTGAGTTATTCTGTTTAAGTTTTATAAAGTGATCAGCTTTCAGGTTGGAGCTTGGTGTGGACGTCTAGCAAGCCATGAAACAGTAAAGTTTCCAAATTCAGTCTGTGAGAATCAATTTTTTCTGTGTTTGATGCACAGGACAGTTTAACCCCTACGTCTTACCTAGCATAAGAAGGCCAATATAGTGAC
Organism: Lepturacanthus savala; assembly: GCA_030544235.1. Lineage (NCBI taxonomy): Eukaryota > Metazoa > Chordata > Actinopteri > Scombriformes > Trichiuridae > Lepturacanthus > Lepturacanthus savala. The sequence goes on along the minus strand of CM060464.1, from coordinate 21,024,179 downwards.
AATTTGCATTATATTGGACCATTAAAGAATTTCACTAAATGAGATTAGATACTGGGAAAGGGAAATTAATTGAAGGTGTTACTTGGTTCTGAGGTGATCTTATCACTGTTTGAGTACTTTATGTGTAGAACTTGAACTTTTCTGTGCTCAGACTTTTGAAGTGGACTTGTTGAGGAACACTTTGGAGATATAAAATTGATGGATCAAGTGATGGATGCCACATAGGACAGCTATGAACACAAAGGAGCTTCACCTCCGTCTGTTAGCCCAATATCTTATTGTTTTTGGATATGAATGATGAGGTATTTCACTTTGCTGGAGATGACCTTGTCTGTTCTGCTTGTGTTTTTTTTTTTTTTGTATGTATACCCAGAATGCCTTCAATGAGTTTAATCAGGATTGCTCTTAGACATCTTGATTTATGACCAATTTCCTGCTAAGCCTAGTTGCCTTTCAAAGTTTTTTTTTTTTAGTTAATGGCAGCCATGTTATTGGATTGATCTTGCTCATTTATAATAGAGCTGTTTATACTGGTCCTCCAAGGCCATACACAAAATTTAGTGTTGATAAGAGTCAAAATAAAAAAAAATAATAAAGGAGGTGTCACATCATTATTTTTCAGTCTATAGAAATCCATCATGACAGACTTTAATGGTGCAAGTGACTTTTTTGTAGATTACATTGAGGCGTATATTTTTTTAAGTCATTTCCAGGTATCAGGTCAAGTTTCATGTCTCTTGCTTGTTCCAGCTCGCACCAAATTCAGCTAATGATAATAAACTGGCACAAACTCAACAGGGTTCAATTCTGACAAGGCAAAACAAGGAGAGCGAGACAGATAGATAAAGGGACAATCATGCCCCATCTTGCGTTCAACAGAAGTAAACAGATGTCAGAACAACTGAGGAAGCTTTTGCTTTTCGTCAAAAGCTGTTGTTGTTGGTGAACATCCTTGCACTCTCTTTTCCTGCTGTCCTTGTCTACCTGAAAGTCGTGCCTATCTTCAGCAAGAAAGGAAGACAACGTGTTTCAGCGAACAACGTCCTCACTTTCCCTCTTGACTCGTCTTCTTTTGTGAAAGTTTCGCTATGAAATCTCTAGAGGAAGCATCTGATAGATGGAATTGAGTACTTGTTTTGTCTTTGTTTTTTCTTCTCAGTCTCTATGACTGTTGCTGCGTCTCCTTATTTGCATCTCAATTCACTCTGACTTATGTGTCAGTTGTTTGAATCCGTCATGGCTTTGTGTCTCTATAATATGTCTGTCTGACCTTTTTTTCTCTGGGAATTATGCACAGAGTTTTTCTTTTTTTTTTTTTTTCCTAACCTGACTACAGCTGGTTTTACCCGATAACTCGTCTTTTAAAGAAGTACAGGGGGATCAGACCTTAACGTCTGAACTCCGCAGGATGCAATGGCATGTCACATCAGTGGGGCGACGCGGGGTTAATTTACCTGCACCGCCAAGTCCATCAAATTTACAAGTTGCAGCAAACCTGCTGTGTTTTCTGGAGATATCTTGAGGATAAAGAAGGATTTCAGAAATCTGTAAGTTAAAGCATTTGTCACATTTATTTTCCATATGTACTCAGACAGTTCCAGTTACTTGATTTATTTTATTGTGCAATCAATGTAAAAACAACAATAAGCTGGCAGTCTTTAAAAAAATATTCTAATTGTTAATTAAACCACACGAAGGACATTCTTTCCATAATAATACATAATAATAAACCAGCAGTGAAATAACTTAAAAGTATTTAATCAGGACATTCACAGGAACTTTTAATACAAGACTCTGGAGGTCAGATTGCTGTAGATGTAATAAATGTCTAAATGAAATGCCTTAACACAGTCTAGAGTTTTTGATGTTCTCTCCAAAGAAAAGCTAAAAAAATATTATATTTTTTTCTTTTTTTTTTTTTTTTTGATTACTGCTTTGCACACTCTTTGCAATCTCATGATGAACCACCATTTCAGGTAGTCACCTGAAATGATTTTCACTTCATAGGTGTGCCTTATCAGGGTTAGTTAGTGGAATTTCTTGCTTTGTCAATCAGAGCAAAGGGTGGCTGTTTTGAAGAAACTAGAATATAAATACATATAAATAAGTACATAACACCATAAATGTGTGTCCATTCATAGTTTTGGTGCCTTAAGTGAGAATCTACAATGTAAATAGTCATGAAAATAAATAAAACACATTGAATGAGAAGGTGTGTCCAAACGTTTGGCCTGTACTGTATGTCACAATCATTACAGCACACACAAAAAAACAGAACAAAAAGAAAAACGGTAACACTTTATTTGAAGGGTAAATGTCACTGTGTCACTGTCATAAAGATTACATGACACAGTCATAACTGTGTCATAAACATTATGTCAAAGTCATAAACATTTATACCTGTTGTCATTAAGTGTAAATCGTTTTTTATGACAGGTTGATATTGCTAGTGAAATAAAGTGTGCAATACTAACACTTTGACAACCAATGTCAACCTCTGACAGTAGCAATAAATGTTCATGACATTGCTATAATGACATTGACATAATGTCTATGACACAGTCATGACTGTGTCATGTCAGTTTTGTTAAGGTACCCTCAAAAAAAGTGTTACTGAAAAAGCTAAAGGATCCTCTTAAGTGTCAATTCATCTAAAAACAAAGATCAGCAGCAAATAAAGTGTCTAAATTTTTAGCTAATTCCAATCTTCCCCAACACATGTTTCCCCACTTTATATTTTGTATTTGTCTATTTTGAAATGCTTTAAGGCGTATTATTTTCTCCAAAAGAAATTGCTTTCTCAATATATGTTTTATTCCATTTGCATTTAATTTAATTTTCTCTTGTTCGGGCCGACTAAATATTGTTTCCAGAGCAGGAACAGTAATGTTTACAACAGCAAAATCACTATATAAACTCAATAGTCTCAACTCAACTCAAAGTACAGTATTTATTAGTTTTACAAAAGAAAAGATTTTACTGCACTTACAGTAACAAGCATAGTCTGCTATAAAATGTTAACTTTCACTTCACCTAGGTGTGTGTGCATGTGTGTGTGTGTCTAAGAGAGAGAGAGGCTACAGCAATGATACCAGTCATTTCTACCAGAATTCTACATGGTTTGCAATTGTCATGATTATTACAAACGAGGCCTGGGCAATAAAACAATATTTTAAAAAAATCATAATGGTAAATATCCATATAAAAATAGCTGAATAGTTTCACTCAAGGTTTGCATAAAAATAATTTTTAAAAACAAAGAAAAAAATCATTTATCGTTTGATAATGAAGCAAATCATTGAGTCCAACAGTCATTTAACAAACACTAAGTCAAGTTTAATTTTAAGCCTACATTCAGCCTTTTTTTCTCCCAGTCTATATTAAAAATAATTGTATGTTAATATATGTGTAATCTATAATACCCTATAAGATACCCACTAGTCACCTAGTGGACAGGATTGGATCATTTAAACATTGGGCCATTGGACCATGGTTGATACACCACGCTGTAGACCCTCAGTATTACAATTAATATTAAATAACAATTCTAAATTTCATGATGTTGAACACTTTTAACATTCCTCAACATATTCATTGATGTTTGACAACACAGAAAGTGTCAGAACATCAGCAAGAGGTGCAGTAGGAGAGGTCTCGTAGGTGTCGTAGGTTAACTTTTAACCATTGGCATTAATAATCTGCTTTGCGAGCCAGTGCTGCGGATGTAGAATGGAAAACTGTTTTTGGGTCGGCAGTTAGAACAGAAAAGGTACAGTTAGAAATACACCAGAGTACAGTCCAATTAGACAATCATATGTTATAGATGTTTATATTATATTTTTAAAAAATCATCAATTCAAGGAAAATCATTATCATTATCATATCACCCTCAGCCACACATTTACTACATTTAGTAGTGGTGCCTGCTAAATGATTAAGGCCAATGCTGTAACTCATGCCCATACCTCTGTGTCTGGGTTGGGGAAACCCACAGGAATAACTACAGTCTTAACATCCACATTCACTATTCAGAATACTCCCACGGTGCATCATAGCGTTTTCTACTCTTGCATACAAGGACGGACATGATTAACAATTGTTTTTCCCGTGAAGGGTCAGCCATCATGGTGGAATGGACACAAAGAAAATGATCCTGCTAGAAACTTCATGAAACAGCAAGAAAGCAACATGTCTCCATATATCAGAGGATGCTCATGCAGCAAAAATTAGAACAAAACTCTTCCAAAGAATGACATAGTTGGTCGGCACAAAACTGACTTTGACAACCAAATTTCGACATACAGCTAAATCCCAAATAATCTGATTATCATGGAAAAATACTCTTTTTTTGGCCATCACTCATTACAAGAAAATAAAGACTTGAAATGTTTCACTTGATGTGTCATGAATGGTTTCTGAAATGATTGACAACAAATATTTAACATTGTCATGATATTCTAATTATTTAACACACAGCTGTAAGACCTTTGTAAGTTGTTCATGAACCAGATATTTTTATTTGAATATTTCATGAATCGAAAAGAACTTACTGGCAAATTCATTTGGGAATCAAAGCTTGAGCCAAAAGTGATATTATTTGGGTCTTTTGACCTTTTATGTTGTGTGTGTGTACCATTAGCTCTGTGTGTGCCATGAGATCATTCTACCAAAGCCTCTTCTGATCTCAGCTATTTCTCTATCTCCCCCAACTAGCTCACTGGCATGATCGTCGCAGACAATGGTGGTCTTGCCAAGTCACTCAATATTGGGCACATACGTCCATGTTGTGTTGTTCCAATATGGACAAGATGGGTGCCTCTTGTCCCTCGATTGGACGGACAAACAAACAAACAAACAAGACATTGAGATCACATTACCGCTCGCTGTTCCCTTCCAAGGAACTCTGTTGGACGCTGCCACTGTCATCTTCGAGTGTCTGCAAGCAGAAGCCAGTTGGTTTTCTGATAGTAAATGTCTGTCATTAAGTGAGTTCAGAAACAGTAATTTTAACGAGGGGAGGTCATGGATGTTAAGGAAACAATGAACAGCTGTTGCTTATTTCCAGTAAATGGAGGTTTTCCTTAGTTTCTCAACAGGTTTCTCACTAGGTATTTGCAGATATTTTCTTTTATCACCAGGATTTCTAATTCAAATCACGGACAAATATAATTACAAGATTGGAATGGATGGTGAAATGGTGCATCTCAGTAACTTTATTCAGATTCTTTAGTCGAAATCTAAGAAGGTTGAATTTTGAGGGAATGCAAAGTTGTCAAGTAAGAACAAATACTTCATTACCTTACTTAAGTAGTATACTTTACTGGAGGAATTATTTTAACACACACACATACAACTGATGTGGTTTATGTACATGATACAAATTATGTCACACAAGTTGTATGTAGCCTAGAATGAAAATGTCTCCTCAGCAGATTCTTAACCAATTTAAGCCAACATTTGTTTTCAAAGTTTTCATGCATATAATTAAATCAATTGTATCACTAACAATCATGATATTTATTTATTTTATTTATTTTATTTTTTTTTAATTTTGGACTCTGCTTTGAAAAAACTAATATTTTATTGACTATAAATGCCTTTTACAAAACATGATCATAAACAAAAAAAAAAAAAAAAAAACTTATTCATACCAGGTACAATTTTTGGGGGGTTATTCTACAGACTTGAATGATACATTTTCAAAAGACTCTAAGTTGCCCATAGGTGTGACTGTGTGAGTGAATGGTATGTGTGTGCCCCATGATAGACTGGTGACCATCTGGGGTGTATCCCTGGGATTGGCTTCAGCTGACCCCTGTGACCCTAATGAGGATTACACCGGTATATTAAATGGCTGACTGACTGACTGACCTCTTTCTTGAAGAGTTTGTCTTCACCATGTTTTCAGTAGGATGGGGCAGGAAGTCGATGACACTCATATGACATAAAGCATGTTTATACTTCATTTTGTTTTTTTGCTTAAATCCTTTGAATTGTCTACTATCATAGCATTAAAAAAACAAACTTCATGAATAATGTATGAGTAATAGTTAAATTACTTATTTTGAGTAGAAGATGACAGTCATTGACTATAGCAACTATCATTGCTGGTGGACTGAAATCAATTAAGAGAACTTGACTTTTCAAAGGCAACTAGTCGTCATATCTCTTTCTCTATGACACACTTTAAAGTGTAGTAGTTCAAATTATGGTTCTTTAATGTATTTGCATTGTACTAAAATGTGTCATTTCCAATCTAGATACATGTATATATTATAGGCATTATGGCCTTTAGTAACTATAGGCCCCTGTGGCCTAAGCTTTTGTCTTTAATGGAATTTTTCCCCCCTTAAATATTTAGGTATCTGGTGTTCCTGCTAACACTAAAATTCTGAAATAAGAGCACCCACTCATTCTGTTGTCACTTCCTCTGTAGTGTTTCTGAACACAAGCCATTTAGAAACAGAAATAATAGGAGTGGAAGTTAATGGCAACCGACCCTGGAAACACGGAGCTGCCCCCTACATCCAGAGGATTTGTTCTTGACTTCTGTTCATTCTCTGACCGACCCCAGCTCTCTGAGAGGGAGGATGATTCTGGCAGTGCTGGACCAATCACAACAGGGTGAGTGTTTCTGTAGGGAGGGAGAGGGGGGCGAAAGGTTTTTTCATAGTGAGTGTATGAGATGTCAGGTTGAATTGCTCCTACAGGTCTAAATATGTACACATACACACACGTACACATAAAAATGGGAAAACAGAGCCCCTTAGTAATGAATGTGGATACATTTGACACCTCTGGCAAACAATTAAGCACAATACATCTGGAATATCTCAATCTCATAGTATAAAAGAAACAGCAATTCTTGGGTTTTAATATCTTATTTAAACAATGTCATGTAAACATCACAGAGCTTCAGTGAAGAGCTGAAACAAGCTGTTTGAATGTAGGAAAAAAATAGATTGACCAACATGAGGGTTGAGTTTTCCTGCTTTCATGCTGATGGTGAGCCAACAAATTAGCTTTCACTTTCACTAATCTGTGCCTCCTCCTCCTCATTTAGAATGAGAGACGACAGCTGTGTCCTTGGTGGATTTTTTTATATATATTTTTTTTTAACGGACAACAACTCCCCTTTGATCGAGTGTGAATATTGATGGCTGATCTGATGGGGTAGTAAACAGTCAGCTGTTCATGTAATACTGCAGAGCAGGGAAACTACCTGTGGAACAGTAATAACAGCACCAACAACAGCTGTTTGTATTAATTCATTAAAAAAAATACAAAGTCATGAATCAATAAAAAAAGTTTTATGTTTTTCTCCCCGAGCCAAACATCTTCTCTTTTCTTCTTTTCTGTTTTCAAGTATGAGCATCTTCAGGAAAATAAAACTACACAGCTGCAAGGCTGCTATGAAAACAAGCTGAGCACGAAAAGGACATCAGATTTTCATAAACGATACAAGCAATATTCTACTTAAACATATTCTGCAGGCTACAGCTGTTTTTATTGCTACTTTTCCCTCTGTCCTATACTATCATTCATTTTTAAATTGTCCACAGGTGCATCTCAAATACTTCAGAAAATAAAAACCAATCACATTAAATAATAGCTTGAAATATTTAACTTGATGTGTAATCCATATATAAATTTCACTTTCTGAAATGATTGCCAAAAAATACTGAACTATTCACAATATTCTACAATCGGAGGAGAAATAACTGTTTAAGGTATAGATACAGGGATTGAATTATCAACACAAGCTTTTTAATCAAGTATAAGCACCGGTTTCAAAACTACTTAAAGTATGAAAGTAAAAGTGATGTAAACATGGCTTTAAAGGGCAGTTTTAGTAAAGTTTATGTTGTATTGTCCCAAATATTCCCAAATGTATGAGCTGTCAATTTTTTTGCAAGATGCAAGATACATTTAATTAATTATATTTTAGAGCTGGTGATAGTTGATAGTTATTAAACAAGCTGGAATGAAAGGAGCTACAAGGTCTGTAATAAATGTCACTGTTTTGTACATTTTAATGCAATTTCATTCCCACATTATGTAAAAGAAAAGCATACATGTTTTGGACAAATTTTCATAAATCATCACTATGTTACTATTATTATATTAACTTGATTTAAACCTTCCGGCAACTATAGTTGTCAAAGTCTATGACAATGAAAATTAAAAAAATATATATTTTTAAATTATTCAGATTTTCAACCCTGACACATATATGTATTTAATTTTCAAATCTCTAGAATAACCTCCCAAAATATAATTTTGTAATTATTATTTTTATTTTTTTGTTAATGTTATAACATATTTGTGCAAGCGGCAAGTACAGTTGTTTAAATGCTATTTTCTTCAAAGCAGATATATATATATATATATATATATATATATATATATATATATATATATATATATATATATCATGATTGTTAGTTACTTAGAAGAATTAAATCTCTTAATTTTTAAAGGTGCTAAGATTCATCTCATCATCTATACCTGCGTATTCCTCATTAGGGTTGCAGGGGTCTGCTGGAGCCAATCCCAGCACATTACAGCGAGAGGCAGGGATACACCCCAGATGGTCGCCAGCCTATCATGGGGCACACACAACATTCACCCACACATATGGGCAATTTAGAGTCGCCAATTAACCTGAGCATGTTTTTGGACTGTGGGAGGAAGCCGGAGTGAAAACCCACACAGACACGGGCAGAACATGCAAACTCCACACAGAAAGGTCCCAGACCCAGGACCAAGGAGGTCTTGCATCTGCGACCTTCTTGCTGTGAGGCAACAGCGCTAATCTCTGCTCCACCGTGTTGCCCGTGCTAAGATTCAATTTAGGCCTATATAACATCTATGGCACATTGTTTGAAAATGTAAGGAGTAGAAGTAAAGAGTCAGCTGACAATTAATAACTCCAGTAAAGTATAAATACCAACAATTTCTACTGCAGTAAGGTAAGAGTGTATTTGTACTTAGTTCTTTGGCACCTCTGGGTGCCAGCACCATGGCATGCCTGCCCTGTAATGTGATTTATCAGTTTCTGCCTCATATATAGTGGTACAGTAATAAGATTGTGTAGAAGCTGTCAGTCAGATATTTATCCCATCTGGGGAGGTCTACGCTCTGACTGGCTGGCAGCCACCTACCTAACTATTTCTCCATCCAGTCGGTGCCTCACGCCACTGCCACACACTGAAAGGACATGACAGTCCACCAACTCGACCAGAGTGCTGTGGACAACTGGAACTCCGCCAATCTCTGATCCCTTTTCTATATCTCTCCGTGTGAGTGTGCGTATGAGTACGTGCTCCGTGTGATCCCTCAGTTTGGTATCATTTGACAGACATCCAGCGATCCTGGTGAGAGAGCGAAGAGGGAACATGTGGATAAGAGAGATAACGGCAGCCCAGATGCTGCGAAGAGGACAAGAACTCCTGTCGGAATTCTAAGGGCACATGTGTGTTTGCGGATTGTGTCTTTGTGTCTGTGTGAACGTGTGTTTGTGTGATACACCATTGGGGTAGAGAAGAGCAATTATAGCTAAAGCTAAGGTTGACGTGCAGGACAGGAGGCTCACACTGTGAGCAGAATGGAAGATGATCACGGATTGTTCACAGCATGATTGAAAAAGGACAAAGTATGACTGATTCCTGTCTTATGACAAGTTGTTTATTTGAACTGTACATTGATTCCTATGTTGCGTTTCTGACAAATAGCTGCTCACCATGCAAAAAAATTTAATCTTAACAAGTATAAAAATGTCTTGTGTTTGGTATAATTAGTCCAATTTAGTGTGAATTTTGTTTTATTGTGTTTTTCCCTTATTTAAATATATATTTTTACCATGAGCTGAAATATCTGCAGATGTCTCTCCACTCCAAAGAGTTCATTAAATACACTGGTTTCATGATAATAATCTGGAATTATCTGATAGGTCAGTTTGGTGTTTTTAGGAAAACAAGACTAAGATTGTTTTATTTAAAGTGACAAAAATCAAGAAAGAAAAAAAAGACTTCAAATGAGCTAAATTGTCTGCCAATGTAATAAGATAATTCTACTCAATATTGTACTAAGAAACCAGAAAATTTTGATTTTATAAAATGGTTACACTCAGTTAGCCTATTATGCCTCTACAACAGCTGTAAAGGTCAAGGAGTCACTCAATGTGGGGCTCAAACCCACGACCCTGAAATTTAGAGTCTCATGCTCTACCAACTGATCTATTTAGGCTACTTTTAGCAGTTGAAAGCACAGATTTTTTTTTTTTTTTTTATTGGTTGATTTGGTTAAATACACTACCTAACTAAATACACTACAATATATTTAGAACTCAGCTGCCTGGTTACTTACATCACACCGATGTTCACTGCCTCTCCATGAGACATCAAATCCATTTCAAGATCCTCAGCATGATTTACAAATCCCTGGATAACCTGGCTCCCTCCTGCCTGAGCACACCCACAGCTGACGGCAACCTACTGACCCCCATCACCAAGATCAGCCAATGCACCTGGGGGAGCAGAGCCTTCACTGTTGCTGCTCTGACCCTAAGAAACTCCGCCCCTCTACTCACACCCCACCTTTGCCATACATGACCACTGACTCTCCGAAATAATAATTTTCTACATTTCTTTCCCCCTTCATTATTATTCCTGTTGCTTCACCTACCTTTTTTTTTATTTTTTACATTTCATTAATTTTAATATTTTCTAATAATTCCATTATGTATTCTTCTGTAAAGTGTCTTTAAGTACTACAAAAAGCTGCTGTGAAAAGTGCTGAGAAAAATAAAAAATGTTTTATTATAACTATAATAGCGAGGTAGAAAATGCTGCACTTTTGTTTCTATAACAACACTATCACAGCAATTATTTTTGATCTTCTCCCTCTTGTCCCACAAATGGGTCTTTCTGGATAAGACACTAGTTCCACTACTAATTAACTACTACTAATTACTTATTCCTCATTAGGGTGCTGCTTGCGCCTATCCCAGCACGTTACGGCGAGAGGCAGGGATACACCCCAGATGGTCGCCAGCCAATCGTGGGGCACACACACCATTCACTCACACACTCACACCTACAGGCAATTTAGAGTCGCCAATTAACCTCAGCATGTTTTTGGACTGTGGGAGGAAGCCGGAGTACCCGGTGAAAACCCATGCAGATACAGGGAGAACATGCAAACTCCACACAGAAAGGTCCCAGACCCAGGACCAAGGAGGTCTTGAACCTGGGACCTTCTTGCTGTGAGGCAACAGCGCTAACCCCTGTGCCACCGTGTCGCCCTGATTAGTTGTTTGGTTCATAAAATAGAAAATGTCTGGTAAAATGTTCAGCATTGTTTCCCAAACCTGAGAACATAAAATGTATTTGTTCAAAAACTTGAAAAAGCTAAAAAATCTATCTGCTATATGGAATAATACAATTCAAGATGTTTTTACTCAACATTGAATAGTCATAAATACAAGATATTTCTCAGAAATATATAATGGGAATATAATACAGAATGACAACCCCTGGAAGCAACAGTGACAACACTGAAAAGTGCAGAGATTTTCAACTGCAAGCATACAAAAAAAGGAGTCTACTGTATAAACTCTGGTGCAGCTAATTTTTTTAAAGTGAAATTCCACATTCTGTATTTGAACTTATCTACTTGCTTTTTACAAACATGGTGATTGCCGATCGCAACTCTACATTCACTGATGAGACTGCTCTTCCCTGCTGGTGTTCCACAGCCCCTGCTGTGTGTGTGTATGTGTGTGTGTGTGTGTGTGTGTGTGTGTCCTCGGCACAGCTGAATTAAATCTTACCGTCCAGACAGTTCAGTCACTTAACAGGAGCTGTCCCCATCCTTAATTAAACTTGCTGCACTCGTGGTGCAACAAGGCAATTTTCTCCCTCTATTTTAGTGCCACTTCTTATTAGGGTGTGACCGAGTATATCCAGAGGCCGGTAATTACAGAGACTGATTTTCAACGTGAGGCGACACTTTAGAGGATTGTAGGAAAATATCTGAGTTACCTTAAGACTGTTGGATAATAATAACATAAATAAAAGCACTATTCTTGGGTGATCTGTCGAAATGAACAGGGTTATAAAACCTGGAAACATCAAAGAAACCCATAGACAAGTGCTGTAATTTATTATAAATGTTTGTGGGCTGGTACCCGCTCAATGATTCACAGCTTTATCTTTTTCTCCCGGTATAGAAACACACATCAAAGTATGTGTGTATGTGTGACAAAAAACACCAGCACATAAACTAGATTAAATCATCTTTGATTCACGCAACCTTCTGGACACATGTGAATGTAGGACAGGTGGGTAAATAAAGTTGTGTGTGTGAAAGAGAAAGCCCGGAATGTGTAATTACGTGGGAGTCTTCTACATGAAGCGGAAATAACATCTGAAGATTTGTTTGAGGACACCAGAGGAGACATTCGTGATAATGAGGAGGGCCCCCCCTTGCACAGATCAGCCCCACGGTGTGTTTGTCACATAGATCGTACGCTAATAAAAGCAAAATGAAGCTGAGGATTGTTTCGCTTCAAGCGGAATCCAGTACCCTCGTTTGTGGCCCTCGGGCATCTGCTGGTGGCACACAAAGTCTCTTTCAGCATCAGTATGAGAAGAATGAGGCTTTCATCTAACCTCAATGATCACCCATCATTAGTCCACATATTTTACAATATTTTTGGAACAAATCCTTTTTAAATATGTAAAATATAATAATGGTTTCTAATGTTACAACACTGTAGTTAAGAGTTTAGTTTAGGCATAAACAATAATTGATTATATTTAAAGAAAGATCATAGTTAGAGATAAAATGATCAGTAAAAGGCTAAAATGTTTAGTTTGAAACTAGCTTTAAAGCAAATATTTATTCCAGTATGAGTCTTTGCTCTTGTTTTATGTTTCTTAAATATATATTTAAACTAACGGCAGAGTGGTGCAGCGGAACTGTGCTGGGCCCATAATTCAGAGGTTGATGGATGGAAACCATCCTCTGCTAATTGTCAATGTTGTGAATTGCGAAGGTTTCACAGGGTCTTCATCTTATTCGTCTGCCCCTTTTCTCCTGTACCACCATTATGTTTATAAAGTAAGCAAATGATTATGTATGTAAGTAAATAATTGAATATGTGGTCTTGCAGAAGTGGTGAACATAGTCTTCCTGACTGGTAGTGTGGCCGAGTGGACTAAATTGCTGCATTAAGGCTTCGGTCTCTCAGGTGGGGTGGGTTTAAATCCCACCACTGCCATTCAGGAGTTTTTATACCAATCCACAACGTTTACTGTTGAGCGAGGTTGCTGCTTGCTGTCCGGGTATGAAAACTCCCAACTGTAGCATTCTGGTACTTTGAGGCTTCCTCATGTAAACACTTCTGCTTTGGCTTACTGCTCCCAAAAGAGCAGTTACCAGTTGGGTCCTGATTTTTGCTTAGTTTGAAATGTGGGTGAAGGAACTGGCGTTCTTAACAGAAAGCAGAGTGCTGCAGTGGAAGCGTGCTGGTCCCATAACCCAGAGGTTGATGAATTGAAGCCAACCTCTGCTATTTTTATTTTTTTATTTTTTTTTTGTGAAGCAAGGCTTCAGGCAGTTCCACCACTGCCAGTTTGACATTTGGTTTCAAATTATGTCCTCTGCCATGGAGGTCTGTCTGTCTGTTTGTTAGCAAGATAACTATAAAAGGTCAATTCTGATTGTTGTCAAACTTTCAGCGAATGTTGGGAATAATACCATGAACAGATGATTACAATTTGGAAATGATCCAGAAGAAGTCCTTTTTTTGTTGCTTGGTAACATTGTGGTAAATGGACCTTCAAACAGGTGCCATTATTTGATGGTAATATCTGGCACCTGCAAAGCATAGTCATATTCTTTTCATATTTGTTTCCCAAAAATGTGTAAATAAACTAAACTGAATTAAAATAATTAAACTAAGATTTTTGCATCAATTCACCTTATATGGACATAATTGGTCTAAATGCATCTTAAAAACAAACAAACAAAAAAAACCCTTTTTAATTCCAATGTGAGAATTAAAAGCAGGAGCCAGAGATCATATGAACCAGATCTGCAACCATGTATACAAGTGGCTCAGACCAAGAGTCACTTGGAAGGAGAAAAAAAATCTGAATCTGATTTGGGCCACTTCAACATTAAATGTGAATCCCCTGGTATTTCCTCAACATACACAGCCAGTTAATTACACAAAGTAAAATACTTTGTTACAAAAGTTTGGGAGTAGCTATCAGCCTTTTTTTTCTTGATTGTTATTAAAAATAGACAGTTAAATATTATTAAGTTCATCATTGTCCACTGATAACATATTTTATATCACTATGTCTTCTATCTATATCACCCTACAATTACTGAATAAAAGTAGGTCATTAAACAGCCCTAACAATAAATATCAAATACTTTAAGACTTTGATGCAAGTAATATTCTAATAGCTGATTATTATGCTAAGATATCTGTACTTTAACTCTTTAAGTCTGCACGCCACCAACAGGATGGAGCCATGCTACCATTGTTAATACAACAGCTCAAATGCAAGAAAGATTGAGACTGGGAGACTTAAACTCATTGTCATACAGGCGTTAAGACTGAGCGGACCGTGTCCAATCCATGCTTTGATGGACTCCGGAATCAGAATTTCAATCGTATCCAATTTTCATCCCTCCATCTTCTACTCTTATAAACATTCTTGTTACATGTTCTCTTGCTCTGTTCTTTTAGTTTTTTCTCACTTTTGTCAGAGCAGCAACAGCAACTGTCCTATATCATTTCCATTTTTGACTACATGCACATTTCCTATTAGTTTTAACGTGAAAAATACAGGTCTGTGGGAGGCCAGAGCTGATATAAGTAGAATTATATAAAAAAAACTTCAGTTCTTCCCTTTGTCGTCTCTTCAAATCTCTCCAGTCTGATCCATCGAAGTTCTCCTTTCGTTCCAGCTCAATAATAAGCCAATCAACTAGCAGGCATTCCCCCTAAATGATTTCCAATACCAAATTGCTAGATAAAAGGAAGATTAACATATTTTTAACTGTGGAGCCTAAAAGAAAAGTGGTGACATGCAGAGTGATATGGCACCGAGCTATATTTGCATAATGATTGTATTATACTTATGCAGTATTTCCTTTTATGTTGTGCAGACATAATATTGATCTTTCTTTGGAATTACTTCATCTGAATTTTCTGTCTGTTGAAAGCAATATGCAACCTGATTCCTTAGATCCTGTCAAGGGTTGCCTTGTTATGGTCCTGGTGTTAAATATTCTAATAACCTTTGCTCCAGCTGTCAGCCAGTGGAAAATAAATGCATTTTGCATGTTTTCATAGGACAAAAAAAGAAATTGCAGACACTTGCGGTGAAGTTTCCCAACAATAACCAAACTCACCCCAGGGCTGCACCCTGAGCCCTTTGCTTTTCACCCTGCTAATTTAAGATTGTACTGCCAGATTTAACCACTGATTAGGAGGGCCCGCAGGCACACATGCCTCTGAACAATGATGGCGCCAATGTAGAGAGAGTCATACCTTAAAGTTCTCAGGAGCGCGCCTGGTGAATGACCTGTCCTCAACCATCAAAAGCTCTATCCCCTCTGGAGACATATATATTTTTTTTAATTTAATCTTATTTTAATTTTTAATCAGTGGTTATTAGTGGTTTTATTTTAATTTTGAATCACTGGTTTTAGTGTTTTAATTTTATTTTTAATTTTGAATCAGTGATTTTATTATTTTAATTTTGAAACAGTGGTTTTATTTTTTTTTCATTTTGAATCAGTGGTTTTAGTATTTTTTTAATACTGAATGGTTTTAGTGTTTTTATTGTAATTTTTAACCATAGGATTTAGTGTTTTAATACAAATCACAAGTCAAAACAGCGCTAAATTTGGCTGAATTACAAAAGATGGTAAAATGGAGAGCCGTTTGGGAGCCGAAAGAGTGGGCTCTTCTTAGTGAGCTGAGCCAAATGATCCGACTCACTAAAAAGAACCGAAATTCCCATCATTCCTACCAAGATCATCAACGGCCCCCCTTCTCCCCTTCCTGCTGGACATTTACCATCACCGCTGTGTTCAAAGATCCTCCTGCATCATCAAGGATTCCCACCACCCTCTTCACTCGGCCTGTTTCCCCTCCTGCCATCTGGGCAGAGCAACAGAAGCATCTGTGCCAAATCCAGCTGAATGCTGAGCAGTTTTTACCCGCTGGTCACTCGTTGACATGCACCACTTGTCAATGTTGAACTGGACTGCAATTTCTCTCTAAATGTTGCTCATTCCAGTTTTAGATTTTTTGGGGGATTTATATGTTGTTACCATTGTTTTAAGGGCATTGCTTTTTTTTAGATATATATTTATCCTTCCTTGTTGTTGCACCGCTGTGGGCCTGGAAGAAAGAAGCATTTTCCACTTTTTATGGATGCAAGAGCATCTTAAATCTTGGATTTCAGCAATGCCACTGATACTAGTATAAAACCTTGTTATTACTGTAAGAGATATCAGATGAAGGACATTGTGTCACAATTAATTTGAATTTAGATAGCACTTAAAATCCACAAAAAAAAAAAAAAAAAAAAAAAAAAAAACAAGCAAGAAAAACATTCCTTTCCCAGTTTTTTTTTACAGCAGCACTCTGTCTCCTGGAGTTGGAATGCTGTTCATCGTGTTGATGTATGGGGCTGCAGGGGGTTCTACTGGAGTTCATGACTATGACTTATACTGTGAAAAGATCTGTTCTCTGCTCTAATGGACATCCTACTTGAAATATACTGGCAGCACATACAGTAAATACTCCCTAACACCTGAGCTATAGCAAGTATGTTTGTTTTGTTTTTTTTGTGTGTGTCTATTACTCCATCGAGGCGGAAAGAAGCTCAGTATTAAATTCTGACTGACAGCTCCATGTATGGCTGCATGAAATATAAGCTGCCGTGATGGGGAAACATGTTTTTGTTGTCGGGACGTGTGTTTGACAGTCGTACATTTTTTTTCCCTGTATAATACAGCCTTGTTGTTTGTGTGTCACAGCCTGTCTCACGTGTGATGTGAAAAGCAGCTACTTTCACCACTACAATTAGACAAAAAATATTAAAGTATATAGTGGCTGCAGAATGAATTTTATTTAAAAAAAATAACATCAACATGCCAGCTCCTGCATGCATACTGTACTTTATACATATATATGTATATATGTGTGCATATATTAATACATGGATATTTACAGGATTTTTTGTTATTATTTTTAATCTTTTTCTGTCTTTTTGTCATTTTGTCACTGTTCCTGAGCTGTGTTAGCATGCTAATTTCCCCATTGTGGGATCAATAAAGTCTAATCTAATCTATTCTACTCTATATGTAGTTTAGTTAATTAGTTGTAATTCCCTATTACTCTCTTAGGTCCAACTTTACCACCCAACTAAATACAATATGCTTCTCTCAGCCACACTCTACTGCAAATATTATGACATTAAAAATTAAAAGGCAATTTTCTCCAAAGCAGAGTAGAAAATGAAAAAAAAAATAGATGCATAACATGATGTTTTAATGACTCAAACTGACATAAATATAACTTATATGAAAAAATGTATCCATGAAAAAAACAAGCTTATATGTGTTAATGTAAATGTGTTCTGAGTATGATTATTAACTATTAAGGCAGGTAATGATATAGCAACAGGTATTTTTCATTTGTTGGGTAGAGTGACATAATGCACGGTAATGTTAGTTTGATACCATCAATCCACTGAGCCACTATGATGCTGTAAAATAGCTGAATTGCATAGTTGACATCATATTGCTGTTGCTGAATGCCTGACTGAATCTCATATTAGAAAATGCCATATGGTGTTATGATAAATCCACTGTACTTAAATACCATTTAAAAATTAAGTCTGGAACAAGCTCACAGAAAATTGCAGGTCTGTCGCAACTCTCACTTCTTTTAAATCAATGCTGAAGACTTTTCTCTGTGCCGCTGCCTTTTATTAGATCAAATAACTATTGTTTATTACACTGCACTGTAACTGCACTGTAACTTTTTTTTAAATTCATAACTATTTAATGATGTTATTAACTATATTTAAACATCTTCTTATATTATTATGTCACATTATACTATGTTTCTTTTGCACTTGTGCTGATGCTTTTAATGTTTTATGTACTTTTGTAGCACTCACACTGAATTGTCTTGTTGCTGTATAAAACTTTTATCCAAACTGCTTTACTATTAGCTTTTTATTAACCCATTCACACACGAACACACAGCCAATGGTACTAGCCAAAAAAAAAAAAAAAAAAAAATCAACCGATCAATCTGTCACATGTGATCCAAGTATAATTATAGTGGAATATGAGCTGACAATTCTCCAATTAGTGGACAACGGACATGAATTAATTTTCCAATTAATGGGCCAATGATCAGTCAACAAGCCGACAAGCCTACAGCCACAGTAGCAGCTCCGTAAAGCTGTAATTATGCACAGCCTGGCTTTGAGCTAAATACTAATGTCAGCATGCTAATATGCTCATAATTAACTAACATTTATATATGCAGATGTATTGTTCCGTACCAGTTTCGCATTTTACCATGTTAACATTTACTATAACCTATAGCATGAAGTACAGCAGAGGCCTATATGAATTACATTAGTTTGGCAGCTGTTTGATCATAAAATAATGTATTGCGCACATTTAAATTTAGGCGATCATGAAGTCATTACAAATCATCCTGAGGGAATATACAGTATATAACGTACATATTGATTTCAAATAAAAACAGCCAAGGCAGCAAGTTTGTCAGAAAAAAACTTTGCTAGGAAAATATATATAACTTCCAAACATAAATGGTATTAAATTAAGTTTGGCTACTTGCCAAGTGGCACCAACCGTCCTTTTTCTTTTTTTTCTTTTTTTTTTTTTTTTATCTGTAGTGCGCACACACACACACACACACACAAACACACACCCTTTGAGACTGGACACACACACATGCCCTTTGAGAACCAGCAGTAATTTAAAGTTGTTTAGATACTGATCTGTCTCTCTGGTGAGCCTGATGGCACGACAGCAGGATGCAAAAGTCCGACCCTTAAATCTGTGTTTGTGTGTGTTCTGTATGTCTGTGAATGAAATGGAAAAGAGTGTGTGTGTGTCCAGGCTATTAACATGGCAGTCAGTGTGTGACAGAGATGGATGCAGTGGGCTTTCTGAGATCAAATCAGAGAGAGAGGCAGAGGTTTGTATTATTGCAGTTAGTGCGAGTACAGAATAAATGCATTAGTTTGTGCGTCCTTGGTAGTTGTATTGATTTTTACCCTTTTTCACAAGGGCATCTCCTGCTGGCTGTTATGACTAGCTACGAAGGGGAGAGACTAATGCAAGAATCCACTCACTGCATAAAAAACTTTTCCAAACCACAAAACTACATTTTGTAGTAAATAAAATTACTAATGCACATTCTGCTTCTGGGCATTTATATATATATATATATATATATATATATATATATATATATATATATATATATATATATATATATATATATATTTCTGTATTTACCAGAAAAGCATTTAAGCCCTCAAATTGTATATTCATACAATATTCATACAGACGAAGAGCGGCTCAAAACCCTCTGATTATGAAAAAGAACATTGGGCCAGCGTTAACCCTGCCCGGGTGTGGGTTACCGGGGCCCCCCTCTGGAGCCAGGCCTGGGGGAGGGGCTCGGGTGCGAGCGCCTGGTGGCCGGGCCTTTGCCCACGGGGCCCGGCCGGGCTTAGCCCGAAGCGGCGACGTGGGCCCCCCTCCCCATGGACTCACCGCCCGTGGGGGGGGCCACAGGGGGACGATGCGGAGAGAGTTGGGCGGCAGTCGGAGGCGGGGACCCTGGCGGTCCGACCCCCGGCTGCAGAAACTGGCTCTGGGGACGTGGAACGTCACCTCTCTGGTGGGGAAGGAGCCTGAGCTGGTGCGCGAGGTTGAGAGGTACCGACTAGATATAGTCGGGCTCGCCTCGACGCACAGTGTGGGCTCCGGAACCAGTTTCCTCGAGAGGGGTTGGATTCTCTACCACTCTGGAGTTGCCCCCGGTGAGAGGCGCAGAGCTGGGGTGGGAATGCTTGTTTCCCCCCGGCTCGGTGCCTTTACATTGGGGTTCACCCCGGTGGACGAGAGGGTAGCCTCCCTCCGCCTTCGGGTGGGGGGACGGGTCCTGACTGTCATTTGTGCCTATGCGCCGAATGACAGTTCAGAGTACCCACCCTTCTTGGAGTCCTTGGATAGGGTGCTGGAGGGCGCCCCTTCTGGGGACTCCCTCGTCCTCCTGGGGGACTTCAATGCTCACGTGGGCAATGACAGTATGACCTGGAGAGGCGTGATTGGGAGGAACGGCCCCCCTGATCTGAACCCGAATGGTGTTTCGTTGTTGGACTTCTGTGCTCGTCATGGATTGTCCATAACGAACACCATGTTCAGGCATAGGGGTGTCCATATGTGCACTTGGCACCAGGACACCCTTGGCCGCAGTTCGATGATCAACTTTGTTGTCGTGTCGTCAGACTTGCGGCCTCATGTCCTGGACACTCGGGTGAAGAGAGGGGCGGAGCTGTCAACTGATCACCACCTGGTAGTGAGTTGGCTCCGATGGTGGGGGAAGAGGCTGGTCAGACCTGGCAGACCCAAACGTTCTGTGAGGGTTTGCTGGGAACGTCTGGACGAATCTCCTGTCAGAAGGAACTTCAACTCGCACCTCCGGGAGAGCTTCACCCACGTCCCGGGGGAGGCGGGGGACATTGAGTCCGAGTGGACCTTGTTCCGCGCCTCTATTGTTGAGGCGGCTGATCGGAGCTGTGGCCGTAAGGTCGTCGGTGCCTGTCGTGGCGGCAATCCCCGAACCCGCTGGTGGACACCGGCGGTAAGGGATGCCGTCAAGCTGAAGAAGGAGTCCTACAGAACCTTCTTGGCCTGTGGGTCTCCGGAAGCAGCTGACGGGTATCGGCGTGCTAAGCGGATCGCAGCCTCGGTGGTTGCCGAGGCAAAAACTCGGCCGTGGGAGGAGTTCGGTGAAGCCATGGAGAAAGACTTTCGAACGGCTTCGAGGAAGTTCTGGACCACCATTCGGCGTCTCAGGAGGGGAAAGCGGCGCACCGTTGACACTGTGTTCAGTGGAGACGGGGTGCTGCTGACCTCGACTCGGGACGTCCTGGATCGGTGGGGGGAATACTTCGAAGACCTCCTCAATCCCACCAGCACGTCTTCTGTTGAAGAAGCAGAGTCTGGGGGATCAGTGGTGGACTCGCCTATCTCTGGGGCTGAGATCGCCGAGGTAGTCAAAAAGCTCCTCGGCGGCAAGGCCGCGGGGGTGGATGAGATTCGCCCTGAGTTCCTCAAGGCTCTGGATGTTGTAGGGCTGTCTTGGTTGACACGTCTCTGCAACATCGCGTGGACATCGGGGGCAGTGCCTCTGGACTGGCAAACCGGGGTGGTGGTTCCCCTTTATAAAAGGGGGGACCAGAGGGTGTGTTCCAACTATAGAGGGATCACACTCCTCAGCCTCCCTGGGAAAGTCTATTCGGGGGTACTGGAGAGGAGGGTCCGTAAGATAGTCGAACCTTGGATTCAGGAGGAGCAGTGTGGTTTTCGTCCTGGTCGTGGAACTGTGGACCAGCTCTATACCCTTAGCAGGGTGCTTGAGGGTGCGTGGGAGTTCGCCCAACCAGTCTACATGTGTTTTGTGGATCTGGAGAAGTCGTTCGACCGTGTTCCTCGGGCAGTCCTGTGGGGGGTGCTCCGGGAGTATGGGGTCCCGGACCCGTTGACACGGGCTGTCCGGTCCCTGTACTCTCGGTGCCAGAGCTTGGTCCGCATTGCCGGTAATAAGACAAACTTGTTTCCAGTGGGGGTTGGACTCCGTCAGGGCTGCCCTTTGTCACCGATTCTGTTCATAACTTTTATGGACAGAATTTCTAGGCGCAGCCAGGGCGTCGAGGGGCTGCGGTTTGGTGGCCTCAGGATTGGGTCATTGCTATTTGCGGACGATCTGGTCCTGTTGGCTTCATCGAGCCGTGACCTTCAGCTCTCACTGGAGCAGTTCGCAGCGGAGTGTGAAGCGGCTGGGATGAAAATCAGCACCTCCAAATCCGAGGCCATGGTTCTGGACCGGAAAAGGGTGGAGTGTCGACTCCAGGTCGGGGATGAGATCCTGCCTCAAGTGGAGGAGTTCAAGTATCTCGGGGTCTTGTTCACGAGTGGGGGGAGGATGGAGCGGGAGATTGACCGGCGGATCGGTGCGGCGTCTGCAGTGATGCGGGCCCTGCGTCGGTTTACCAGTCAATCTACGTTCCTACCCTCACCTATGGTCACGAGCTTTGGGTAGTGACCGAAAGAACGAGATCGCGAATACAAGCGGCCGAAATGGGTTTCCTTCGCCGGGTGGCTGGGCTCTCCCTTAGAGATAGGGTGAGAAGCTCGGTCATCCGCGAGGAGCTCAGAGTAGAACCGCTGCTCCTCCACATCGAGAGGAGCCAGTTGAGGTGGCTCGGGCATCTAGTGAGGATGCCTCCTGGACGCCTCCCTGGTGAGGTGTTCCGGGCACGTCCCTCCGGACGGCGGCCCCGGGGAAGACCCAGGACACGCTGGAGAGACTATGTCTCTCGGGTGGTCTGGGAACGCCTTGGGGTCCCCCCGGAAGAGCTGGAGGAAGTAGCCGGGGAGAGGGAAGTCTGGGCTTCCCTGCTGAAGCTGCTGCCCCCGCGACCCGATTACGGATAAGCGGAAGAAGACGAGACGAGACAAGCATTTAAGCCCTCAAATTGTATATTCATTATCCTTTTATGATGTGAGGATCAGGGAGTAGATTGGACCAAAGTGGCACAGAGTAAAAGCAGAAAAATTTTGTTTTAGGGAGTTTAATGGGAAAAAGAGGGAATAAATACAGGGAGCAAAAACACAAAAAGGAGAATGAAAAATGCAAAAAGGAGATTGAAGTCAGGAGTTTGTGTCAGGAGGTGGGTGGAGAATCTCCAGGAGGCCAAAGAGCAAACGCTGAAGGATTAGGATCAGAATCAAAACATGAAAGAGCAGGGAGGAAAGGAACTCCGGTGACCCAAAAACAGCAACCGACTCAAAAACACAAGTAGCAACCAGCAAGCGGGAATAAGAAAGCAATGTAGATTTACCAAATGAAAAAGAACTCAATGAAGTGAGGTTTGAAAACAGGTGCGCCTTGCTGCAGCTTGGTAAAGGTAAGCCAGACCCCCACCTGATTTTGTTTTCATTTTTTTCTGTACATAGAAATGTTTGCAGTACAAGCATGCACATAAAATATATTGTTTATAATAAAATAAAATATAAATACACATCCCAATAAATTGTTAGACATATAGTATCTTATGGTGGTTTGGGAGAATGGCACCAACCAATGCCACTGTTGTAACCACAAATGTACTAGAAAGATTTTCTTTTTAAACCAATCAACAGTATCATAACCACTTTCTTCAGTAAGGAGAAGTCTAAGGCAGGGGTTCCCTAACTTTTAGAGTTCAAGATCCAAACAATCTAATATTTCTGTAAGTTTAATGTTATGTTGTTTCTTACTCGGGCAGTCTGTTTTTTTATGGTGCAGACCGGTGCAAAAAATTGTGAAAAAACACACCCTTTTTAGGCCAGTTCATCAGAGCTGTTGGCAGACAGTGAAGGTGTCATGAACACATCCGAGATTTGTAATTCTAATTCTCCAATTGACACATCTTCTCTTGTATATATATAATTTGGAAAAGCAAACTCCACCGAAGACATCCTGTGTCTAAATGGACAGTTATTTTTTAAGGCTAACTGGCTTTTAACCTTTGACCTAAGTTTCATTACCTTTACCAAAAACGAAGAACGACCACTTTGACATAACATCTGCTCTCACAAGATAAGAATGGACCATACACTACAGTTACTTGATGGTAAGTGCTGTGTTATCACAGTTTAGCTAAAGTAACATTAGCTACTTTAGCTACACTGTGCCCCATTAGCACAGTTTAGATAAAGTAATTAACATTAACCCTAGTGTGCAATGCTCAGTGTGGCAGTAAGCTAGAGTTAGCTTCAATCCAAGGTAGCATGAAAGCAAACACAGTGCAGTCTTTCTTTCAAAGTCCTCACTCCAAATGCTGTTGCCAACTAGAAACTATTGTAGTTATTCTACTAAAAACAAGAAGGATGAATAGAGCAATAAATAAGCTTTGAACATATGGCATGTGGGTATTTTATCAACAAAGTTGTTTAAATAATACTCTTAGAGTTTTGTGTACAGCCTGAGATGCTGTCTTTCTGTCGACTGATCATCACTCAATCCTAAAACTCAGTAATGCTGCGAGTTATTATGTTATCATTGTCAATACATTTCATCATTATTCCTTTGCCCCCCCAGGCCCTCCTCATGGGGCACTCATGTGACATATGGTGCTGCATATTATGAAGTGCCGAGAGGGAGTGAAGATGTCAGACCATTACTAAAATGCTAAATCAGCTTCCTCACACTCAGCCGATTCTTTGTCCCCCCTCCTAAGCTTCGCCCGGGCTCCATCCCTCTCAACTCAAACTTGGATTTATAGGATGTTGTCGTATTTTGTGGGTCACGCATGGCCTGAAATCCACACAGCAGTGTAATGTCAACATCCGGAATGACATGCTGGTCTGTGTTAAGCCCCCCCAAAAAAATCTGCACTCATGCTTCAGACACTGAAAAAAAAATCCGGAGCCCAGAGGGATTTACTTGTATTAAATGTAGATTTTTAAACAGTGCTTACCTCACTGTGGGAGCCATAATCACAGCAGAGGCAGCCTTGTGTTGCTATTAGTGTAATTATCATAATGAGGTCCACACTACCTTGGGACTAAACTTTACTAAAATAAATTATTTTGCAGATTATTCAAGACTTGTTTTGATGCAGGAAGGCTTTAACCTTTGATCACCTGAAAACAGACTTGTGGAGGTAGAACAGGTGAGGGTAAAAACATCCTCGAAGCATTGAAATCAAATCACTAAGGCAGCCGTTCTCGATGCATTTTGTAACAAGGTTGATAACAAGGAGCAGCTTGTGTGTGCAGTTTCCTTAAATCTACTTCTCTGTGTGTCCTCTGGTCAGTTTGCACGGAAAAGGAGAACTTTGTGAACATCACCAATTATGGTATATGAACTTTCTTAAAGGTGTACTCCAAGGATTTCACTTAGGCTTCTACAAAGGGACTTGTGAATTCTGTCGAACTCAAGACTCAAGAGGCTCAAGACTCACCTGTTTGACCAAGCTTTGAATTGATTTGTTATATTGATATAATATATATATGTTTTTAGCTCCAGTGTTGCCTCATGCGTCCCCCCGTCCCCAATCCCCTGGTGCTTCTGCACCAGGAGGGTGGTCTCCTCATCTGGATCCTTGGTGCCTGGCCATGTCTCTGTTCTAAGCCAGCACTTGCTGAGTGTGTGTGTGTGTATATATGGAAATGGGGTGGGGTTACTGTAGTTTATCTCTCTACCTGTTTTCTTTTGTGAAGCACTTTGTGTTATGTTTTTAAATGTATGAAAAGTGCTATATAAATTGAAATTGAAAAATTGATTGATTGATACATGCCCCAGGTGGTAATGCATGCTTACTGTCATACTGCCCAAGGCAAGGTAAGTCTGGTGACATCACTCAGTGTATTTACATGCATGGTTAGTTTGAGTTATGGTTATAGCTTGATTAGTCTTTCAACTTGGACTAATGCCCTTGTCCCAGTCTACATCCACAGGAGGTTAATCTATTTATTGACAGCCATGTCCCCTCTGCTATGATAGATGGTGATATTGTAGTTTATTTATTTAAAACAGGGATAATGCATATTAATGAACATTATTAGATAAATTATAGCCAACGGCTAATTTCCATCCTTAGTCCCCACTGATAGGTTGATGTCACCAACATGAGAATCAGAAAAATAAAAGAAAATAATTAGAAAAATAATATGATCATTAAGATTTAAATATATATATATATATATATATATATATATATATATATATATATATATATATATATATATATATATATGGCTGATGTTTTTTTTTATAACAAAAGTCAAAGTAGCAAGTTAGCAACCCAGAGGTAAACTGGCATGAAGGACAATTTTGTAAATATATGCAACACCTACTTTCTATTCACTCTACTTACTAAGTTAAGAGGCTTCTTCTGGTTTGAGTTATTGTGTTTACACTTTACATAGTGTTTGGCTGATTTTCTCATCCAGCTCCATTCTAACTAAGCTAGGTCAAAGAGAGTCAGGCTGCTATTGTACATGCTGGTTCTGCTACACTAAACAGAACCGTAAGTAGCACCATTGCTAACACCTGTGCTTACCTACTATGTCAACATGGCTGCCATGAAAAAGGTCTACTGTTTTACTTGTAAAGAAGCAGCCAATGTTCTCTTAACATTCTACTTGTTTTCTTGTTTCATATAACAGAAGCCATACTAGGAGGCTGCTATTTCAGTAAAGTGAAGTTCCATGTTGTACAGTGCAAGAAGTAAACACAGTTATAAACTGTATGTATGTAAATGTACATGTTTACTGATGGCTCCTTGTTCCACCTCTTTGTAGGTGTTCCCTGTAAGAGAAAGAAGAGGTTTATGGGAGTAGAGACTGTGATTTAGAGAGGAAAAGATTAAAAGAGAAAATGAAAGGGAGCAAGAGAGAAGCCAATATCACAGAAACACTGTTCCTTGTGGCAAGACAGAAGTGTTTCTATTGATCCATTACTCCAAAATGTCACTAATCCTTTTACCCCACAGTCAGCATGAAGCCAAGGAAAAAAAGTTTGGAAAGAGAACGGAATTAATTTTGCCTGTGTAAGGTATATATAAAAGCAAATTTTATTTTCCTCTCATTGTTACTAGATGGAGCTCTCAAGGGCCTAAATTGAATTTCAGGGTGTACTTTTCTACATTTTTTCAAGATTTAAGTTCAGCTCAGAATGCAGCAACACGATAAAGCCCACCTGAAATAACATTTCAGGTTTTGTCCAAACTTGAATATTCTGTTCATTAAGTAAAACTTCAGAGCAAAAAACAGAAGAAATCCAACGCCGGCTTGTGGGGGAGGCTAAGAACCAAATACACTGCAGAAAATTAAATCTTATCATGATCTTATTCCATTGGCAGGGCCAATTTTCAGGGTGGTCAAACTCAATTTAGGTCATGGGCCACATCCAGCACAATTTGGATGTTTGTTTTTTACTGGACGTGTAAATAATAATAATAATATAATGTAAAATGGAGGGGAGAACGATATACATGATTAATGCACTACACTATTAATTAATCTTCAATTTACAAAACAGAAAAAGTGCAATTTCAACAATATGATGTCTCAGTTGTTCCGCATCCAGTCAGTAATATTTACTTTTTTTAAAAAAGCAGATGAAGTTATCTCCTGCCAAACTGCTTACAAATCAGTCAGTCAGTCTCCTGCTTATTCCTCATGAGGGTCACATGGTCTGCTGGAGCCTATCCCAGCGTGTTACAGCGAGAGGCAGGGATACACCCCAGATGGTCGCCAGCCAATCGTGGGGCACACACAACATTCACTCATACACTCACTATTAACCTCAGCATGTTTTTGGACTGTGGGAGGAAGCCGGAGTACCCGGTGAAAACCCACGCAGACACGGGGAGAACATGCAAACTCCACACAGAAAGGTCCCAGACCCAGGACCAAGGAGGTCTTGAACATGTAACCTTCTTGCTGTGAGGCAACAGCGCTAACCCCTGCGCCACCGTGTCGCCCTGTTTACAAATCAAAACTATAAATATTTTATCCATTGAGCCTTGAAAGATGGTCACTGACTTCACATTTCTGTGAAGGAATTACTAGAAACTGGTCTATTTTTTCATACTGTGTACAGCCATCCCAGTGGGCCAGTTTTTTTTCCTGATTTGGGTTAATTTGGTTTTGTTTTACAAAAAACAAGATTAACATTTTTTTTTTTTCTTTAAAGAATTAATTTGTTTAAAATTATAATGGATTGGCTGCAGTAGACCCCTGTAACCCTAGTAAGGAATAAGTGGGTTTAGAAAATGACTGACTTACTAAATTCAAGAAAAAAAAATGAAATAAGATAGACTATCTGCCAGTGGGAGAAGATAATTCTGCTCAATATTGGAAGAATTGTACCAAATACATTTGCACATGATACTATTAGCAGCAGAGCTGGTGAATGTAGTTGCAGGAGTTGCAGGACGTCGACCTTAGCAAGATAGCGGATGTTATTTCACAATGAATCTCTATAATAACACCTGACATCCTGTCAAAACACCCAATTGTTTTGTATTAAAAATGTGACATCAATCCTCCTAAGTCTACAGACAGTTGACAGCTGCACTGTTTAGTGATGTTAAAGCCTTTCTTGGAGGCACTTTATGTTGGTTTCTCTTCTCATTTGTCACCCATCTGTTGGCAATTATTTCACATTTTCAGTTTTTACCTCTGAACCTTCAAGCTACTTTTACAGGGTGGAAAACTGAATACAAATCTATGAATGGCAACTAAGTCTTTGAATGATGGGAGGGGTGACAGCAACAGCAGCTCAGTCATAAAATGGCTCCATATGGCTCTTTGTCTGAAGGCGTCAAGCACAACTGGGCGTCTTGGGGCTTTGTGGGTTATTGTTTCCCTTCCATCCATCAACCACCTACCTGGCTGCTTAACGCTATGTGATTCTGTAACACGTCTTCCTGTTTGAGTTATCGCACCGGGAATATGGCTACACAGTGTTTTGCAATGTGAGCGAGTGCTTTTGCTGTGCCTGTATGTGCCTATTGTGTGTAAGTGTATATAAGTGTGTGTGTGTGTGTGTGTGTGTGTTTGTGTGTGTGTTTGTGTGTGTGTGTGTGCGCGTGTGTGCGTGCATGCGTGTGTGTGTTTGGCTTCCACCATCAGGTCCGGCAGATGTTTAGCTGCTGGTGAAGATGACTATCACCCAGCATGATAATAAGGTCACGTCAAGGAGCGTTTGGGATGCAGATGTCTACAAGCTGTGTGTGTGTGTGTGTGTGTTGGTGTCAACCCAAGCTTTGCCAAATGTAAAAGCTGACATTCATGCAGTTCAGGGCAACTCATATGCACAGACACACACACAGGGATGTCTTATTGTGTGAGACAATAGTTGAAGAATTCCCAAGATTTGCGTTTGCTTACACACACACACACACACACACACACACACATGGTTATAACCAGCTATTTTAACTATAAATAAAGCTTGTTTTCTTTAATATGAGTATTGAATTGATAGTTGTTTTAAAAGTCGACCCCCATATAAAAAGATAAAAAGACATCTAAAGAAATATAAGCAAGCAATAAATTATATACAAATCCTTATGATTTATTATATCTCTAGATTCATAAAGGATCACTACGGTCTTTGCATTGTTTTCTTTATTATTTATTATGTGCTGTTTCCATGTTAATTTATGATCATAACACCCCTAGAACTTTTATCTCAGACACTCAATAGTTTCAGCCTTACATATTTTTTAAATTTATTTTTTGACATGTATTATTAAAATGTAGACACAATTTATTGGCATTAAACCAAGTTTTAAGAATGTCCAGTTCCCCTTCAATAGCAAACAGTAGTTCCTTTAAAGTTTTCCAAGACCAAAATTGTATCATCTACAAAGAAATTACACTCTAGAGAGCATGTAACATTTTTGAATAATGTTTTCTTTGTTGGAAACTTGTTTATTTGTTTGTCTAGACTATTCTCGCTATCCCACTCATTCCCAGTAATGCCATTCCTTGGTGCTACCTTGAAAATTCCTCCTTGCCCCTCAAGAAGCTCCATATTTGCCGTATATGATCAGTTCCCCCTTTTGCTTTGTCTCTCAGGTTTCCCAATTCTTTGTCTGACCACAAACCATTGCCTACTTGGTCACAACTTACTTGGTTTTGAGATTTTTTGAGAAAAAAACACTCCTAAGAGCAGATGTCCTCCTTTTCCCTTTTGGCTCCTTCATGGTTGTCAACCTGCCTGTGTGTGTAATGCACCGGAGGAAGAGAAGGAGGAGAAGCTGTGCTGCTGATCACTGAGATGATGTTTGCCACAAAGGATTCAGTGGTTGTATAAGCTCATAATTCATATTCATATTTTGGGAATAAAGAAAGACCCAGTACTGTCATTGCTGTGTCTATGAGTAAATTTGAAACATTTTTTTTTCACAATAAAAGTCTTCAATTTATGCCTGTGTTTACTTCTTCTGTTTTGGAAGATAATAACACATTTACTTGTTTAAGTTTACATGGATATAATCAAGTTCAGTCATTAACAATCATGTTATGCATCTATTTTTTTCTCATTTTCTGCTCTGCTTTGAGGAAAATTGCATTTATTTGAACGCTGCACAAATATACACATAGAAAAGAAACTACAGACTTGAACTATATGTCAGGCTTGACAATCAAAATAATTTAGTATTTCTGGAAGGGTGTCTTCACCGTGTTATCAGGAGGAAAGGGTGGAACATTGAGGATGAGAAAGCAAATGGTTTTGCTTAAAACCTTTGGTCTACTATAATTCAATTTAAAAAATGGATGAGTAACATTTAGATTTTTTTTATTTGGAATAGAAAATGACAGTCATAGACTTTTGCAACTATTATAATAATAAATAATATAGTTACCAGATTCATGTAGATTCATGGGACTTATTTATGATTACAACAGACCAACTTTTTTTTTCAACAAACGTCTTTTGTAGTGGTAAAGGTTGTATTATTTTGTTTTAATTTACATTAGAAGGTAGGTTGTTATATGGAGCAGATAATTGGACTTTAATCATTCTCAGTAGGGAAGTAATACTCTAATCAACACCTGGAAAGCACTTTTGTCTCATTAAACCTCCTTTTGCCATTCCATTAGGATTTGCAGTTTGTTAATAATGGAAATATAGATGTAGTTTTTCACATGAAGTAAGTAAATAATAAGTATGCTCATATTTAATATCATATATTAAAGAAATGTGTGTTTGTTTTTTCTAATGAGTCGCAAAGTTATTTTAATTCAAAATGACAGCCTGTTGTGTGTGTGTTCATTGCCACCACTAATCTCATTAACATCCTGGTGAGTGCTACTGAAGCACTTAAGCCTTTGTTGAGTTCCCATACCACGTCATCAATTAATATGTCACAGACATACACACACCCACAAACAGGGCCAAACACAAGTGTATACATACATATATTGAACACTTGAAAGAATCCTTACTGAGATATCAGTTAGTAATAAACACCCTTCAGTGACACATATGCGACGCATTAATTACCACCAAGCACACTTCAGTGGGCCTCCACATGAAGACATCAATTAACCTTAAGCACAGTGTAGTTATGGTTGTCACTGATGATTAGTGGGGAAATGTCGTCTGAACTATAAACGACGACTATAGGGACCACAACTTCCTGCAGTTTTCTGAGGTGACTACCAGGCTTTTCATTTCTGATGGTAAATCATTCAAATGACAAACGATAAAGCTCCAACTAACCCAAAGAGTCCTTGGAAAATATTTTAAATATTTTTACTACATGATAAAAAAAACTACCAAGTTTACCAAAAATAATAGATACTTAAATGGTAAATTGTGCAATGGCAAATTAGCTGGTTTGTGGTTTAAGACATTTTTTGCATGTTGCGTGATAGACCTGATAGACTGGGGTAGCAACAAGTTTTATGTGTACACAATGAAAAATAACAACAGCTACTGATTCACAGGTTGTGAGACAAGTCCAAATAACATCACCAGTGTAACACCACCATACTGCTACTGGTAGAAAACGGAAAAAAAAAAAACAGAACAAAAATTAAGTCAAGCGAAAACCGAGCCCTTGCAATAGTGGCATTAATGAAAAAAATTCAAAGAAGAGCATTTAGCTAACCTTATCATTTGTTTGGGTTTCATTTCATGCTATGTTCTGTCGGTTCAGTAGTAGACACAATTTAAGTGGTAGCCTAAAGGTTAGAGGATCTTGTTAGCAGAGGCCTGTCAGTTCAATACCTAGACTACCAGGATAAACTAGTTTGGGAACCAGGTCGGGAAAATTGAATGAGAAGTGCTTGCCCTTCCCTCATTTACCACTACTGATGTGCCCTTGAGCAAGTCCCTTAACCGCTCCAGTGGCAGATAATGTGGGATAATTTTTTAATGACTGTGACTCACTGAAGAACAAAAATGCAAGGCAAAGATATAGTTATGATGTGCTGTACTACATCAGTTCATGATAAGTAGTAGGATTTGTTGTTCTTGTGTCATATACCTCGCACATGTACGAAGCACATATTGTATTGCATGTGATCACGTTATACTGGTTAAAATTCAAAGTGTGTTACATTAAACTTTATTATCTTTAAAAATAACCTCAGGAGTGAATCAGAAAAAATTGTGTAAAACTATGGAAAAGCAAGATGGGGCCTGTAGAGGAGGCCGGTAGACACACCTGAAAATGTCTACATTCCTGAATGAAAACGTGAAGAGTTGAAACCTAGCAACAGTTAGGTAGAAATATTTCTCATGGTGCAATTGGTTAAACGTATATCGGGTGTTATGAAGTATGGGATAGACAAATAACTTATGTGAACAGAAATGTATAAATATCAATGTATAGGCTGACCAAACTTAGGATTGTTCTTCCAGGAGCTCAGCCTCAGAACCATGGTGCTTTATTCACTTATTCACACTTAATTTAAGCAGAACTAAAAGGGAGGATGCTATTTCACAATACTGAGGGTTAGAGTCTCTTCTGCAAGTTTGGCATATAACTTGATCTTTATTAAATAAAGGTTAAAAAAACTGTTTTGAGCCACAACCAAAGATATTACTGTATTTTTTCATCTTTTGACTTGGACAGCCCAAAATCACAGCGCATTAGCTAAAGTCGCAGTGGTCGGCAAAGCCACAAGAAAACACTAATTCAATTATTCGTGTGGAAACAAAAAGCGGTCTTTCAACTAAAAGGCAGAATACTATTACTCCCATCCTATCTAAGGAGAATATCTGAAGGCTTCATGTTTGTAGTTCTGCCATCAATGTTGACATAAAACCACTGGGAAGATTCTTAGAAATTGCAGAATATTGATTGACCTAAATTATACTGACAGGTTGCAATGCCTTACAGTACAGTATATTCTCCACTGCAATGAAAACAGCGGACATTGTGATCCAGAACAACTGTTTCATATGTGATTGACTCTTTAGCTGACGGCAACCACAGGGAGACACTCTGCAGTGCATTTTTGTGGTGGATTTCATGAGAGAATTATTATCAGGATGCACATATTTCTCTGATGTTATCACATCTCAAACAATGGGTGACATTGTTAAAACACAACTCTTTCAGATAGAACATGACACTATTGTAGGTGTTGTCTGCAGGTGTGCTTGATTGTCTTCTATGGGTCTGATCTACAAAAAACATTCTAACAGAATGTATGTGTGGTTGATGGATTTTTTGCAGGTGACTTACTAAGAATAACTGCGTAAATGACAAATGTGGCAAACACTAATGATTCTAATGATTTCAATGAAGAGTTTGGAGTTTGCAGTCTATATTTGGAAGAAGAAAAAGTCATTAATTCCAAACTGTCTCTTTTTTAACCTTTGTTACTGTTAGTGAGAGGGTGGAATTTTAGTTTAATTTAGTTCCATTCCATGTTTCTCAGTTCCATAACTTCCTGTAAGAACTTTTTTTCCTGTTGTTGTCTCCTACAAAACCATTTTATCACTACCCTTTAAATGGGATTAACAACTCAAAGTACTTTTTAATAAAAGTTTTATGCACTTGTCTCACTGCTGGTGTCCATATTTATTTGGTCTCGTTTGTAAAAAGAGATTGTTGAAGTAATGACTTCACAGTTCAACTAGGGGTGCAATGTGCTGTTCTATGCCATAATCCAACTTACTGTGTAAATGATTCCTCTACATGTAGGATTTGCATTAATGTACCAGTCTAATGACTGTAGTTAGATTTGTCCATCAGTGATTCTATAGTCGGTATGATCTGCTCTCTATTTGCATTTTTCATTATTTCCCCTGTCATAAACACTTATAAATTACAATAATACTTACTGGTCCACCATGTAAATTACTTAAAAACTGTGTAAATTACCCCAGATGAGAGTCCAAAGCAGAGCAGAGTGGGTTACCGTTGCTACACTGATGGTCATGTTTATGCCTGCATTAAACAATGTAGCCAGACATCATCATCACTGATTGGGAAATAAAAGCATGACAGCCACATAATGTGATTTACTATTGAGGCACCGTTGTGTTGTGTCCACTTAAAAACCTTAAAAACCTAATTACTTAAAGATTGATTGCATCTGCATCGGTTTGAAAAATGCTGACCATAAATTGTATAAATGAAGGCACCTCATGCTGTATTCAGGCATACCTTGTAAACTCTGAAACCTATACTTAAATAGCCAAGAAGGTTATTAAATGGTATAGCTTTCTTTGTCGAAATGCAGATATCCGTCACTAGTTGTTCTTTCACTACAGCATTTCCAGTAAGTGCAAAACAAAGCCATAGACTATATTCTAATATATAAAACATTTAAAAATCCCACAATATAATCAAATCAAATAGTCAGCAACAGTTGTTAGCAACATATTCTTGTATGAGTCTTTATGCGGCTCTGTGATGATTTTCATCTTGTTCAACTGTTGCATTTTTATAATTAGATGTTAAATAATAATTAGATATTTGAATAATAGGTTTTTAAAATTATAACAATATCACATTAATTTGTAAATCAGGGACTTTTCATAAAATGTATTTTTAAAAATCCCAAGTCAAACCTAGTTAAACTAAAATTTATTAATCTATAACTATAATGTAACCCCTCTCTCTCTCTCTCTCTCTCTCTCTCTCTCTCTCTCTCTCTCTCTCTCTCTCTCTCTCTCTCTAAAAATAAGCATGCAAAGACTAAACTAATGGCCTTAACACCTTTGGCTCTGGGACCTGTTTTCATTTTTTTTTTTTTTTATCAAAGAAAAATGATATGATTAATATTTCTTTCCAATTCAGACTCATTAGTCTTGGCTCATTTTCTGTACCCCTGCTGTTCCCACACGAGGTTGCAATCTCGTTGTGAAATTCAAGCACCCACACAACACAACACACACACATTTTACCCTCTGTCTTGCAAAGAACTGATCTTTATTTTCTCATACTCTATCCCGGCTGCAAATTTGTGGCTGGACACAACAAACATAGCTTTGCCAGTGTGGTTCTTGATTACAACCAATCATAAGAGAAACAGCCCAACAGATTCTCTGCTCTGTGGGCCTGGCAATTAATTTTGGAAGCGAAAGAGAAGCTTTTGATGATGATGTGGAGGAAGCGGTTTCAGAATGTGAGGATCACATTTCTCAAAACAATACACAGTCTGACAGTGACTTTGCAGAAGAGGCTGCATTTGAGATTTAAGCATCAGCTAGTTCCAGAATGAACATGAGCCACATGACCAGCTTGTCAGTTTCTAGTAAGTGAAGAAATATAAATGCCAAAACATTTAATGATCTTTTTGCACAAGTGACTTGAAGAAAATGGCAAAATTGCAGGGCTGGGTCATAATAACTTATTTTTTTTTATTAATATAAACTTACATACATATATTAAATACAACACTTGGTGCTAAAAAATTTAGAAAAAAAATGTAGAAAAAGCCACAACTTTAACATTATCGACCCATTCCCTCAAACATATAACATGTACTGAGCCATTTGTAACAATAACAGCAGACCATTATATATATATATATATATATATATATATATATATATATATATATATATATATATAAAGTTGTGGCTTTTTCTACATTTTTTTTCTACATTTTTTAGCACCAAGTGTTGTATTTAATATATGTATGTAAGTTTATATTAATAAAAAAAAATAAGTTATTATGACCCAGCCCTGCAATTTTGCCATTTTCTTCAAGTTTACAAAGTGTGCCTGTTTCGTTGTTTGTACCACTTGCAAAGACTTATTTTTTCTGACTTTAATCTGGGCAAATGGACATTATGTGATGTAGCGAGAAATACTTTAATTAATAAAGTTTTAATTTTCACAAACAAAATTAACAGCTTATATCACAAATGTGCAGTAAATGACTGAAAAACATGAATATACAAGGTTATGAGAAGTGTATGTCTTATAATGTATAATGTCTTTTCCTTCCCACAGCTTTTTATGGAGTTGTACAGTTGCTCCTGCATGGTGAGACCACCATTGTCACACTATGGAGTAGTAATAAAAAGGTAAACTTGGACAACTTTTAGATTCAAATATTTTTAAAAGAAATGGAACAAAACATGTCAATGCCTATGTAAACATGTAAAACCATAAAACGATTGTTTTTATCACTTCCAACAAAGATGTTGCAGAATTTCCCTCTCTCATCCGCAATCCCCTGAAGAACTGTGGAGTAATGGCTCTTTCTATTTAACTAGTCCCCTCCTCCTGATGTGTGGTCTCCCTATCGTGAAGTGGCGTCCATTGATGGTGCCAATAACTCTGTCTATGGGCGCATGTCGTGCGGAAGCAGCAGAGGTAGCTGTCCTCTCACAACTGGTGAACAAGCTAATGAAACTTGGCACCATGTCACAAAAGGTTGCAAGCGCTTCCACAATACACCTGTGTGCTGATAATTGTGACAGATTGATCTTGTCAGATCCATCTCGGAAGTTATTTCGGTTGGCTGTATACCAAAGGAGAGTGCAACCTTCTGCTCAAGAGGAAGCTGCAGGAGGACGTTCATCCTGCTGGTTCTGATTTAGACTGTGCTATTTATGTACATCTGTGAGGTAATCAAACTGCCTATGAATCAGTTGGACTACCCCCACTGGGTTTGGGAGAGCCATGTGTATCCAGGTCCATCATATCATTCATGTCATCAGAGGGGGGAAAGTCACCATCTCCTCTCTGGAGCACATGAAATAACACATTGTCTGTCTCATTAATATTAATCATCCTCTCTTGATTGGCTGATTTCAATCACTTTGAAAGGGGGTGACATCACACTTTGTGGAAGTCTTGATAGTTCATTTTAAGACACAGTTCCTGAATAGTGGCTGTGGATTGAGCATTTCGATGTTGTTTTTATAACAACTAGATCTTTCCTACAATCAAAAATCAATTAAAACATCACTTTATACAGTATGGGACCTTTAACAGAACACATTTGTACCATAACGAATGGCTTATCGTGGGAAGCTGATTTACTTTCAAGGGCTTTTAGGTGTATTTCTTTAAATAAGACTAAGTGCAAATGTGTCCTATTTGATTGCTATGGACCAAGCTGAAAATATGTAATATTATACCAAGGAGACTATTTTTCTCCTTTTTTTTCTGGCTCCGCTGCAAATGCAATGACACTTTCCATATTGCTGATGGGACTTTTCAATCAACAAGCAACGCTGTGTCGGCTGGGCTTCACTCTATATGCCAAGACCCAAGTATTATGAAATTGCCTCTCAGTGGCTATGGGTTTAAATTTCCTTTTACAATTTAGCGCTTTCATTAAAATGCTCGTTTTTTTTTCCTGACCAAGGTGCAAGTGCATTAGCTCTGGGAAACCTTCGTACCTTTATAAAAGACACTTTGCGAAAATGGAATGGCACACTGTAGGCTGAAACAAGGGAAATAAGGCGAGGCTTTTATTAGTAAGACTTGTGTGGCATGTGGAGCACAATGAAATAAGTCTGTGAAAGCTAATACACAAAGTAAAGTTCATTGAGAGGACAGCAAGTTCCTGCAAGTTGTTGGTAGTGCTGTGGATTTACAGAGCTTTGACCTGTGATTGAGTGCTGAGAGTCAAGTCTTTTGATTCACATTCATTATTTAAAGTTGAATTTATCACTGTCAGGCCTAAGTTCGCTGTCCTAATACCTGTGATTGTATTTACCATTACCAAGCCCCGTTGGTTTCTCCGAACCATAGAAGAAGACATATGCTTCTGTCAGCCGATGACATAGGCTCATTATTAAATGCCTATGGATTTACGTTCAGTTTATGACCAAGTCAATATGGCTGTAAAGGAGCTCAAAGCAATGCTCTCACTGAGCTGAATCACTGACTCTGTTGGATGTTATCCCGCTGTTCCAGAATTTATTTGGCAATAAAATCATGTAAGTACACCATATATCTACATCGGCCCTGGAAAATGCAAAATAAGCTCCTTTGCAATAGTCAAAACCCACACAAGAGTCTCGGAGTTTGCAGAACAAGACAGACAAACCTTCATTCTCTACAAGCGGCCCTGAAATCATCATTATACTGACATGCTGAGCAAGGACAATACAGCCTGTGTATAGCAGCTCTCTCTATTGACTCTCATGTGTCAATATAACAATGCTCACTATCTGGGGTCACTTGTGTTTTTTTGGGTTTATTTCAAGGGAAATCAATCATACATTGTTGCCTTGTGTCTCTGGTTAAATGAACAAACATGAAATCATATGCACTGACTGATAACTAATTAGGATGAGATTGGATTGGGAAATTCCTAGAGTTGTTAAAAAACTGTAATTATAAATGTTTCACAAGTACCTTTCTACACTACAGGTAAATAAAGTAACATTTGATACAATAGGTATGGAATAACCCCACCTTTTACATTTGGTCAATATTTGTTCATCCATCCATCCGTTTTCTATACCCACTTATTCCTCAATGGGGTCACGGAGGTCTGCTGGAGCCAATCCCAGCATACTTCGGGCAAGAGGCAGGGATACACCCCAGCCAGTTTGCCAGTTTACCATGGAGCCTATACAACATCCACTCACACACTCATGCCATGGGAAATCTCGATGTCTCCAATTAACCTAAACATGTCTTTGGATGGTGGGAGGAGACCAGAGAAATCCTACACAGACACGGGGAGGACATGCAAACTCCACACAGAAAGATCCCAGCCCAAGTCCTTGAACATGTGACCTTATTTGCTGCGAGGCAACAGCTACTACCCACTGCCCCACCATGCTGCCCAATATTTGTTTATATCATAGAATCAAAGGTTTTTGTTTGTTTTTTGCATAGTGTCTACTTGAGCAGACTCAGTGCCCCATCGTACATACTATCTAGCAATAACTGCACTTATAGCAGTGTTTACTCTATTAATGTTAAATTGCTGCTTCGGGAGCCACCATGAATGTTTTGCGCAGCATAAAACAGCATATTACACTCATTCGGTTGGTAACAGAAGGTGTAAGCAAGGGTTCATGACCAGGTGCCGGAGGGCTATACTAAATCATAGCTCTGGGTCTGATAACCACTGATAACATCTCTTCACTGAGATGAACATTACTGATAAAATGTTATGGAAAATGTTTTCAATGGAGATAAGTCCACACTGCAAAAATGAAATCTCAACAGGAGAAAATATTTTGTTTTTGGTACAATTAGCCCCACAATAGGCTGGCGACCATCTGGGGTGTATCCCTGCCACTTGCCTGTAATGCACAGAGATTGGCTCCAGCAGACCCCCACGACCCTAATGAGGAATAAGCAGGTATAGAAGTTGAATGAATGAAGTCTAATATTGAGTATAATTATCTTGAAAATTATTATTGCATTAGCAGATAATTTTGCTTATTTCAAGTATTTTTTTAACTTGATTTTGGTCAATTTAGTCTTGTTTTCATAAAATAATATATGATTTCTGGACTGTCAGAGGATGCCTATTGTGGACGCACAGTGCAGAGGTGTTGTCTTTGCTGCACCTGGCACCCTGATTCCTAAATGGAGAATTGGGCAAGTTGAAGAGAGTCATTAGCCTGGCTAACACCAGACCTCCTATCAATGTAGATTGATATTCTGTTTGGGAACCATCTGTTTATTTGTTCATATTGGAGGTGTTATTTATGAAAGCCCAGAGCTGTTTATTGGGTGCTACGAATGTCTATCAAATGCATCTGTACACAGTTTATAACAAATTGTATCATACCTGTATCATGCTACATATCCAATGACATATGTATATATAGTTTAGTCGCTTCATTTATTGATTAGAGACTGTAAATTAATTACAATGAGGGGTCATTGGGCGAGTGCTCTGAAAACATCTTATAACTTTATTCTATTTTTTTATTTTAATTGTATGTTTTTAGTTTGTAATTCAGTCAGTCATTCTCTATACCTGCTTATTCCCCATTAGGGTCGCAGGGGTCTGCTGGAGCCTATCCCAGCGCATTACGGCGAGAGGCAGGGATACACCCCGGGTGATCAGCAGTGGTGGGATTGTGGTGGGAGGAAGCCGGAGTACTCAGTGAAAACCCACGCAGACACGGGAGAACATGCAAACTCCACACAGAAAGGTCCCAGACCCAGGACCAAGGAGGTCTTGAACATGCAACCTTCTTGCTGTGAGGCAACAGCGCTAACCCCTGTGCCACCATGTCGCCCTTGTAATTCAGGTAAATGTTTGTCTTTATGTAGTGCACATTGATACCCTGTGTATGAAATGCACTGTGTAAATTAAGCTGCCTATTATCCTGTTCAAATGCTGCATTGTGTAATTTGTATTATATTCTGTACATGCAGTATCTATTGCAAGGCCTGTCTGCTCTGGAAAAGGGATCCTTCCTCCTTGCTTTTTTTGAGGTTTATTCAATTATTTTCTGCTTTTCCCTTTACAGGTTTCTTTTATTTATTTATTTTCATTTAGGGACATTTTCCTTATTTGATTCGAGTCTCTAAGGGCAGGCAAATCTATGATCTGTGATTTCGGGCTATACACATAAAATTGATTTGAATTGACCAGAAAGAAAGCACTGAAACAGCCAATTAACCCTTTAACCCCTTAAGCCTCAACCAGGCTGCATTAACCCTACATGAAAGAACCATATATGTGAACTATTGAGCATTAACATGTGTTTCATGGAACAGGAGATAGATATAATATGAGATAGATATATATAGCAATGAAGCTATTTTTAAAATGTGAGGAGTAGAGATAAAAAGTCAGCTGAAAAATAATTACTCCAGTAAAGTATTGATACCCAAAATTTCTACTTAAGGAAGGTAACAAACTATTTGTACTTCATTACTTGACACCTCTGCTGAGGACTCCTACCAGCTGGCACTGGTTGCTGGTAACTGAAACTGTAAAGGATGGGAACGATCAGACAAGATGGATTCTGCTTTCTTATCTTTCCTGTGCAGTGCCAGTTATTTTTGCTGCAGACATTATTAACCACCTCATTGAGAACATTTTCTCTGTTTTACCTTGAGAGATTTATACCAGCAGATAAAGGGGAAAGTGACTCAATAAAAGACTGATTAAACAATGTCATCCGGGTCCTGTCAACCTGGAACTTACAGTTTCCTGAGATGAAACAGACCCTGGCTTTCCTCCTACACTATGTCAATATTATCCTCAAATGTCATTTTATCATCTATTACAGTTCTAGGAATCCACTATTTGTATGTTCTGGCCATCAATAACTGAACTGACATGAAGGGGATAAGAACATCTGAAGTCAAGAAACATATCCTTAAACGTTATATATTCAGTACGTAAATGCTGTTTAGCAGGGTCATTATGAGTGTAGACTGTATCCTCAACAAACAGCAATGGTTTGCATGCATCCTGTGCAAGTCAGTAACAATATGGAGCGCGCAGGATTAAAGGAATTCCCCCATTTTTTCCTCTTTCAGACTGTTCCTGACCTAAAACAGGTTTCCACCTGTCCTGGTTGCCCACTGGTTGTTTACTAAACCAACGGTAGATCTCTGAGCTAGCCAGCCACGTTGGCCCGGCTCTGTCCTATCAGGCCCAAATGCGGGCTGCTCTCACCTTTACCGGACTTTGGTTGCTGTTTATGATCCTGTTCCATCTGTCTGCACCGGTTACTGTCATCGTCCATTTACTGTGTCTGCATCCCAGTCATGGCTCTCCTTTACTCACCCACGCAGCTCCGCCAGTTTATTCCCCAAATGTCCCCCTCCACCGAATTTATCGCCACCCTGAAAAACTTCAGACTTCTTCACCGTCCCCACTACATCCATCGAGGCTCCCACTGCAAGTTTTGTTACAACTCCACTGCTACAGACTCCATCCCAGTCCAGTCGTCTGTTCGCAGCTCCCACACCTTTGCATCACGTCACCACAACAACACATATCATCAGAGCACACCCGCAGTGAACACGTTCAACCTCCGGTCAATCCCCACTTCCGCTGCAGTAATTTCAAAACAAAAGCACTTAAAAATCGCCCTTTTCAATGCTAGATCTGTCAACAATAAAAGCCTCATTCTCAATGAATTCATCACAGACAACCAGCTGAACATTCTCTGCATTACTGAAACCTGGCACAAACCCCTGGACTATTTTTCATTAAACCAAATCACCCCCCCTGAATATTCCTACCTGGACAACCCACGCTGAAGGCAGGGGTGGTGGCACCGCTGCCTTTCATCAACAGGACCTACAACCACATGCTCTTTCCATCCCTGCTGCCCCATCATTTGAACACCTGGCTTTTAAACTCTCTGGTCTTAAACCTCTCATTATCGTAATCATCTACCACCCCCCAAACTCAATTCATCATTCCTACCAGATCTCTCTGATTTCACTACCACACTTCTCTCAATCCATTCTACGCCTTGGCGACTTTAACCTCCATATCGACTCCAAAGACTGTAAAGCTGCTATAGACTTTCTGGATTTACTCAACTGTCTCAGCTTCACCCAACACATCAACTTTCCCACCCACACCCAAGGACACATCCCAGACCTGGTCTGCTCCACCGGCCTCCACGTCCACAATATCTCTAGCACCAATCTCTCCATATCAGACCACCTGGCCATCACACTCAACATTGACATTCCTGCCCCCAAAATCAAACATGACCATGATATCAACTTCTGAAACCTTAAATCCATCTCCCCGGTTTCTCTTTCCACCTGCACTCTCCAGCCTCATCGTTCCTACAAATCTAACTACCATGGACCTCGTTAACATTTACAATACACTGTCCACCACCCTTAATAAACTGGCCCCCATGAAAACCAAAACAGTCACCTTCATTCACTCTGCTCCCTGGTTCACCCTTGAACTTCATAAACTCAAGAAACAACTAAGACAACTGGAACACCTGCATGAGAAAACGGGACTTACAGTACACGCCCACGCTCACAAAGACCATCTGCTCCTTTACAAATCTTAAGTTAACAAAGCCCACTCCGTCTAGTACTCCAGTGTAATTCACTATGCATTTTCCAAACAACACACTGTTCTCCATAATAAACAAACTCCTCAAACCCCACGACATTTCATCCTCATTCACCCTGGAGAAATGCAACCA
Organism: Lepturacanthus savala; assembly: GCA_030544235.1. Taxonomy (NCBI): domain Eukaryota; kingdom Metazoa; phylum Chordata; class Actinopteri; order Scombriformes; family Trichiuridae; genus Lepturacanthus; species Lepturacanthus savala. The sequence goes on along the minus strand of CM060464.1, from coordinate 20,980,753 downwards.
CCTCATCTCGTTTTTCACCACCACCAGCTCTCCACTTTTTCACCCATATCCACAGCGGACCTCTCCAAAATATTCGCCACCATGAAGACATCCACCTCCCCCCTGGATCCCATGCCCTCTGGACCTGTCAAAGCCCAATTCACCTCCCTCACCCCACTTATCACGGACATCATCAACTCATCCCTCACCTCTGGCACTGTCCCACCACCACTTAAGCTTGCAAATAATTCAATCCGGCTCCAGAATCTACCATAGCACAGAAACAGCTCTTCTTAAAGTCACCAATGACCTCCTGCTCTCATCCGACTCCGGCTCCTACCTGTCTGAAAGATCCCATTACATCTCAATCAATCAGCTCAAATCACACACCACCCCTGTCTCACTTGGAGTTCCTCAAGATTCAGTCCTCTGTCCCATGCTTTTCATTTTGTACATGCTCCCACTTGGTCACATCATTCACCGCCATGGACTACATTTCCATTGTTATGCCCATGATACCCAGCTTTATATAACCACCAAAACCATCACACCGTCAATCCTCTCCACAATCACCAACTGCTTCACTGACATTAAATTCTGGATGAACCACAACTTCCTCAAACTCAACAGCAATAAAACAGAAATCATGATTTTCGGTCCAAAAGCCATGTTCTCCACCTATCAAAATTTCTCACTCACCAATCGATGGACACTCTGTCACTCCCTCCCCTCTGGTCAAAAACCTTGGCATCTACATGGACCCTGCATTCAGCTTCAAGCCCCACATCAACCACAACATAATCAAGACATTCTTCTTCCACCTCCGATATGTCGCTCATCTTCGGTCTACTCTCTCCCACCACTGCCGCTGAAACACTAATCCATGCCTTCATCACCACCAGACTCGGCTACTGCAATAGCATCCTGTATGGCCTCCCCTCTACAGCCCTTCAAAAACTACAATACGTACAAAATTCTGCTGCCAAAATTCCACTACTTACTCGCTCCCCCTCCAGAGAACGCATCACCCCCGTCCTCCGTCAACTTCACTGGCTTCCTGTAACTCAACGCATCAATTTCAAAACCTTCCTCACAATCTACAAGGCCCTAAACAACCTGGCACCACCATACCTTACAGATCTCATCGCCACCACTCCCCCACCTGCCAACTGCGCTCCTCTGATGCCAACCTCCTCACCCCCATCACCAAGTCCAAGCACCGCACCCACCGCCTGGAACTGTCTCCCAGCCATCTGAAACTCTGACTCTTTCCTGATGTTTTCTTTGAATCCCCTATCCTACATGTCCGTTCTTTTCTTTATGTAATTGTTTTTGTAAAGTGTCTTATGTAAGAAAAACACAGTTATTTCAATGAAGGTAACTTATTATTATTATTATTAATTTATTATTAGTAGTAGTGGTGTTAGTATTCATATTATAATTATATTGTGTCAAATATTTTGTATATTCTGAGGGGAAAAGCAAAAAAGCTTTATATCATACAAAAAATAAATGTCTGTCTATCTGTCTGGGTTAAAACCACAATGATGGCCTACCTAAGTGAAGCCTACCTAAGCACCAGGAAAAGCGCTATATAAAACTTATATTAACTTATAAAACTATTATTATTATTATTTTTCCCAGTGAAGGAGCATTGGGGCCACATAGAAATTTCCTTATTTTTGTAAGAAAAACACAGTTATTTCAATGAAGGTAACTCTAAACTAATCAGAAAAAAACACTTTATACATTGGTAATGTGGTAGGTGACTATTCTAGCTGCAAAGTCTGTTTTTTTGTTGTAATATCGACATAAGTGCAGAGAGGGCCATTTCCAGCAACTATCACTCCAGTGTTCTAATGGTACAATGTGTTTTCTCATTGCATCAGAAGGCTAATGTAATACAATTTTCTATTATATTATATTATATATATATATATATATCCAGTATATATACATATTGCTACATAATATATTTCAAATATTTAATTATTATATACAATATTATGTTATCATACAAAGTTTTAAAATGGATGAATATCTGTGCACAATATGTTCAAATATACAATGGAATCAAGTTTTCCACTAAACTCATAAGCAGACACTAACTATTCTGTGCTGTTTCACTGCCAACCCGCTGCTGATCATCCGTTAGTTTCAGGTGGGGGTGAATGTGCAACAGGCCTCCGCTGGTGCTTAGATGTGCGAGATTCTCAGAGGGATTTGTAAGAAAGCAAATTATGTATTTGACAGCTGATGTGATTTCAGATGAATTCTTCAAGGAATCTAAATAATGAAAAGTGCGTACGACAACACACAGAATGTAAAATTAAGATCAGAGTGCTCATGACAGCTGATACAATCAAATTTGACTCAGTATTCTTTTTTTTTTTTTTTTTTGGAGCTCAAGCTGGAAGCTGCAGCTGCCAAAACATTCTCTTGTGATACTAAGGGGGCGAGACTATTCTGCCCTTAATGTAAGTTTAATGGTACATTGTTATGTACAACCATCACATTGCAGACAGAAAAAAAAAAAAAAAAAAAAAAAACTAAGAGGTGCTGGCAAGCTGTATAAGCCATTGTACTGCAGGTGAAAGTTGAGGTGAAGTGACAGAGGCTTTATCTTTTAAACAAACTAAAAGTCCTAAAAGTCCAACATGAAGAAGAAAAAAAAAAGAAGGAAATAAGTGTTGAGGAGTATCAAGTGAGAAAGAGATATTTAGCACCTATCAGGAAAGAGAAATATTGTAATTGTTGCTAAGTGATCTTGTTTATTTATTTATTTTTTTTCATCCTCTTATCTAGTTCTTACATTGGTTGATTATACAGTTAATTAACCATCAATCAAGACTTCCTGTGCTTATTTGACTGGGATGCTACAGAAACTATTAATCGATTAGTTGTTTGGCTCATAAAATGGGGTAAATGTTGACATCTGTTTCCCCAAATACGAAGATTCAGTCAGTCAGTCAGTCATTTTCTATACCTGCTTATTCCTCATTAGGGTCGCAGGGGTCTGCTGGAGCCTATCCCAGCGTGTTACGGCGAGAGGCAGGGATACACCCCAGATGGTCGCCAGCCAATCATGGGGCACACACCATTCACTCACACACTCACACCTATGGGCAATTTAGAGTCTCCAATTAACCTCAGCATGTTTTTGGACTGTGGGAGGAAGCCGGAGTACCCGGTGAAAACCCACGTAGACACGGGGAGAACATGCAAACTCCACACAGAAAGGTCCCAGACCCCGGACCAAGGGGGTCTTGAACCTGCGACCTTCTTGCTGTGAGGCAACAGCGCTAACCCCTGCGCCACTGTGTCGCCCCTACGAAGATTCAACCTAAAATATTTTTTTTGTCCACAACCCAAAGATCATCAGTTCATGATTATAGAAGACTAAAGAAACCTGAAAATAATCTGATTTGAGAAACTGGAATCAGAAAATGTTGAGAATTTCTTTTTAAAAATTATCAAAATATCAGGGATTAATGTAGTAGTTAAACTAATCAGTTAATTGTCTAATCATTACAACTCTACCTGGCATATATCTGAGGGTGACCATAATTTCACTGATCCCTCCAGTATTGAGCTTTGTAGCAGTTTCCCTCCAACCAGATTATCAATATAATGGAAGTGCACAGGGCAGAAAAATTGGAGAGACCAGGTGTTCATATTAAGCAGATGTGTGTGAGGCTATTATCAGTCATTCACACATGCTTATACACAGATTCACACACAGATGGTGTCCTTGGATGAGATATGCCTATTAATATCATTGATATATAATTTTATCAAATATAAAATGACAAAGCTTTGAATACATGCTATCATAATTTATAATGGGGGGGGTCATTGGTTCGATAGAAGTGAGGGCTGCATATAGTGAACCATGGCATCCATAATAATTCCAAATATTTATATAAAATATATAATTACGCATTCGTAAACAAAATATTTAAAAAAAAAATAATTTTCACCAATATGGGCAAGTCAGGACAAAGTTATTGAGAATAACACAGTTTTGTGTGTTTAAAGCAGTAATTTGTGGATAGTCCCTAAATGAAACCCCTGTTGTACCCTCCTGAGGCCAATTAAAAAAAAATAACTTTTTCAAACTTTTATTAATTTATCAACTTTTATTTGACTTACTATACATTTATTTCTCATTATTTTTTATTCCGTATTTCTTTTTATTTCAATTGTCATTTATTATTATTATTATTTTATTATTATTATTAGTAGTAGTGGTATTAGTATTCGTATTATAATTATATTGTGTCAAATATTTTGTATATTGTGAGGGGAAAAAAAGCAAAAAAGCTTTATATCATACAAAAAATAAATGTCTGTCTATCTGTCTGGGTTAAAACTACAATGATGGCCACCCTAAGTGAAGCCTGTAACAGAGATAATAAAATATGATTTGAACATCTCTGAAGCAAATTTAACCATTGAAATGGTTGCATGCAAAAAAATGAAACTAAACATTAATTTAGATATATAATCATTTTGATAAAAGGGTAAAGAAAGGTAAAACACAGAGAAGAACTTGAAAACAGAACCGTAGCCTCAGGGTGTGCTGCAGCTCTTGTCATTTCCTTATTAAGTTCATGTGGTTTAAAATAATTGCTTTTTACACCAGGCGGTATGTGTTCTTAATTTACCTGAGGTGAAGAGCTCGGAGGCTTTTTTATACATTCAAATAAATTCTATAGTTATTATAAAGCAGTAACCTGCAGATTTTCATGTAATTTACATATCGTGGGCGAATGCTTATGGATTTGACTTCCAGATGTACTTGGATTGTTAAGCATGTGATTAATGGACATTACGCTTTGGTTCAGTCTATTTCCAATGGAGGGCTGCAGTTTATTGGTGTGAAATGAACGAATAGTCCCAGTTTAGCAATTAACAGATTTCCTTTTTCGTTATTTCACAGCATTTCTTCAGGATGAGAGCACTAACGAATGCTGCATCGACTACATTTTTTGGCCCGCGATGCTCAAAACTGGCTCAATGAGATTGAATCAGCAATTATCCATCCAGTCAGACACAACTCAAACTAGTTTCAGTCCCGGGAATGAAGAAATATTTCTCCTCCTCTCTGATACAGTGACCTTGGCAAGTGCAGAACGTGCCTGTGTCGGATCTACTTTATTCACATAATCATTATGAATCTATATCCATTTTGAGGACCGCAGCGCTTTAAGCTGAGCCGACGTTTCATACATGATCTCTACGTCAGCCAATATCAGTGTCCTGCAGGGAAAATACACTTTGATACAGTTTCCCAATTTCCTTGTGTCATTTGTATAAGTTTGGCACATCTGTGTCTGTGCTCAGTTCAGCCTCTGACTGAAATTCTGGTTATTTCTCTCCATTCTTTTTCATTTTTTTCCTCCCTGCACATTTATTGGCAAAATCACATAGATCTATATAGAACACTAGATGACTCATCCAACACTGCTGTCCAAAGAGCCGGCATCCCCATGCAGCCGCTGTCTTGTGTTGGTTCATTTGTTCCCTTAGAGCATCAAGCCTGGAAAAACTATTAAATAATCTTAATTTACTAAATTGTCAAACAATTTTCAGATTTGCAGATAATTAAATTAGATATACACACACACAAAGTGGTTTAAGAAGAATCATGATGAAAGAACCTTTACATAAGCAAAAATAAAATTGCAATAAAAGTGAATAAAAATGTAAAAATTGCATTGCATTAAATTCTTCACAACAGCCAGTGTACACAGGATTTCTTAGTTAAGGTTCCACTGATCTTACATGCAAAACAATGGCAATATTTTATTAAAAATAATTGATAACCTGACAAGTTTATTGGTTTATTAGACACTAGGTAACAACTTCATGAATGCCATACAATGTCCCTCTAATGTTTCCTTTAACAAATGTTAAATATTTTTTTCCAAATATATTTTTCTATGCTTTATTATTTATTTAAGTATATAAGTGGTGCAAAGCAATGAATTACAAAACTTCTAAAATGATGAAAACACTGCCTCAGTATAGATGAATTGTCATTATATATATATATATATATATATATATATATATATATATATATATATATATATATATATAGGGAAAAATCCTTTGACAACCATCACCTTAGGTTTTCATTTTTATTTATTTATTTTTATTTATTTGTTTATTTATTTACCATCTTCTGACACTTGATGGACCAAACAACTAATCATCCAAAAATAATTTACAGATGAATCAATATTGAAAATAAATTACAGCACTTGAATTTGAATTAGACAAGCATACTATATACAGTACCTGCAGCTAATTCTGTCCAAGCAGCTTATAAAAAGCATTCACAGAGGAATGGCAAAGCAAAGAATAGAAAAAAGAACATTTAATAAATTTCAAGTCATAAGTCAAAATCCTGAACTAGGAAAGATTTGGGAGCTCAATATTTGCTGATACAATGATTTGAGCCAACAATGAAATGCCTTAGTTAATTAAATTGGGGGACATTTTGGAACCTATTGGCTATCATCTGATAACAGCTCATTATTATCAAAATAGCTGGTGGTTAATGCAATAATGGCGACCAATCGATTAATTGACGAATTGTTGCAGCTCTGCTGTGTGCAGTGTCAAGAGATTTAGAAAAAGAAAGAGAGAGAAATCACCACCCACACAGCAACAGGACTGCTGCAGGGCATAAAATATCTTTTATTATACAAAAATACTACAGATGATTAATTTAATGAATTATGCTGCATGGAGACAACTTGATTTGTGGTCTAGTTTGCGGGTGCAGTGGAACCTCTAGCTGTTTAACTGGGCTGAGATACAGCAGCTCCCATGCAGCTCATTGTGTTTGTCTTAGTCGCTTTACGAGTGCATTCGTTTGGGTGGTAAATTGATTTTTTTTTTCTCTTTTTTTGCCAGGAATGTTTTTCTTTTTTTGTAGGTAATTACGGGAATGGTGGCATTTCCTGCACATCTGCTCAACCAGTTTGTTCTCTTTGGGTCCTGACAAATGACTTCACGGAAAAGTGCTGAAAGAACTGCAAGGGAGGCTTGCATGCATTTTACAGAAACAGGAATACACCAAACACACACACACACACACACACACACGCACACTCGCACACACACACACACACACACACACACACACACACACATCAAACACACCTTAAACAGATGTATCACTGTGAGGTTAATATATGCTGTTATAAATGACACCATAGATCCAAGGCTACTCATACATACACCCACACACAGTCATAAACACACACACAAAGACATACACCCACACACTCTGCATATATAATAACCAATCTAGGTGAAGGACCTTTATGAATGCAGGCACGGATAAAAACATAATTACAAGCATACATAGAGTTTACCAGTATAATAAAATCTTCAGAGATCACACACACACAGTTTATTCTATTTACTTATTTTTTTTTCTTATTCGATACAAGGGTCTAAGGACAGGGGCATGTTGTATTGCTGTACAGACTCTAAAGCCCCCTGAGGCGAATCTGCAATTTGTGATTTTGTTCTATACAAATAAAACTGGACTTAACACAAAAGAACACATACACACACATGCACTTGCAGCATTTTGAGCAGCAGGAGCCACTGCATCAGTTTTCTAAGATTGTCACCTTTACAGGACACACACATTGAATTCTGCGACAGCATAAAAATATCCTGCAAATTACATGTTTTGTGCTTTCTCTTGTGAAAAAATTGGGTTCAAACACATCCTTCTATATTATTTCCATAAAGGTATAATGTACTATAATTTAAATTTGCAATGAGGGACATACAGGACTGGTCAGATAGATACTGGAGATTATCTGACATTGCCTGACATCCATTTTTTCTTCTGGCATAATGCAGATTTTGCATTTGCATTTCATGTACTAAATATGGCATACAACATTTTATTCAAATCAGTGTGTACTGCTTGTAAAGTATATGGTTTCTAATAGAGTCATAGAGATCAGACCAACGTGTTTCAGCTCACAAGTGCCTCTCTCAGGGTTAATATTAATAATTATCAATAATAATTTTAATTATAAACCCATCCATAAATAACAATGACATTTTTGTCATGGGTTTCATACACTTTCTTTAATATCTAAAAGCAAAAGTCGTATCAGATAGGAACAACATCTTATGAAATGGGGGCCGTCGGAGTCAGTTTAGGGTTCCTTGACATGAAAAAGATTAAAACCAATCACTTGAAGAAAAAGTTTTTACCAATGTAACTTAAACCTGCATGAATAAACTTCAGTGCCTCCATGAACACAACACATGCAATATTATGGAGTTAAATTAAAATACTTGTACTAGGGTTTTCATCCTCAACATATCCTTCGTTTTAGCGATTTAACGAAAAAATGTACATGAAATGCTCCATTGGAGCACTAGTGGCTTCAAATTCATTGTCATATAACAAATTCTGCTCACAGGCCTTATACAAGGTTTTCAGTGTGCACCAAGAAACTTTGCCACTTTCAGCAGATGAAAGTAAAAACATCCTTTAAGTGTCACACTCTTCACATACATCATTACATACAAGGAGGCTCAAACAGCAAGCTGTGGGAAGAAGATGAAAGAAACTTTCTCAACTAAAGGGAGGCTTTAAATTTGTTAAAATCGTATAACAGGCTCACGATCCGTACACAGACACAATGGCTCTTCAGATCATTTGCTGAGCTGAACTGTCTGCAGACAGAAATACATAAGGATGCTAATATGCATACATAAAAATATGCAGGGTTTAAAATGGGTGATATATTGTAATTTAAAATTAATTTCCTGGATTTCTACACCGATTTTAATCTTGGATTAAGTCAGGTAAAACCACCTGCACTAGTCTAGATCAATTAGATGAAAAGTAAAATAAATAAATAAAACTGGTGGATCAGGACAGGGAATTATTACTGGAAAAGTACCTTTTTCATGTTTGAAATTTGATTTGTAAAAGATTGTATGGATTAAAATGGTAGAAAATTTCAGACTACCCATATTTTAAAGATTAAACAAGGCCAATTTATATAAATGAAACATCCTTACAACCTTACAACACATCAATGATTTAGATCAGTGTTTGGAGAACAGTTCATATATATATACATTTTTAAAAGCTACAAACTGCTGTATTACTAGTATTAAATGTTGTTGACCCTTTCTCGTACATACAGTAAAAAACAAATTATAATAAATTTTAATAAGAAAAATCTCTCACATTCTAGGGGTGTAGGGGTGCTGGGATTCACTTTCGGGTGTGAAAATGGACTAGAAAGCCTATGATTTGGACAAACCTGTTTAAACAATCTTAAACCTGTTCTCAATAATCACTAGGCTGTCTTCAAAATGTTTTTTAAAAAGCTGCAACAAATGGTCCCACAGCAACTAGGCTACTCATTTCCAATTCCACCTGTGTTCTAGTGATAGATATTACTCACTAGCATGGCTAATGTATTGTATTCACTGTAACAAATTGCTGTAATTTCTACAGGAAAATTTTACAATAACTTACTGTTCTGTCATTTTACAAAATGTTATTGTATACCGCACTGCATTGTGGGTCCAAAATAAATACAACAACTGACAGCATTTCCCCACAGTAATGTATTGTAAAATTACAGGTAAGTTATGCTCTGACTGTAAAAGAAGCATATTACAGTTAGATTCTGTAAATGACCAGATGTTGGCGGGTTGAATTTGAAAGAGAAGACGCCATCTTGACACAGAGACAGGAGCAACGGCCAAGGATGTGTCCTGCACTGATAAGTAAGTTCGAGTTTAACCACCTAAGTTACAAAATTAAAATGTGATATAACTTGTAAGTGACATGAGAGTCTTTTAAAAGCCAGCTCGCAACGTGTCTGTGGTAGTTCCGACCTCCCGCGTCTATGTGCTGACAGCCGTGCCGATAGCTCCAGCCGCCTCCCTCAGCTGGTTTGTGAGCTATCGGCACGGACTAGTTATGTTTGAAAAGCTAGTATGTCGCGTCGGTGTAAATGTCGACGGCGAAGGGGCCCTGTAAGGTGCAGGATACGCAGCAGCAGGGGTGATTAAACCGTGAAATAAACCAGGACAATAAACAGCGGCACAAGTTATTTCCCCATCTGGCTAGCGCCTAAGCTAACATGTTAGCCGTAAGCCAATGTCTCGCGTCTCAAGGCAAACATAACCTGGTTTGGGAAATAATTAGCCTTTGTACGAAGACATTCACTGTAAATTCGCCGTTTTGAAGGCAAACAGGATAAGCTACGTGAATCTATAGATTCAAGGAGTTTTTTGTTTTTTGGGGGGGGGGGGGGGGGGGGGGGGGGGGGTCGGTCGGTCGGGAGATTTCATTTGTTTAATCATCATTTGATGTTATAAGCCTTTTGTGACAAAATAAAAACACGCGAACCTGGTCCTTTTTTACACTCCTTTTCGCCGCTGATGTTATTGATTCATTTAAACGTAATAGTTTTGAGCCATTTAAAATGGCAAAGAGGGCGTCTTTTTTTTTCAGCGCGAGATTAACGTGTGTAAATACTAGGGATGGGAATGTGTTTCAGTTTCATGGAATCGTTTGGCAGTTAATCTAACTATTCTCTTATGGATTCCAACCAGCGCTAATTACGTTACGTACTTTACGCATGTTACGCACGCTCGATTCAGCAACAGGACAACGCGATTACGTCACGCTGGTTTCGCACGTGCGTTGCAGTCGTCAACAACAATGGCACCAACTAGGATCAACCGCTCAAAAACGTGGCTTCACTTCACGAGGAAAAATGACAACAAAGCGATTTGCAGTCCTTGCAAAGTGAAGATAACCGCGTCGGGGGGGAATACGGCTAATATGCAGAAACATTTGCGCACAAAGCATGCGATCTTTTTAAACGAGTGTCATGTTTTTGACGCTGTGCCACGCTGTGATCACCACTGCGGCTACCACTGCCTATGTTCTTTGCAAAGCATGCGACGCTAACATTATGCTATTAAACGAATGCGGTCTGCATTACATATAGAAGATGACCGTGACGAGAGAGAGTTAAGGTTGTGACTTCTTATTAAACAAACTTCCAATACCAATCAAAATGTTTGTTCTATTTCCCCAAATCGATAAAGAATTAAATCGTTAAGCAATATCGGTAATGGAATCGGAATCTAAAAAATCGTATCAATTCCCATCCCTAGTAAAGACAACAGGTAAGAGTGTTAAGACTAATCTTTTTTTTTATTTTTAGTTGTTGCTGTAACTTTTGTCACCTTTCTAAGTGAGTTACTTCTGGCCATTACAGCTTAAGTAGTTTCTGGTGTTAATACAGTAAATACAATTGTTTACAGTTACTACAGTTTACAGTGAGAAAAGAGACAGCTGTGTGTTTGTGGTGCCTCCTGCTGATCACTGAAACAGTGTATGTGGACAGAGCTGAATATTTTGTTGGGTTGTTTAGTGTCCATCGGCCGACAATACCTCCCACTTAGTTACTGTCCACCACTGTACTAGACAGGCATCACCAGGTTGGCTCCACAGTTTAAATTTCCTCAACCTTATATGTGAGTGAATATGAGGCCACTAACACCTCGTCTGTTTTGCAGCATCATTTGGCCACAGGTACAGAAGGAAACCACATCCACCGCTGAAGACACAGTGATCGCAACACACATCAGCAAGGACAACTTCCAGGTGAAATCATTTGTCTAGCTTTTTTCAATTTTATTCCTCTATTTCTTATAACGTCTTTTCTTTGGCTTTCTGTCTTTCTGGCTATCTATTTTTGTTGCTAGCCTTCCTTCTTTCTTTCTTGTTGGCTTTCTTTTTTTTACTAACTTTTTTCCCTGCTAGCTTTTTTGGAAATCCATCCATGTGAACAGGGTTAGGGTTACCCACATGGGACGAGGGTATTCATTATGGTATTGAGACTAAGCCATGTTTTACATAAACCATTGTGGTTATGGTGATGCAACTGTAAATAGTCAATAACCTATACATAACTACTACAAATAATATGTGACAAGAAATCCAAACTATTCCTTTTACTGTTATGAACATACAATTTCACTGTATCAGCCAATGCATTGCAGATCCACTTCCTGGTTCAACTTGCCTGGAAAATATTCAACAGCATAAATTCTTTTTTTTAATATAAATGTTTTGCAGTTTTTCATATTGGAAGGGCAAATGATTAGCTTGTCTTGCATAACCTGGATTCTGCTCTCTCTTGTACACCAGCAGTCAGTGCAGGGTTTTCATGAAGTTTCTTTTCATGTGATTTCAGATGTTTCATGGGAATCAATCCAACCAGAGGCACCAAGACGGCAAGGCAAGTCATCCAGAAAAGTGGGAAGGTCCGTGAGAAGAAGAATAATGCAGTCAACCCGCACGTATCTTCACTCCTCAGGAGATTAATGGACTTTGAATGGCTTTATGCTTAAGTCATATTGCAAATGATGAGGACTCCCCTCCATATGAATGGAAGTAGGTCATAATATTCCATTGAATTCCCTACAGTGACAGGTGTGACTGTTTTGTTGAGATACTCAAGTTAACATAATCTTTCCTGTTAATGAGTTGATATGTATCTCGGTATGATATTTAGAGTTGCTCAGACCTCAGGTTCTTAAAGTTTGCACTTGTGTTGCACTTTATTACTGTAACTGCACTTAAGTTTGTTTTTGTTTTTTTGGTTTAAACCATAATCAGTTGTCGTTTATGGCTGTAGCTGAAAAGTGTTCATACCTGGCCAGTTCATAGAAATAGGCCACCACCGCCTAACTAGGTGCTGGATAGGCTGGTCCTGCCAGGACCCTCTTGTTGCATTGTATTCTGGTTATTCTGTATAAGATATCTACCTCATGTTTTTAAGAGTTTGAAAGTACATTTCACAGTCTTTTAAAAGTGAAAAGCATTCACTTTTTCAGCTATTTGTGTGACGGTAGATCTTCGGTAGGATAAGACTAGCCTTTGTTCCCATGCATATCAATGAGCCTTGGGTGTCACCTGTTAACTAGTTGCTTCCTTGGATCCCTTTGGTGGAGGAGAAGGTACTGGCCATTGCATACAGGGAACACCCCATAATACCTGCCATTGTGGAGATGATCAGAATCAGGCAACCAGACTTCACAATTTGGTCCTTGTCAAAGTTACTCAGATCTCGCTTGCCCATTTTTAAAGTAAGTGAAGAGTCAGTTCTTGAAAGTTGATGTGTTGGAAACAGGACTAATGGCAAAACGTAAAAAATCTGAGCCACTTAGAAAAGGGCCAATTTGTGATAGCGTGACAATTGGGTCAAAGCATCTCCACAACAGAAGATCTTGTGAGGGTTTGCTGGTCTGCAGTGGTCAGCAGCTACCAAAGAGGTCCATGGAAGGACTACTGGTTAATGGGTGACAGGATCATGGACACCTAAGTCTTACTGGTATTTGTGGAGCTAAGGTAATCTGATCCCACAGATGAGCTACTGTTGCACAAACTCCTGAAAAGCTTCATGCTGGCTATGATAGAGCTGTCATAACACAATATCACAGCTTGTTGCTACATTAACACGTTAAAACCACTTATCAGGCAGCTGCTTTTAATGTTGGCGCTGACCAGTGTATGTTGAGGAATGTGCTGATAACGTTTGTATGTATATGTGCAGAGGTGTTCTCAGTCTCAGTCTCGGATTTTAGTTGTTCAGGTGAAAACAAGTTTTATGTGTGTTGTAAAACTACAGTTTAAATAAATGTTGTTTTGTTGCAGCTCTGACTTTGGTTTTATTTAATGGATGAAACAAGTCTAATGAAGTGTTGATGATTTTTGGTTTAACAGCAAACCTCATTACATTCAAAATATTTCATACTTTGCAATGCATGCAAAGATGCTTATGTACAAACAAGACCTAACTGTCTACAACAGTGTAACTTCTGTAATTTTAATTGAATATTAGATAACCTTGTAAATGAAATCACATTTAATAGTTGTTTTTGTGGTGGGTGACACAAAATTACTGTAATTTATATACAAAAAAACCTGTAAAATGTTTACTGTAATTCTTTGTCCCAGTAATGGATTGTAATTCAGTTTTACAGGAATTTATTGGAAACCTTTTTGCCAGGAAGTTACTGTAAAATGAAATGCTGTATATTGCTGTAATTCAATTTTACAAGATTTTATTGGCAACTTTTTTGCCAGGTAGTTACTGTAAAATAATTACAGTGTATGACTGTAATTATTTTTACAGTAATTAACAGTACATTTTACAAGATTTTATTGGCAACTTTTTTGCCAGGTAGTTACTGTAAATTCTACAGTCAATTCGTTACAGTGTTTGCAATATTACACAGGAATTAATAAACATAACTTCCAAAGATCATTTTAAGCTCTATTATTTCAAACCAAGGACCATTTTATTGCAAAGCTCAGCAGGCAATCTTTGCTTCTCTAGACTTAAAAGAGACATTTTTATTATAGGACTAGACCTTACTGCTTAGAGTAAACACACTCCTCTCATTTTTCCTCTGTGAGAATAATAATCACAATAATAAAAACTCAGAACAGAGCCGCTGGAGAGATCATTTCATGGGGCGATGGGTCCTCAATGTTAATGATTCTGATCTTCCAAAGTTTACCTAATACTGACTCTTGATGCCTTTTGGAGGCCAGGTTAACACCGTCAGTCTGCCAAACTTCAATTGAGATCGAAGCAGAATCTAGCAAGCAGATTCAGCTTTTACTTCAGAAAATTGGCCTATGTTGCATTTGTATTACCTATACATATAAACATGCTTGACATATATTTATATTGTTACTAGTACCTAGCCTAATGAATTACTTTTTAAATTTTTTTTTCAGTTGCTGAAAATAGTAAAATGATCATTGATATGTGCTACTTAAAAATAATCACCTGATTGTGGGATGATATGATGATAGGTTTAGTGGTGTAGAAAACCATGACTTTGCTCCAGTTACTTAATCCATTTAAGCCAACATTTTTCAGCTTTCATGCATATAATTATATCAGGTGAATCACAAACAAGTAGAGACACACCAATCCGATCGGATATCGGTTCCAATATTGACCAATTAGCTGGATCCGATATTGGATGAATGAGGCTGATCAAGTGTTCCAATCCAGTCACATTTTTTGTATTAATATCATTCACATCAATACAGTTACAGCATCTAGCCACTTTACTTCTATGTTTGCATAGGAGCACAGCATGCTAGCAAACAAAGCAACATGGTGCAAGCGGCAGACTGAGAAAAATCTGTCATTTGGGACCATTTCAAGCTAGATACGACAACAAGTCTGACAGTTGTGTACAATATCTGGAACGCAAAAATTGCAAGGAGAGGGTGGAAGGGTATGTGCAACCCAAAGATGTATTATATGAGCTTTAAGTTCTATAATACATCCATGGTGTATCGCCTGTACGGACGTCTCAGTAAAATGCACATCTGTTTCCCATTTATATCACTTAAATACACTGTTTCTTTATTATTTTGTTCTTTAAAGAAGCAAATGCACATTTCACCCCTTGGACATGTAAAATAAAGTTTGCCATAGATTTAAACTGATGTTGGTTTATTCATTCAATAGTCGTATCAGATCTGTATCAGCAGATACGCTCAGCCCAGGTATCTGATTGGATTGGAAAAACCTAGATCGGTGCATCTCTACAAACAACCATCTTATGCATCATTTTTTTTTTTTTTTTTTGTACTTTGTTTTGAAGAACATCAACCAACCAACCAACCAACCAACCAACCAACCAACCAACCAACCAACCAACCAACCAACCAACCAAACAACCAATCAATCAATCAATCAATCAATCAATCGATTAACCAATCAGTCAATGAATCTATTTATTTATAAAGCACTTTTCATACACAGAAATGTAGCACAAAGTTGCAAAATTATTCCCACAAACAAAAAATATATTCATCCCAGGCACAAAATCATTTTTTTGTAGGTATGCTAGAGACTTGAACTATAAATAGATATATAAATATCAGGCTTGAAAATCATAATAATTTAAATAAAATTACCTCTTTCTAGGAGGGTTTGTTTTCACCATATTCTCAGAGGAAGGTGCAGGAAGTCAATCTTGACATATGACACAAAGCACTTGGAAGCTTAATTTAATTTTTATTTTGCTTAAAACCTTCATCTAAGTTGTCTATTATAATGTCACTGGAATGAAAAACTGTATGAGTAACTACTAAATATGAGCATAGACACACAGTCAAAGTATCATATGTGTCACATGCCCCTGTGGAGCATAACATTCATAGTTGCACCTTGCTCTATTCATCTTTCATGTTATAGTAACACAGCTCTATACTTCTCACACTAAGCAACAAAGATATATAAGTATATTTGCTCAGTGATGCGTGCTGATGAGCCGTAATCGGAGGGGACTGCCATGCAATCAGGTCAGTCTTATGGAGACAGCGGCGGGGGGAATCACGCGGACACACACGGACGGAAGTCAAACGCTGTAAAAATCACAACATAAATATTGACTAACCATGCTCTCGAGGACTCATTAACGAACCAATTTAAATGAATCATTTCCTCTCCGACATGCATCACCTCAGCGAGATGCGTCCCTTCTATATAATTCATGGGCGCTGTGACGTTTCTGGACTTGAAATGGTGAATTCATAACAATGGTTTGAATCCTTGACGTTTTCCTATAAATAAATCACTTTTTTTTGTGAAACACCAAATTTGAATTAAACACTGGGTTTTTCTACATATATCTGACCATTCAAATATAAGCAAGATTCTACATTTTAGCTGATTTTCAGTATGATAAACTTTTATATGAGCAGACCCAATATATCAGTGAGCGTAACCGGCCCACTGCTGCTGCTACTGCTGCTGGTGAGTGGCTGATAACGTAAGGTCAGAGATTAATGAGGAAGTCTCATCTGGTTTATCCGGATTTTTCAGAGCCATCCTGAAGTGGAAACTTAATATCATTGCTGGCGGCTGAAAAACTTGTAACTCCAAAAAACCCAACTTTTCATCAGATGAAAAAAAAAGCTCAACAGTGAAGCTGGGGCACTTAATTCGTTGGTTGTTTTATTGGTTCCCCATTGGTTAAAAATCCCTAAAAACTACAGAATTATCTGCATGCATTAATTTAGTAGTAGTAGTAGTAGTAGTAGTAGTAGAAGTAGTAGAGATTTTCAATATTTCACTTTGATGTTGAGGTTGTGGGGTTAAAAAAAAAACAATAATACAACACTTGATTATTAGTTTGGCACTTAAAATGAATATAATCAATACAATTTGCTTTTATTTTGTATTTTACATTACTTAATTATTATTTATGATTCAGTTATTATATATATATACAGAACACTACACAACACTAAACTGTAGTTTAAATAATATATATATATATATATATATATATATATATATATATATATATATATATATATATATATATATATATATTATTTAAACTACAGTTTAGTGTTGCTTCATTCCCTCTAATTTTATCTGAAGTCTCTAAAATACATTTAAAGGGACAATACAACAAACAAAACACATATTGTGTGTTAACACATCCTACAATAGGAGTTAAATGTTGCCTTAGCCTAAAAATCACTTTTCTTTTTTGAGTGTTATATTTAATAGATTTATACTTTACATAGTTTTGAAACCGCTACTTTTTCACTTTTACTTGAGTAAAAATAATGAGTTTTTACTTCACTACTACTACTTTTACTACTTCACTACTTTTACTACTACAGAAGTATAAACCTTAGTATATACACTTCAACCTAATTAATGTGAATTCATTTGACACCTCTCGTAATAAGGATCTGTATTTAAGTCCATTATTTCTTTTCATTTTTTTGTCAGATTCTCTGCCTATATAATTCACCATTTTACTTACTACCTGTGTTATTTTCATCACTAAATCCCCTGTATTTGATGCTCTCTGCCTGCTCCACACACAGTGACAAAACCAACCTGGCTGCCAGCCTCCTGAGGTGTCCTGCTCTTCCCCTCTTCAGTCTCTGCTATTTACTACCCCTGGATTTCCTGCTTTTGTTTGTCTCATGTTCTTCACCTGTGTCTGGATTCTCTGCGTGATACTTGTGTTTTGCGTGCTACTCGCTGTTTTACCTGCCTGTTCACCTGCCGTTTCAGTTTGTAACAGCTTTATTTCATCATTTGATCCTATCTGCCTGCTCTCCACACCATGACAGCTTCAGGTACTTTCAGAAAGTGAGCAGTTTCTAAAGTAGGGACATCTCCAACACTTACAGCTTTTTGTCGCTGTTGTTGAAGGTTTTTCAAACTTTCTGCCAAGAGTGCAATCTTGTGACTTTGGAAATCATACAACAAAGGAGGCAGTGTTACTTGTATTTGAGATTTCTGATATATTTTTGCAATAAATGAACTAGGGCTGCAAATTACATCTATTTTGATGTCATAGTTTTACAAGCTATACTCTCTAGATGAGATAGTCCTCTTCTGAGGACTAAAACAAAGAAACAATGATTATTATAACAGAAAACTGTCTATCACATAGTTTTGCAGATCCTAAACCAAACAAACTGTGGTGATGTCACTGTTTGGGTTTGGTTGACTGCAACACTGAAGAAGACGAAAATGTGTTTTTGTCTAGGACAACAGTCCACTACCTTAAAAAAAAAAAAAAGTTTACTATTATAGAAGATTTAACAAAACAAGAAGACCAGAAAATAATCAGATTTGAGTTGCTGGGACCAGATAATTTTCTTTTTAGAACTGATTCTAAAGACTTGACAATTGATGTAACACTGTTTTAATGAGAAGGACCAGAGAAAAGGCCCATTAGTTTTACCCTATTAGGTAAATGAATATCCCACATAAGTAAAAAGGATGTTGCAGTATTTGGAGCATGAAAAAACACAAGAAGAACTTTGCAGCAAATATTCAAGAGGCATCTGATATTTGCCACTCAAATTTCAAAAAAATTGAAATTCACTCTTCTATCAGCAGATGATAGAAGATGATAGATGGCTAATATTGGAAAATTCGAAAACAAGCGATCAGGTGCAGACATTTTCATCATTTTGGTTTATTAAAGTGGGGAAATATCTATCAAATAAATAAATCCATGATTCGCTACTGATATAAGCAAACATGCCATTTTCAGAATCGACAATTCCTTCCCAATAACTGAAACCGGAGCCCTTTATTATTTGTTCTACTCCATTGATAAAGATTCCAGCCATGTGAGTAAAGTCAACTCAACACCCTATTCTTCATATAACACCTATTGCTATAACTCCCCACCTGTTTACCCCACTTCAGAAGATCAGAACCTGCGCTTCACCACTAATTGTGTCAGATCTTTAATAGAACACACCGAGCCTATGTTGGTTAACGCCAAAGCTTCGGGACCTGAAATGAAGGCAGCTGGCTTCCACTTTGTACACACACACACACAGACACAGACACACACACACCTCACCTACACTTGGGGTAATATAGTCGTTAACTTTTGAATGAGCCCTGCTTATTTATTTATTTCAGCTCATTGTTTGAGTGTGTGTGTGAGTGTGTCACATCATATCACGGGGGCTCTTGAGAGTCGTGCTATATCCATGTTGTTCTTTCATTACCGTGGGCTTATGAAGATTTACATGGATATTGAGGTTGGCTGGGGCCTTAAACCATGGGGACTTAGGCAATCAGGCAGGTGCGTGTGTGTGAGTGAGAGAGAATGGGATTGTTGACTTGAATGGAAAAAAATATGACATGTAAGCATATCAGCTCAAATAATGTCCCCCTCTCTTTTTCTTCTCTTGTGCAACATTTGCATAGTTTGAGTCTGTTCCACCCATGAGACACAGAGACAGTTGGCTTTTGGGGGTCTAGGATATCTCTGCTGTATCGTTGGTAATTAAAAAAAGGCAATGAAAAGAAGCCCTTTAAATGTTGTGTGAATAGTTTTTACACTGGCACGTTTTAAAAAATCCAATCTGGGTGTCAACCCGACCCTCATGCAGGCAATAAAATATTTACAGTTTTGGAAATGGCTTGTAAGGCAGGAGATAATTTTACCTGCTCCTCAAAAAAGTGAATAGTTTTCAGTTAGTAAAGTGCAACAGTAGACTGATTATGGAATAACTGAGACATCATATTGTTGAAATTGTTATTGAAGGTTAATTTATATTAATTTTGAAGGTTAAAAAGTAAAGGGGATTTTTTTGTAGGTGTTAATGTTATCTTTTATTGGTTTGATCCACTTGAGACAAAATTATGCTGGCCCATGAACTAAATTGAGTTTGACTCTCCTGGCCTAGCTATACTTTTAGTTTATTTAGTAATTATTTTTCTCATTTTTTGAATCAACAATAAACCAGATTTTTTATTTTAAACATGTGTTTACTCATTGCTTTACTGCTTGATCCCTAATACCTATAATAATACCTATTACTAATAACAGGTAAGCCAGGACAGTGCCGCAGTGAGCGAGCAGGGACAGTAGCACAAAACTAAAGCAGAATTTAGCCCACATTCACTTAATCGTTTACAGCGGTGCAGACCCCACTACTATACGTATAAAGGCCCATTCCACACCACAGCCGCTGAAGCACATTGATGACAGGAAACCTGATCATCTATTCATCATCGTACAGGCTTGATCCTCTATTTTCTCTTCATCGGTCAGCAAACACATGGCTGCAGCTGCGTGTACTGACACTTCGAACACTGACACATTCCAATAGTTACCGTTGGGCTCATATGGGATAAATGAATTATGTGAATGGCATTATGGAGTTGTGCCATATGTCGCTGTAACTTTGATGCATAATGAAATTTCCATCATTATCTCATGGAATTTCTACCCGTGCATTTGCCGGGTGATTTACAGAAGTGCGTCTCATACATTAACATCAGCGAATGGCGTTTTAAAGCCACTGTAATCTGGTGCCATATGTGGGCCAAGGGGGTTTATTCACAGTTTCCATGGTGGCCCCGCCTGTGTTTGCCCGTTTATAGGCATATGGGCTCATTCTGTATATAGGCAAACACACCTCTGTTTGCTCATATATATCGGCCCACATATGAATATGTGGGCAAACACAGGAAGGTCCACCATGGAAACTGCAGATAAAACCACTTGGTTTCCATATGTGAAGCCCAAAACTAATCTTTATGGGCCCCACATGGACAGGCTGGCTGGGATTGTATGAGACAGAAGAGCTGAGGTATACACATCCTCCTCTGGTCCCGTTGACTCCTATTAATCCTGTTTGCAAGATTTCACACAGTCAGTAGTTGAACATCACACAGTAGTATATTCCATTACTGTGGAAGTAATGGTCAGTCAGGCTAACGTTAGCATGTTGGTAATGCCAAAGCTCCTAGCTAGCCTTTTTTTTTTTTTATTTTTTTCCATTTTAAAAATTGATGAATATATCTTTGAAATGCCCATGCTGTCATATTGTTTCGGTGTTTGTCTTGATATATGTGTGTGTGACTGTGTTTTCACAGCTACATGGTTAGTTATTATTTACTATGAATAGCAGTTTCTGTTCTCAAAGACAGTAATGATAATCGACCTGTCACTTCTACACCAAGGAAGTTTTATTTCTTATGAGATGTGTTTCCACAACAATACATTTCCACGTTTCTGTATTAGACTGTAATATCAGCTGCGAAATGTGTCACGCCAGCCTGTTATGTGCAGTTTTATTATAGAGTTGGATGTGATGTCAATCCAGACGCATCCCATACAAAAGGTTTCATCATATAGTATAAATCAGGGGTCTCAAACTCACGGCCCGTGGCCAAATGTGGCCCGCTGGGCGCTAGTTTGACCTTGATATGAAAGTTTAATGTTAGTGCGGCCCGCGCAAGTTTGTACAGTGGCCGGGAACCCTCAATGCTGCAAATAAAAGAAACGCTGCAAACAAAAAAACAGTGCTGCAAATAAAAAAAAACTCAGCACTGGAAGTGAATTACCGGGACTATTATTGGCGGTGCACCTGTAGTTTTTATGTGAGTGAAGAAGAATACGAAGAAGAGGAGGTGTTGTAAAGCAGAAGTAATTAGCGGGCAAATAATTGTTTCTCCAGTAGGTGCCGCTATATGACCATTGATGATTGATGATTGATGAAGAAGACTGGAGGTTCTGTGCATGTGCAGGTTGTTGTTGTTCTCCCCGTGACTGAGAGGGATTTATCGTTTTTCTAATCCAGATAAAAAGTGGGAACTCTGCATCTGTGTGTTGTGGTCATTTTATTGGCAAGTTACCACATATTTTTTGGAGGAAAACGAAGAAGAAACAATTATTTGCCTCCCTAATTACTTCTGCTTTAAAACACCTCTTCTTCGCTCATATAAAAAATTACAGGTGCACCGCCAATAATAGTCCCCAGTAATTCACTTCCATTGTGTAGTTTTCTTTTTTTTGCAACATTTCTTTTATTTGCAGCATTGAGGGTTCCTGGGCACCGTAGTTAGCACTACCTCCGTGCTAAATAGTTAGGTCTGTGTCATTCGAAGGCCGACAGCTTCGGAGCACCCGGACTACGGCAACCCGGCAACGTGACCGCGCCCACGGTGCCCAGCACCAGCCTGAATACACGTGTAAACCACGGACGTAATCAACCTGCCACTGTAGAAGCACCAGACCCGTTACACACGCACAAGAACGGGGAAAATGAGTGCTAAGAGGCTAACATGGAGCTAACACTATTACATACACAAGCAAAGTTTTATGTGTGTGTATCTGTGTTAGCGCTAGCTCCATGGTAGCCACTAGCCTAACTTTTCAAACTTTATTACGTTTTTTATTGAATTAACTTAATATTAAACGGCCACCACAAGCACTTTGTGTTTCCATGGTTTCTGATCTTCAACCAATCACTAACAGCTGACATCATATGCAGGCGCAGGACCCTACCTACCAGCTGAAATTACATTTACACATTTACATACACGTACGTCAGCTAAACACTAAAACTGAAAATTCAACACAACAGTGAGACCTTGTGTAATTATATATATTACACAGCCCCAACCATGTCTTTCTCAAAGCCTGAAGTGAAGAGAAAGGTTGGTGATGAGCACAGACAATTTCAAGAAAAGTGTGGAAAACCTGATGCGGCCCAGCCTCACCCAGACCCTGGCTCCAGTGGCCCCCAGGTAAATTGAGTTTGAGACCCCTGCTATAAATGACATATATAGGCAACTACTTCAAATCAGTTGTCATCATGTACACATTGTTGTTTTTTTACTATGATTCTTTTTCTGGTTTATTATTTTTAAAAACAAAATAAAAAGACAGATTTAGATGTAATTAGCTCTATAAGTTTTATAAATTGTCTGGTAGAGTACTGACTGCCATGCTTTTGATTTATAGCTCATTTATGACACTTAGCTCCAGGGTTTAAGGAGACCAATGTCAATAATGGCAATAACGCGAAACCCTCTCTAAAGCTTCTTTAAATGATGTTATATAGCACCGTAGTGCCTTTTTCAATGGCGCCAGAAAATACAAGGTACAATATGTAGTGTTTGTTGTTGTTTGTGATGTTCAATGTAACTCGGCGGCTCCACCAAGCATATATTTCTTTGTTTAAACAGAAAACAAGTAGCAACAAAATAGGTTATATACATTTCAGTACATTTTCTGTTTCTAAAATATGATGGTACCAAACTAAATTATTGTCTAAGTGTGTACCAGTGGTATTGTTATGTGAGTTGACCTGAAAGAACTAATTATGCAATGCAATGTGACAATGTCAAGTTATTAGATTATTTTGGTTAATTTACTGATTGATTCTCTTAGCCATCATCACTACAATTGCCCCTCCCCAATCAATTAGCATCAGCCATCATTGTCTTTATTTATATGCAAATCTGCTAAGAACGTAAGTTAAAAACAGAAAGGGAAAATCGAACACCAAAAAAACAAAACAAAAAATAAATGCAAATACAGAATAAAAAATATAGTAATAAAACAATAAATCAAGAACAATACATTAAGTCCATACAAAGACAAGTGCAATCTTTTATTGCAATGTAATGCAAAATAAAGCTGAGGCGGTGCTGAAGTCTATTTTTTAAAACCAGACTTTCTTGTTTCTTGTATCACAGACAATATTTGACACAGAATATATTTGTTTGAACTTTTTTGACATGTATCAACGTGATTTCATGTTTTCAGCTTCCTCAGAAGAGTCACCCGTTGCAACAGGGGACGTGGCCTCTACAAGTAGAGAGAAGTGGAAACAGACAGACAGACAAATGTTTACAGAGCTATTTCTATAATGAAACTGTATCTGTTGGCCCTTCACCTCTGAAAAAAAACAATGACAGGTTGACAGCAAATGACAGAAGTGCACATAAACTAGGTAAAAAATACAAACAGTGTCTATATGTTATCTGTCATTTATGGTTGTGTTATTTTTCTCCATTTTTCTCATGTGTTTGCTAGTGTCTGTGTCAGTGAGGAGCTGAAACCTGGTCAACAACTTTCAGACTTCAGTATTATAGACTTTCAGTCTATAATACTTCTGATAATTCTAGCTGCTATAACTGTTTAAGGCTCATAGTATGTGAAATGCAAAACATGCATCTCTACCTGTATGTTACATTTCAATCAGAGATTTGATCATGAAAACTTTACCCCATCCATAAAGGATGAATACAAATACAGACCCGCCATTTAGTGAATTTACTGAGCTATGAAATGAAATGTGGTGACTTATATTAGCCTATTTTACAAGCCACACTGCAATGCTAAATGTATTTATGATGTGGCATGTGTCAAATTGTGAAAAAAGTCACAAATCCTTTTTTTTTCCCTTTTTTTTTTCTTTTTATTTCTTTTCTTTTTCATTTATTATGTTATACTAATGGATATAATAACAATCTCATTACAGTATTATTTCACTTCATCACACACACATACACAGTATATTTCTCTCACTGTGTCCACTGTTGGCCACTGTGTGTAATGTGTTTACCATCTGCAATTTTAATAGTAATAAAAAACTGCTTGATGAATGATGACGTTTTGTCAACAGAAGAGCTTAATGGGGTTATTGAAGATGCTAATATGCCTCTTCCTCTATTCGTACTGAATAACGAGTTAGCAAAACATTAGCCAAGGTAAAGTCCTAGACGGTGCTGTCGCTAGTAAGTAGAAGGTTAAATTTCACTTACATAGCATTTATCACAGCACAGAGACACTAATTGCTTGACATAGAAGAAAACTTGAAATACAACATAAATACAGAAAAAAACAAAGTAAAAAAAAAACTAAAAAACTAAAAAAATCAAAAACAGCAACCAGAATCAATTCAACTGCTATTATGCTAGCTTGCTAATGTGCTAGAGGCTAGTGTCTTTTCGAAATATAGCTTAGTCCCCTTTTTTTCAATCCTCCCAATTACAGTTTCAATAGTGGACATATTAATCATCTTGTTTCTTCTATAAACGTTTCACTCACACTGTAGATTTCTTTAAGACCTTGGTCTGGGACCTTTTTATGTGGAGTTTGCACATTCTACGTCTGTCTGCGTGGGTTTTCTCCAGCTCCATAGACATACTCAGGTTAATTGGAGACTCTAAATTGCCCGTAGGTGTGTGTGTGCGTGTGTGAGGGAATTGTGTGTTTGCCCCACGATAGGCTGGCGACCTGGGATTGGCTTCAGCATAACCTCTGACCCTAGTGAGGAATAAGTGGGTATAGAAAATGACTGACTGACAGAAAACGACTGACTGACTGCAGATTTCAAAGTAGAGCTGCTTTTAGGCATATTTATGCTACATGGTAATTCCCGGCTGAACGTTGTGAGTCACTCTTTTTTCCTTTTGATTTTCGGGATGTATATTGCAGGGAGTCATCGTATTTCAGCTCTCGATTGAAACAAGGCGTGCTGCTTACGGTTCCCGGGGGATCGCATATACACATAAACTTTGATGAGAGCTACGTGGGCGCGGAGGCTGTGAGGATCAACATACAAGACCCTGTGTATGTGTGTGAAAAGCCATTAATTCAGACAGAAACAGAAGCAGCCACTGTGACTCCCTGCCGTTAGGGACCTATTTTTTTTTTCTTTTATTTTTTTTTCAAATATTCACAGCTTCTCCGGGTTATTTCACTCAATGGAAGAAAGTGCAAAGAACAGATGTGCTTGTGTTATACGTGCAAATATTAACAACCCCGATGGCTGTTTAAAGCAGAAACAGACAACTTTTCAACTGGCAGGCAAAGGCAGGCGGATGGCTTTCCTTTTCCCTCAGAGCCTAGCTCCGTGAAGGAATGATCAACAGCTCTTTGGAACAAAACATGTTCATTGAAGAGGTAAATTGAAATTGTCACAATTTTATATTGAGTAACATAGTTTGAGCAATGTTAATACCCCAAAAACCAGTAACTACAGCAGGAATCTTCTTTTATTCCAGGAGAGTGGCAGGCAGAATTCTAGTGAAAACAAGTTTTATAGGGAACCCGAATGTTGATTAAACAATTTATTGACTGGAATAATGACAAATTCCATAGTCATTAGTCATTGTGAATACTTATGTACATGTGGTTTCTTTGCAAAAATCTAAAACTTTTTTTCACATTGTCATCATGGGGTAATAATTTTGAGGAAAAGAATGAATTGAATCCATTTTGGAAGAAGGCTGTAACATAACAAAATGTGGAAAAAGTGAAGCGCTGTGAATATATGCCCCCCATCATAATAATAGTGTTATTTATGTTTTTTTTCCCTTAAATCCCCAAACATAATCATTAAAGGGGTGTCTCCTCTATAGTATTTATTTATTATTTAATATGGTTTAAGCAATGACATGATCAGAAGTGATATTTATTTATTTATTTAAGTGACATTTTTGGATACGTGTAGATTAACTCCAATCATTTTTGAACGGTTTACTTGTGATTGGTCGTCTCTTTTTTGCTTTTGCTCCTTACACAGGTGATCAGTTTTGTTCATTTGTGTGTCAAATCTCTTATTTCACTGATTACCGTTCAACACTATCCAGATATACTAAGAATATTAACATTTTCCCAAAAATAAGGGCAGATATTTTAAGTCACTCGCCTGTTCAAAGTCACAGAGAAGATAGGAGGTGGCAGGGTTTTATTTGTTTGTTGTTCGAACTTAAATTATTTTTGTTTACTTTGATATTTATATTTGACATATATATTTTAATAAATGATGTTTGAGGACATTTTCTGGCCAGTCAAACTGCTTTTTGCAGCATCTTCAACGTTTTTTATTTCCTTCCCATGTTGTGGCAGCAACAGACTGCAATTTCAGTGTTCTAATATAATTCCTCTTTGATGAAGATGCAAACACTATATTTCAACGTTGCCTCTGAATCCCACTGCAAGAGTGACCTCTGCTGAAAGCTTTGCCTGGAAACAAAAAAGACTCTGAATGTAAATCTAACAGTGATCTGTACGCAACACTATTTCTCATTGTTAGACTTTCTGTATGTACCGTCGATCCTGACAGTGACTCTAATAGAATAAATCTGTAGGTTGTTCATTTCCATACTAATGCATTGCAAGGTCTCACACCGACTCATGCTATTACTTTGGTGACGAAAATGTTCCAAGAACTCACACAACAGTGGAAAAACCTGCTTCTGAAGGTCTGTTATTCAAATTGGGTCCTTTTAAATGGAGTCACATGAAGACATAGAATTTCTTATACATTCCCACAACACACTATCTTATTTATATATATATATATATATACTGTATGTAGATTTCCTATTGTCATTACAAACATTCTCCTAGAACTGATCTAGATGATCCAAAAAAAAAAAATCAGGATTCAGATTGTTAATATCCATTTCAGAACAGGAACTGGTCTGAGGATCTTCTACCACATCATAGAAAGACTCATGCTGATCTTTTTGTTGGGCCACACTTCTGACATCATATCAAGCAGTATTTGATATATATATAAGTGTGTGATGGGAAGGCCTCTAATCCACTTGGGGGTAATGTTACTTGTAGAGCTGTCATTTTAACGCGTTAATTTGAT
Source organism: Lepturacanthus savala (assembly GCA_030544235.1). Lineage (NCBI taxonomy): Eukaryota > Metazoa > Chordata > Actinopteri > Scombriformes > Trichiuridae > Lepturacanthus > Lepturacanthus savala. Next base: position 20,952,741 of record CM060464.1, on the reverse strand, counting down.
TAATTAATTATGCTGCAAATTAACGCGTTAAAAAATTGAACGCAATTAATTATGAGTATGAATGGTGACGAGCTCAGGGGTGAAAGTGAACCGGAACTGTCCGGAACTACATTCCATTAAAAGATTCACGACCAGAACGGCGTTCCGTTAAAAAAAAAGGAGAAGAAGCTTCCTGTCAAAATCCCATGTTAAATAAAGAAAATGATGTAGTGGTTGAACGAGTGGTTGAACAATCCCAGTGTGCTCGTTTCAGTGGAATCTATACTGTTTGTGTCTGTCTGTGCCGTTTGACATGGAGCAACAAGTCTGAGCGCGCCTGTGGTTGCTATGCAACGCGAGGCGAGCCGAGCTGAACAAATGCGTTTCTGGTTGGCTGATGGACACGTGGTCACGTTATCAGCATCACTAATTCTGATTGGTTCAAACCACACGTGTTTGCTCTACATTTTTGAAGACAGCTTTATTTTTTTTATTTAACTGTATTTACATTTATGAATAATGCACTTGGTCTAACTGGTTTAATGTGCTTGACCTTTACTTTTGGATTTCATTCATGAAGCACAGTTCACCAATAAAAAATTGGATTTCAGATCTTCTCTTCTTACTGTATTCAATTGATTAGTCATGCACTACAATTTTTGAATAGAATCCTAGAATTCAAATTCTTTATCAGGAGACCTTTAGCAGATATTACAATAAAATGTGATTAATTCGATTAATTAATTACAGAATCCTGTAATTAATTTGATTATTTTTTTTTTAATCGACTGACAGCACTAGTTACTTGTGCATGTGAAAGAAAGAGAGTGACAGACTGTGAAATTTTTCGGCACCCAATTCACTGAGAAAAAACGAGAGACATAAAGAGAAAAAGGGGAGATACAGAGGTTTGATAGAAGGACTCGGAGGAGGTTAGTGGAGCAGAAATTCATTGGTTGATTGCATCATGAGAACAAGTTGGAGGGAGCGACTCTTATCAATCCATGTGTTTGTAGTAGCCTGCAGTGAGAAATAAACACATTCTTTTGACCACAGTTTTCTATGCAAGGTGTAAGAATTATAGACCACAGTATGCAGTAAGCAGGATTTCTCCTGAAAATCAAACAAAAAAAAAATAATAAACCAACAACAAAAAGACAATTACTGAATGTTTACCCGCCCATTGTCTCATCATTCCTACAGGATCCAAACAAAACTTCTAAAAAGTAACAAGCAAAAAAAAAATATCAATCTTCTTTGTATTTCTACTCTGGTTTTACAACGGTACATTTAATGAATGGAGAGATGTGTTTGACACTAAACGTGATGATGATTTTAGCTGAGCAAAGTTTGTTTTATGCTCAGGGTGACAGATGACAGTGTGCATGATTATACACTCTGATTCATCACAGCAGCTCAGAATAACCTGCAGCAACTGTGTGGTGAAGAAAATTGCTGTTGCTTGGACATATTCGGAATATTTTTTTTCATAATCTAAGCTGTGGTGTGTTGTCTTTTTTTCCTACAACCAACTGGCACCTAAACGTGTGTGTGCCTATGTGTTTGTCAGACAGAAGAAATGTCAGATGGTCCCTGCTTCAAATGTCATCTCTATGTGTGCTTTTGTATATATTTTGTATATATATTTATGCGTGTGTATGTGTGTGTTTAGATAATGTGCTCTAGTGTTAACTCTGCCCTTTGTGTGTGAGTGCATCTGAAGTTAAAAGGTTGACTGTGTGTGTATAGGGGCGTTTCTTAAAGGAAAATATATTTTGTCTTTACATACATACTTTACATACATTATTTGTATTTTCATACATCTTGCACTTGAATACTTGAATGTTTTGAAACAATGGGTCAGACAGAAGAAAACAAATCATAAATTAAGACAGAATAAATAAAATAATATTGATTATGATTATACAGTACATATTTAAAGAAAATAGAGGCAAGAAAAATGACAGACCAAACATAGTTTGCTCAACCCCATATTGTTTATTATTTCAAAAAAATAAAGTAGTAATATTAATTAATAATAGTAATTATTCAATCAGCAGATGTAAAAACACTTAAAAAAGCCACTCTAGACAAGTATCAATACAAAAAGTTTATCCTTTTCCCCATCTTGAAGCATCATTTCAGTTAACTGCTGTAATGAAAGATTTTAATTTTGCCTTTGGGGTTAAACACTATCTATGCTGTATATGGAAAACACAAAGCACAATGATACAAACAACACTAATATTTAATTTATTCACCATTATTTACCTTTACCGAAGCTCACCATGAACTAACTTGAGCTGCCAGCTGTCGGCTGTGTTTATTTTATGGACGTTTATGACTTACATTTGTAAAATCTTTTTATGTAGGTGTCAGTATTCCAACAATAAACACAGATTTACATACACATGCAGGGTAAAAAGGATGCAATGTTTACCCATTTGCTCTATTTATGATAATCAGGAGAGTGTAATGTGCCTCCATAATTTGTCAGCACAGTCTGTTCCAACAAAGCAGGCGAAACGATTCACCTTGATGGTAATAATCTAAGGTTCACAAACATCAGTGTAACCTGTGCTGATGCAAACCATTACTGTGTACTTTTAGCTTTGTGTTGCACTTTGCATACTGTTTCGAGGACCACATGGCTATGAATATATTCCACATACAAGTGACAATTTTTAATGATTTACCTTGCCAACTCTAATCCACATGCATTTTTCCATTTAAAGTTAGTTGTCTTTGTCCATTTATCCTGTTTTCTATGAAGAAAATAATAATATATGCAATAATACATTATACTACAGTTACATTTTAAACACTAATTTCTTAATGTGCATAATGCTTATCTCTGTTCACCACTTGGGTCCAGACTCAACTATTTCAACAACTATTGGATGGATTGCCACAAAATGGTGTACACATGCATGCTCCTTAGAGGATGAATGAACCTTGGTGTTCATCTTGTGTTTTTCTGTAGTGCCACAATGTGATTGAAATTTTTGTTTTCAATTAAATTATTGGCAATTTTGTATAGATTGGCATGAAATTTGTTAAAGATGAAATACCTGTGAAGTAGTGATCAGCCTCAACTGTACTTTTGGTTGCTACGAATTAGTAACTGTTAGCTTGCTAACAGGCTAAACTTAGATATTGAACATTGTTCAACAATACTCGGATGATGTCATTGTGAATATGGTAGCATGTTCTTACCATTTAATAAACCAGTTATTATTTTATTATTTTCTTAATCTGTCTGAGTCTTGTTTTTCATCCATCACAAAAATGATATTTTTTCCTGAAATGTATCCAGATAACGTTTAATCTAACCATAAAGGCTGTGTTTAGACCAACAAATTGTGCAACTGCACCCACTTTATTCAGCATTGGTAAAAAATCATTAAAATCTTTTGGCACACATAATCTGATTTAAATACAGTACTTATTTTTTGAGTCTGTTTTTTGTTAATAGGGCACTATAATGATGTTCTTGTTAACACACAAACTGGTCCACCCACTCAATCCGGTTTCCTTGACTTCTGATTCTCCAGTCTTTCACTCCAGCTCACAACATGTGGATGTTTCAGAGTGGGTGTGAGGAAAGGTAGATTGTATTGCTGCTACAGGATTAACAAAGTGCTTTTGGACTTTAAAAGCAAGCAAAATTTCATTAAAAAAAATTTACATATTATCAGTGCGGGTGTCATGAAGGGACACAATGTATCTGCAGGGCTACAAATTAGTATAAGTAGAGCAAGATTGTATGTATGCTGTGTTTCTACTAAATAATATAAACTAATATGCTACATAGTGTATGCATCTGTGCCCTGATCAATATTTGACAAAGCCTGCCTGCTGCTCACAGCTGCAACCTCCTATTACTGCACAAAATCATTATTTATCTCAAGCATTTCAGATACAATCAATTATTCACCAACACATCATATATTTAACACATGATATCAACGCTTACAACATTTAAATTGCCTTGTCTCCCCTGAGCGCCTATAATTGGATCTTTGGTGCGGGTTCTACTTATATCTGACAAACTCATACTGATTACACAGATTATTCCACTTTGCCACCAAACAATGTAATGGTACGTTACATTCAGTCAGTGACAGGAAAGAGGAGACAGTGGGGAAGAGACACATTATGTGTGTGTGAGCAGGTTTAATATTGCACATGTGGTTGTTGGTGTCACTGGTGTTAACATTGTAGTGTTGAGAACCAAACATGTCACTTCTCTCGTGAACTGGATTAATATTCTGCTGTGACACCCGACACATTCTGATGTAGCAAATAGATCAGCATTCATTTACTCTAGTACACATCTTTTCAGGAGCAAAATATGTGATTCTTAGCAGTAATTTGATTTCATGGACCATTGGCTCACACTGGAGCTACTGAGCACATTTACATTTTACTAACTTTGAAACAGATTCATAATCATATGTAAAGCGAATAGAAAACAATTGTATGTGCTATCCAGTAAATGTACCAAATGTGAAAGTAACTTTAAAGCCCCCCTCTAATCATAATGTTGTTTTCTAATAGGATACAAGTAATAAGAGGTTGCAGTTCATTTAGATGATTACGAGCCTTGCATTTGAACGCTGTTTTCACATTTATCTTCCTATAATGAAAAGTCTCTCAATGTTCATTGAATATCGAATCTTATACCTACAGGCATGATTTGTGACCTCACTTCTAATCTGGAGCTAATTGTGGTCTAAGAATGTAACTGAGACATCTGTGAAGGAGATTGCTGAAATTACCTATATTTGCATTTTCAAAGATTTCAACAATTTTTATTGTGTTAACTATATGTATATATCATTTCTGCTTGTGGCCCATCTACACATAAATAATACAAGTTAACAAGTAATCAGTATATTCTTTGATTGTGAGTGACCTTAACTGTCAAAAATGTCAATCTCACCAAGCAAACAAGCTCTTAGTCTTTGAGATCAAACAAGGACAATGTCCGACGTGTAATGTTCTTGCTTCCCTGGAGTTACTTTCATCCTGCCCCAGCCCTGCATGACATGAAATGTTATTCTGAATAATAAATCCCTCCAACCAAGCCCCCCTTGGGTTCACTGTGCATTGTTTCCTGCAGTCAATCATCTGGAAAGACCCCTCAGGCCTTCTGGTGGCCCTGTGGTCCATGCACACAATGGGGGTGCCTCTCGATTACATCTTAGAAATAAGAGTCTCAAAAGGGTTCTTCTTGAAGAGCTGAGTTTCTACCCAGAACCAAGAAACAGGCATTATAATCCTGATTTAACTTTTATTAAAAATTACATTTTAGTACATTAAGTTTTGAAATATATTCTAATGTCGCAGCCTAGCTCTCTGCACCCTGCCTGTGTCTGTCTCCTCCTATTGTGCTCCCTCCCTTGTGTGTGTATGCATGTGTGTGTGTGTGTGTGTGTGTGTGCTTCTCCTCCCTTGGAGTTGGGGCACAGCAGTGGCGTTTGGCACACCTACCGTCAATCAGCTCATCACCTGCAGTATATCACCCTGGCTCTCCAACCACTCAATGCCAGATTATTGTTTACCAACCTCCTGATAAACAGCTCCCGTTCCAAGGGTTTTCGCGTTCTTTGCTGCCTTGGCTTTCCTAGTGGTTCCTGGCTTCCAAGTAATTCTGCTTTCTAGTGTCTCCATTTTTGTGTCTACCAACTGCTGCCTTATTCCTTCCATCTCATCAACCTGGGAACTCTGCTCCATACCTGGCTTCACTGCTCTGCTGCCCGCTGGATTCCGGTACTGTACTGTTCACCAACAAACATCATTCACTTTAACCTGTTCTGTGTCTGTTTCTGTGTTTGCTCTGGCGTCCAGCCTTGTTGTTCTGTAACATGCTAAAATGCATTTTTATATATATGTCCACTAAAATGTCTATACCAAACATCTATACCAAATAAATACTGACAAAACTGCATGTGTGCTTTATTTGGATTTGGTCTCACCCCAATTGAAAGCATGGGTATGAGAAGATCCTCACTCTCAATTAAAACCTTGGCCTTCATCTAATTTTACCGTTATTATACATAGTGGAAGGGCAGGGTACATTGGAGCCTTGAATTGAACCTCACTCTTTTAGGGCAAAAGCTGGATTTGGTGTAGGGGGCTGTAAGCAGGCATCAGTTGTGCTGCGTGGGCTGGTATGCAAGAACTCAGAGCTGGTCACTCAAGAAATGCAGTACTTGATCTTTCCCAAAAAATCCACTAAGGTGCTGTTGATCAATTGGAGATGCTCAGTGGTTGTATTGGGCAGCATCATATAACTGAACTACCTCCTGAATTAATAGAGGTACAATAACAAAAAACTAGATGTTATAGGTAAACAAAAAGTATAATTAGAATGATTTGTAGAACCCCTTGTGTGTGGGTTCTAAATGAAACCATTAAAATGTAAGATGGTTATTGGTTGAAGTCTCTGGGTGGACTCTAAATGAAACCCTTACGAGGGGGAAAGGTTCTGGACTAGGGACCCACTTGAAAATGAGATGTTACATCTTAAGAGGCTATCCTTTAATAAATTCAGATTTTACCCTGAGTCCTGGGAGAAACAATTGCTCTTAAGTGGATTTGGGTGGAATCTTTTGCAGATGGTTCTCTGTATAACCCTTTAAGTTGGGTTCTTGGTAGAACTCTCTGAATGGGTTCTGGGAACTAAAAACAGCTCTCCTTTGGAGAAAAGCCAAAGAACTCTATAGGTTTCTGGTTAGCACCTTCATTTCTAAGATGTATGGCATGAAGGCAAAAAATACCCCCAAAGTAGTTATCTTAAGCAAAGGCCTCCCTAAAGGATGCACGTCATTGATTCATTAGCAACCTTAAAACCACTGTCAACACCCCCCCTGGTCTTATTCATCAGTGACATCCTGCCAATACAATTACTGACACTGGATAACAGCCAGGAACAAACAGTCATTCCCCACAAAATGACCAACCAGCACTTTTCAGTGACCAGCTGGTGCCAGACAACCTAGTACCTATTTTCTCATGTTTTCAGCAACTTTCAAATGCAGTAAAATGCAGATTTTTTGAAGTTGTCAGATATTCACTCATGTATATCTATGTATTAACCTGCTGAAACAACAGGTGACACCACATGAGGTCTGTCGAAAAAACAAATTGTGAGTGTTTGATTGAAACCCAGGGCAACATGGTGGAGCAGGGGTTTGAGTTGTCTCCATTATAGCATTAATTCTAAATGCATTTGGCTAAATCTTACACATTGTATTTTTTTAACGTCAATTTTAGTTGAATTTTTCTTTTGCATTTCCATTCAACATTCCTGCACCATCACCATATGGTGCCATCCTCTTATCATCAATCATGCACAACTGAACTGACCAATCACTGCAGAGCCTTTGCTTTCCAGTACCAATCAGATCTGAGACAAGAGAATTCAGTCTGTAACGACAGGAGATCGTGTAGGTGGATGTGAATGTGTATCATCCGAATACCTTCAAGGTCTATGGTGCACCTGGATGAAGCAGAAAGATGTGTGTTTGTGTGTGTTTGTGGAGTGTGTGGAGCGTGTTTGCACCCAAATGGAAGAGTGAGGGCAATCAAGAGTAAATGTGTGAGAGTGATTTTCTTGCTCTGGCAGAAATTTTTCAGCTTGCCATCTGATGGTCTCTGGATACCTGTGAATTGCTTTGAAATGAACCAAATATCTCTTTACGCACAGATCTATCTTGTGCTGTGCCGGTCTGAAAAGCTTTATTGTCACATGGGCCACAAGTTACAGGTCAAGTGAAATCCTGCACTTTTGAGAAGAAAAAAGAAAGTAAGCCACAGAATATTGACTTTTGTAGTTGACAATTGTACTTACACTTTTTATTCCTCAGTCATGTTGATGTGGGGGAGTACTAACAAGATCATTTCATTTAATTTTTTTTCCATACCGACATACAGTGTACAACATTCATACAATACAATACATATCCTGTTATTTATATAACTTTATATTCTTTTTGAAGGCCATCACAATCTATTTCCAACCATAAAGTGTGCTTATTAAATTGCCCCAATTTCCCAAATGTGAGTATAACATCTGACCAATAAATTGAGTCTTTTTTACATGTAAAGAATATGAGTGTGGTCTGCTTTGTTCTTGTAGGAGAGAATAATTACCCAACTGTTGTCATGAATAAGGAAATTTTCTGAAGATAGCAAATCCATTTTTTTACCATGCTGTAAGATGTCATCTGGGTCCAAACAATCCAGTCGACTCACTGTTCGCGTCACTCAGGTTCTGACAGTCTCACTAGTCCCTCGTGACTTCCACTGTAAACAAACCTTTAACCTGCCGGTTTGGTGCCTTTCAATGGCTCAGAGGTAATAAATCAAGCTCAACACCTAATTGACACTTACGCTGAATGGCAGAACTATTTCACATACAAGACTTCTCAAACTAGTTAAAGGAAAACTATTGAAAAAAAGGAGTGAAAGTCATACATGACAGCATACACTAAGGTGTACGAGAGATCCTTTTAAATAGAAATTAAAAAGATGGATAAGCCATACGAGACAGACTTTTTAAACCCTACAGAGGGTGTTTTTTTGGTCCTTACCTCTCTAAGGTACCAGTATTGCCATATGGCAATGTATGCATTTTATGCCTACTACACACACACAGTACATCACCAGTATTCAAAAGTAATGGGGCCCTAAGAGAACCAATAGAATATAGTCCTACATTCTACAAAAAGCATTTTGTAAACTTTAAGGACCCAGGCTCCACAAATATGGAGAATTATATAGTTATATTTTCAGATAAATCAATGTAACAGATACACATTTAAATGTCAGTAGTAGTAAGGTTATTAGCAATAACATTGGTATGCACACTGTAGTAGTGCACTTTGTGAGTCCTTCCCAGATTGCAATTCATTATAATTGACACAGTTTTACAATTTTGAATGTTATTACAATTTATCTTTTTGTTTTTATTATTTTTATACGGTGGTATGGTGTATGGTGCTTATTTGGTCTGTTTTAAGACAAAAGAAAACATACAAAACCCTTTTTTACCAATTGGTATAAGGGTGTGTACCATAAAGGGTTAATTTTCTTAAATTTATTTTAAAAAATACACAGAGGGTTCATATCTCCTCTACCGTTTGTAAATGTTTGAGGTTTAATTTTCAAAGGGTTTGATCGTAAATGTTTCAGTGGTTCTTTTTTTTTTTCATGCAGCAAAATTCCGGTAGACGCTCTCTGATACAATAACATAAAAATGAAACAGTGACCACAGAGCGAGGGCTTTTAAAATAATGAAACAAGGTCAATATGCTGATTTGAGTGATAAAAGTGAAATACTATACTGTAGGTACAATTTGGACGAAGAGTTTTTTTTTTCCTATTATATAATATAATTTACATACTCTTACTTAATGAGTTTAAACTTTATAAGTCATTGTAAAATGATAAAGTGGTGGTAAACTTCACTTTATGACACCGCACTGAAGTTAAGGACTAGAATTTACATATATAATATACTTTGCCTTTATCTCATTACAGTTTGATTATGCCACAAGTTGGTTGTAATTAGCTATCAGTGGTTTTAAGACAAACAACTTTATTAGTGATTTATATATATGAACATTGTGGGCTTTGTGTTTATTAGGAATTGTGCTGATTGATTTCTGAAAGGTCTGGCAGCATGACTGTAACACTGCTGAATTATATTCTTCTGCAGATTCTTGCTTTTGCTCCTCTGTAGTATGTTATTTCCTTTTCTCTTTTCATCTTTCACACCAATACAAATTGTCAGTGAGTCATGTATTTTTAATGTATTATCACACAGTCCCAGACTCTCTGCTTGACCACATTCTGCTCTGGTTTTGATAAAGCATTTTCTTTCTTGGTGAGAACAAGTCTAGTGTCTGATGCTTCAATATATATATATATATATATATATTTGCAACTATACTCACCTGACAGGCAGGAATATGTATGCAAATGTGAATTCAAATGTGGATGATGACTTAAATTTGGTCGGCTTCCTAATAGTTTCAATTTGTTTACTCTGAACTACAGTCAACCTGGATTCAAAACTGCATGTTTGCACTGTGTATTTGAATGCTATCCCCCTGCTAACTGATTCATTCAGCAAAGCATGAAAAAAAGCAAAAAATGAAATCTTAACACATTTTTGGTACCATTAGTCCAATATTGAAATGATCTTATTCCATTGGATTCATCCAATGGATTCCATTTTCTTTCTTGATTTTAGTCAATTTAATCTTCTTTAAAGAAAATGTTTCTGTTCAAAATTATCCAAATCAGAATAAAATAAAATAACTCAGCACTCAGAGCCCAACCTGCATCAGAATGGAAGATGTACATTAGTGCAGTATACAGTATATATACAGTATATGCTACAGTGTGTAAAGCACAAGTGACATGTATCTGTCAAAAATCTGGTGATTTAAGAGCACTAGTGTATTACACTTTCAGAATTTTACATCCATATCTCTAAGTTAATATTAGCATTATTATTGAATAACGTAATGTATAAAATGACAGGACAAAGCAGACGAAAAAAACAGTTAATCAGAACAAACCTGTTTGCACAAACACGCAACAATTTTTACTTCCCTTATTTCACACATTCACAATAATGAATTTACTTTTATTTCCAGGAAAAAAAGTCAAAAATCTGATTTTTTTCAGAAATTGAAAGAAAATAGGGGTAAAAATATGATTTTATTCATTCCATAAAAATGTCATAATTCTGAGTTCAGTCACATTCTTTTTCAAAGCAACATAAAATACATGCAACACTATAACTAACAGAAACAAATATAAAAATAAATGTAATGACACTTTATACTGCCACAATATAAAGTGTATTAATTTGTTATAAAAGTGGTGGTTCTGCTACAAGCCAATGCATCGCAAAGAATAGCACAACTATTCATACATGTTGTGTGTAGATTATAAACAGCAGCGCAAATGTGAACCGATGACTGTGGCATATTTGAATTCATGTGAATGGACGTTATATTGTTTATATGTAGAAAGACATAAAATGAGGTGATAAATAATGACAAAAGATGATGCTATTTACAAAGTTTGTGTTAAAAAAACAAAAAGCAGTCTTACACATTTCTTTCCTTTTCATCCTGTATTTCAGGCATTACCTGCTGCCTTGGTGTGACAAAAACAACACAATGGTTGGCACTAGGCCGCTGAGGTCCACCTGCCTGGAAGCTCTAATACTCCACACAGAAATGTGCAACGTTGTCCTTTAAAATGTCATAATGCAGCCGCAGCTTTGTTTTTTTTTCCTCCACTTGTGTCCTACCCTGCAGCGGATCCTGCTAAGCTGCAAATCTCCTTATTTTTCACCGGGGCTCTTGCTTTATTTGTGATATTTATTCTATTCTGTGGAGAACAAGTCAATTGTTGCTGTTTTTTTTTTATTATTATTTTTTAGCTATGAGCTAAGCTCTTAGTTTGGAAAAGGTGTTGGAGTGAGACGGTCTTTATAAAGAGAGGGAACCGTCATTTATGATAAAGGTACAATCGTGTTTCTGTACTCGGTTCCTCAATCAACCTGATGAACAAGAAATGAAAAATGCGAAGAAGGAAAACCGAAAGAAAAGAGTTAAAGTTAGTTAAAAGTTAGTTATTAAACTTAAGATAAAAGTTGACAGCTTAAATAAAGGAAAAAAATAAAAAAAACAAAAAAAAAACAAAACAAAGAATGGGATTGGATAATCAGAAATAGCTCTCTGATTCACTCAGAGAAAGAAAAACCCCAAAGTTCTAATACACCAGAGGGGTGAGGGGGGGGGACGCCACGACTGACAAGCATGTTTTATGAAGTCACATTTTAAGGCTTTGAATTGTGAAAACTGAAAATAACCAATGTTTGTGCGTCGGCTCAAAGGGGAAAAGGAAACAAAAAAAGTGTCAGGAAAAAATAAAGAACCAAGTTGTGAGATTCAGTCACTTACTTTCCTGCTTCATGCAAACTTTTCATGCACTTCAACACTTTTATCCTAATTTATTGTTATGCTACTCATCCGTTTCATTATAAAGCCTTTTAACAGTTGAACTTTTGTTACTGAGATGTCTAAAAACTGAGGAAAGGAGTAAAAAAGTGAAACACTGGAGTAATTCTGGTGTTGGAGAGTCTCAGTCTCACACTTATTACGCTGCAGGATTTGATTTATCTGTAGCTGTCCCAGTAAAATTGGGCATAGTGGGATGTTATGCAATGTGAGATCAGAAGGAACCTGAGGTGGCCGGCGATGGTCGTACCTTAGATTTATTCCTAATGATGTAAAAATGACTAAACTGTCAGTTCACCCTTTTATTTGACGCCTAAGGGAACTTCTCAATGCTCAGGCTAACCAAGCGAGTCTTCTGCTGCTCCTCCTGAAAAAAAGAAAAAACAAAAAACACTTTCTCCCAGACAGCAGGTGCCACTCTAGGATCAGAGCATCCAAGGTAAGGTAAATGTCATTGTTTTGTACATTTTTTCACAATTTCATTCTTTCATTACCTTACATATACATGTAAAGACTTGTATGTCCTAAGGGAACTATGACATTGCTCAAAACAACCTTGTTTTAATGTAAATAAATAAGAATAAATGAATATATGTGCATTTCCATAGACTCTGGAATTGTTAATAGGGAGTATAAGACACATATTGGGATTGATTGTATGAATTTTAACAAAAAAAAATGTTATGGGTGAAAATCAGACACAATTATTAAACACTGCACTGTCTGCATTGCAAAAAAACATGTAATGTGAAAATTCCTTGTTTTTTGTACAATTAGTCCAATGTTGAGTAGAATTATGATGAAATATTGTATTCCGCTGGCTGGCTGTTTTTGGTCAATTTAGTCTTGCTTTCTTAAAATAAGATACAATTTTGGAATTTTTATCTCATACTTTGGACTTTTTCTGTAAAATTCTTTCAAAAGCTTGAAATAAAAGTAAAAATTATTTTCCACTGAAATAGAAGAACTCAAGATAACTCTGCTCTGTATTGGACTAATTGTACTAATGACAAAATATTTTCCATTGATTCAATTTAATTTTTTTGCTGTACGGGGGTTAAACTTGTGCACAGATACTATAATAATGTTACATGTCAGTGCTGCTTTACAGACCTGCTGTGCCTTGTTGTTCAATCAAAACCTGGTTCATCCCACAATCATTGACAGCAAAAGGTTTTCTATATGAAAATGGTGCAAAGTTGGGTAGACAAGCTTTATTGGAGCCAAACGGGTCTGTTTCACTTTGCACACGCCACAGCTTCTGTAACCGAAATTCATAAGAAGACGTTCATATTCAGTTCAATGAAAAAGGTGTTGCTGTTTGAAAAGGCAAAGTTCCAATCTATACTGCAAACAGAAGTGCACTTTAAAAAGCAAAGTGCTGACATGGGGCGATTCAGTGTTAGTTTGTGTGTGTGTGTGTGTGTGTGTGTGTGTGTGTGTCTGTGTGTGGTGTGTCTAGCCTCTCCAAACCTATCTGCAGAGCAGTAATTTTATCTTAGTGCATATGCTCTTATCTCTACAACCAAAAACACACACATACACACCTGAGTGCCAGTGAGTAACAGTCTCCTGTGATTATATTGTGTCACTTCCTTAGAAATCTCACACACACACACACACACGCCAACATACACCTAGGTGCCACCAAGTAATCGTCTCCCATGATTACATTGTGTGTTTCCCTTGGGACCTGCACACATGCTGCGACACACACACACACACACACACAAATGCACACGCTGCCATTTTACCCAGAGGAATAATCTCTGTGGCTGGTATTTAGAGTGAGTCTCTTCTAACTGGATTAACTGCAGCTCCTCCTGCTGCTGTCACAGGGGAGATAGAGCAGCTCTCTGGCTTCCCAGTGATGGGAGAACGTCCAGGAGAGGTGGTCAAATCCCCAAAAGCCTAGATCTTAAGTCCCCAAAATTTGAACGATCTTATTTTAGATTACTATGGAGTAAATCTCTCAGGACATGTCCACTTTTTTATTTATTTATTTTTTTTTTCTTTTTGCCAAAAGAGTGAAATAATAAAAAAAGCTGTCTCAATCACATTTTGTGCTGATCATAAAATCAGGAAGACAAGCACTTTCTTTTTTCATATGAACACAACTGTAGCTGCAGTTACTGCTACAATCAGAACACAGTTCTTGTGTGTGATGTCATAATTATGAATTTTTTGTCTAATAAATATGACCTTTTCCCTCATTATTATGACTTTTTAAATGTCATGACATGACTTTTTGCCTCATGATTTTGACTTTTTAATCTTATAATTATGACTTACCTAGGGGACATTTCTTTTCTTTTACTGGTAGAAATGGGCTTCCGTAGTTAGAGCTGTCGTAAAATCACTGTATCCATGTAGTCTGTGACAAATGCTGATTTGAGCTCCTGCAAAAAAGCACATGGAAGTAACTAGTTACTTCCCAAAGTAACTAGTTACTTTTATAATTTGGAACTCAGTAAATTCTTGTTTATTTTTTTGGAGAAATAACTAGTAATTCTAACTAATTACATTTTTTTTTTTTTTAAGCAACTTACTCACCACTGTTTATCATCATATTATCAGCTGGAGAGTGCAATGCTCCTCCTCACCATATATATCAAGGGTGTCAAACATGTGGCCTGAGGGCCAGAACTGGCCCGCTAAAGGGTCGAATCTGGCCCCACTAGATAACTGTACAAAGAATGACAAATAAGGGTCAGTTTTTATTTCTTCACAGAAATGTGTAGTCAATGCACATCTTTCAGGATTCAAGGGATACAATATTTACAGTTTTGATTTGTAAATGGTTAATAAAGCAGGACATAACTTCAGCTCAAAAAACTAAATATTCAGTGAGTGGATGTTGATGATGTGATGATGTGGATGTGATGTGTGATGATGAATTTATATGTAACAGTAGGCTGACTGAATATGAAATAACCTCAGTGACCAGTGAGACATCATTTTGTTGAAATTGCCCTTATTTTTCTAATGTCATCTCATCTGTTTTGTATATTGAATCAACCTAATTAACTGAATTTAGTTTGGCACCAGGCCTTCCTTATTTTCATTGTAAGCTCTTGTTTTCACATATATAGTAGATCCCTGCATTTTCAGGTACCTGCCCCATTCTTCTATCACCAGCTGGTCACTGAGGCCTTCAGGCTCACTCGTTGTCCCTTACTCTTAGGCTGAGCACATAAAGTGTTGTTTGAAGTTGTGTCTCTGACGCCATGGAACACTTTTCCTACAGACATACGAGCTGCTCTGGTCCCTGTTGACGCTGTTAAAAAAGCAGCTGAAGACTCATTTATTCAAATTGGCCTTCACGTTGCCTCAAGCTGCTTTTAAGGTCTGTTGCTTATGCTGTATCGTATTCATTACTGTTTTTATGGGCTTATTTTTTATTTTATTGTTTGACTTTATATTCTTTGAAACACTTTGTGGCCTTGGTCTGTGAAAGGTGCTATATTACCATACCATAACCATACCTTACAGACTTACTAACTATTGAGGCACTGGAGAAAAAGTCACCTTGTATCAGCTGTGTTGAGACAAAACTTTGTGATTTCTGTCACATTGATAAACAACTGTATGTAAGTATTAGTCAGCAATGCTATGATGGTTATATACTTATATAGGGTTATATTTTTATAAATATATATTTTTTTAAAATGTCCTTAAGGTAGCCTCCTACAAAATTTTGTGTATGACAATTAAATCTATATAAATATGTATTTTTTTACTTTGTACTTTTTACTTTGATTACAAAATTACAAAATACATTATTTTTAACAATGAATACTTCTTTGACTACGCACCTATACATTTTTGTTTGTGTAGTGCAGTGTAGTGCATAGTGCAGTTCAAAAAGGGATAAAAATCAAAACCTAAATTAAAAAAAAAAATGTGTATGAGACTACACTAAGGATTAAACTTACCTGCCTCATAATATACACAAAAATAATTCATAAATCAAGGAAAATAATGTATTTTTAAATATTCTCAACATCTGTCACATCGTGTCCCACTGTCCTCCTTTTGTATTTGTGCACATCAACATTAATAAATATTAAGATCTGCAAGCATATGGCAGCATATATATCATATATGCTTTTTCATTTGTGATTTTCTTTGCTTCTGACAGAAAGTTTCAAATTGTCATGCTAATTGTTACACAGTTGTTTTCGTGGCACAGATTCTGAACGTGTGAGGAGGCGCGATGAATATTCAACAGGGAGAGCAATCAAACCCCCAGGGACGTACAGGAGAGGAGCAGCAGGCATTAATCGCGTCAAAATGATAAATACATCACTTCGAGAGGGACAGACCTACAGAAACATACGGTAGATATTGACAGGTGAGGAAGAAACGCGGGGATAAGAGCCGGGTAAACAACGCGCCAGTCGATAGCGACAAGCAGGCCGCTTCGAGTGAGGCGCAGGCGGCTTAAATAAACCACTTTCAATGATATGAATCATCGTTTCATGTTTCGCTCGGCTTCTCTGTGCTTACTCTCCCCAGCAGACATTTTTATCCACTATCGCCCAGCAACAGCACCATTTCTGACTTCCGGTCCGTGTGTGACATCTTCAAGGATGATGTCACCACATTCATCCATGGAGTGTTTGACTAAGATGCAACTTTGGTGGTGAACTTTGCTTCAGGGAAACTTCTTAAAAAGAAAAAAAAGAAAAAAGATGCTGATGTTTTAGCAGGAATTTTGTTCACTATGTGCATCATTTTAGACCCACGTCCAAACTATAAACTCTCTGAGCCTGGTAGAGGTGGAAACAGCTGTGCACAGCTGTGCATACAAGCCCCATCCGCCTCTATTATAGAGCATCAGCATCAGCTGTGAAGTCTGTTTTGTCTACATCTGTTTCCCCATGAGATCATCCAGGTGTGTTGCTTCCTCTTTCACAATAATCCTAATAGTATCCTGCAGTGTGTGATTTTCAAATCCTGCAGTGTGGGCATGTTTGAGATTAGAGAAAACATCTGTGAAGATTCTCCTTATGTGTGTGATGCTGCCGAATTTCAACTATTTTTATCAGTTATGACTGAGGTGTAGGGCTGCAACTGACGACTGTTTTAATAATCGATTAACATATAAATTATTGACACTATTAACTGATTAGTTTGTCTTATAAAACGGTGTTAACGTTAATCACTGTTTCCCAGAGCTGACAATGAAAGATGAATTTACAATTATAGAAGACTAAAGAAACCAGAAAAATCAGATTTGAGAAGCTGGAACCAGAGAATTCGAACATTTTCTTCCTAAAAGTTTCTCAAATTACAAAGATAGTTGGTAATTATTGTAACTATTGTTGGCAATTAATTGATTAATTGGCTAATTGTTGCAGCTCGACAGGGGTGTCAAACTCAGTTTAGTTCATGGGCCACATGCAGCTCAATATGAATACAAATGCTACAAATGTCTCCCCTTCATTTTCATGTAAAGAAATACATTATATTTATTTATACCATTATTTAACCTTCAATTTATAAAACAAGAGATGACATAAGAAAACAAAAAGTACAAATTCAACAATATGGTGTCTCAGTCATTCCATATTCATCCATTTCAATTCAAAATATTTACTCACTGAAAATTATATAGTTCTTTTTAAGAAGCAGGTGAAGTTATCACTTGCCTTACAAACCATTTACAAAACTGAATATTTTATCCCTCGAGCCAGTGGACTGGATCGGACCCTTTTAGTCGGCCAGTTCTGGTCCCCGGGCCTCATGTTTGACATGTTTGATTTAGGGTTTTAATACAATTTGAAACCTGGCTCCTGAATATGGTCCAGAGCTGTTATTTTCAGTGATTCCTGGACTCCTGGATCTCTCTGATTCCTCTTCACATTAATTAGCCTGTAGCGAAAACCGATATTCCTGCAGGATTATCCAGCTCTTGAGGTGTAGCTGGGACAGAAATGACCCAAGGGACTGACTTTCCCCTGCGTTCTTGATTCTTCTTGACAGCCGTTGTCACAGGGGCCTGATATAAAGGAACAGGGATTACATACGGTATGTGTTGTCCTACTGGGGGAAAAAAAGAAGTTTGGACAGCAGGTAGGTTCTGGCAGCATATCTGACATCGCCAGAAATGAGTGCATCCCTTTCACAACTCGGCCAAAGCTGCCAAGGCTGCACAGCAGCTGTGTTGGAGGTTCATTACGGCACAATGCTGCCACAGCCTCGATCACCCTTCACCTCCTCAGCATTATTTTATGAATCATGAGATGAAAGACTATAAGCAGGCTCAGCAGCTACACCTCATAGATAGCATGCAATTATTCTTTGGTTTTTGCATGAGTTACTTTCACTATTAAATCATTCAGAGCATCACGTGGCATTATTTGTTCACATCTTTCTACAATAGCTGTGTTTTTTTTGTTTTTTTTTTAACTGTTTAATTTGAATATGCAGCTATTACAAGGCCCAATCACCACCATAAGTGTTAACAAGTATTAACATGTATTAGTTAGGTAGAAGTATAGATAGTACAGATTAAAAAAAAAAAAAAAAAAAACTTCTGTAGGAGTTGAAGTATCAATTCAAGCTTTTTACTCAAGTAAAAATGTAAAAGTACTGGTTTTAAAGCTATTTAAATTAAGTAAAATTAATTCCATGATGCCATTAATTCAAATGTAATCTAAATTGCAAATGTAAAATGCAAATGTAAAATAATGTTGTCTTTTTTATCTAATATTTAATTTGTATCTCTTTTTCTCTAATTTTTAAATATTATTGAAACAAATAAATGTATGAAAAACAAGATATTTTCACCAGATTTTATTTTTTTTGCAGTGTGATTTATCTGGATAGGTTTTTGGGCGATACTATTTTTTAGAATGTAAGGAATATAGTAATAAGTACAGAGAATTGTGTGAAATTGTCTGTCTCTTTTACATTATCTTTATTATCTTCTGGGAGACAGCTGTGTCATTTTCAATCAAGAAAAAAGATGCAGATTGAATAAAAATCTTTTTTTAGTGGCGTCAATTTCAGAAAGCTTTTGTCTGATAATTGAATTAATTGTAGTAACCTATAATATTTTATATACATCTGGATCTTCTGGCTGTCTGGTTTGGCAACAGACTTCCTTAGGTCCTGAGCTGTCATTTGGTCAATATGTTTGGCCTCAACATGAACTCAGGAGGCTTCAATAGTACTTGGACTACAAACTGGAAAAGTTCCCGCTCAAAATAGAATTAACACTCACTCATAGATGCTGCTTATTCATATGCTGATATCTGTTCATAGAGATTACCGTGACGACTGTGTAAAAAAAGAGATTTCCACTGTTTGAATGCATGATTGTGTGAGGTCTGGACATGATGATGGTTCTCAGGGTTGAAGTTATTAAAAAAGTTTGGACTCTCACTCTTAACGGGCGTCATAGCAACATTGGCAACAGCAGAAACAGCAAGACCAGGGTTCTTTGCTTTGACAGAGTCTCCCTGAGACGGCAGGAAGGAACGTTTTTATTATTTGCCAGACTGGAGCTGTAAAAAGAAGGTTTATCCATTCATCGTAGTGTCCAAAAATAACTTCTGGCTCAAAGTGATGTGTCCAGACAACAAGCGAGAGCTAATGGCGCCACACAAACGACAGCTTCTGTGACTTCTAATGAACAAATGCTGATCTTCTTGGAAATCCAAGCGTTTGACAACAGCTACAACGAGCAGTCAATAGCGGCACAGCGGCTGCGGCGGAGGTAAATGTGGAACTGACAACATCAATGAAGGGCCCTGTTTGAAGTGCCAAATGTAACTTGCGTTTCTGTGGATCAGCTGACATGCTGCAAAGAAATTAGGTGTAGCTTTTTTTTTTTTCCCCAACAAGTGTGGTGCTTCAGATGAACAAAATACATGAATAACACATCTTGGAAATGCTTTATTTTTCTCGCCTGGGAATGCTGTTTTAGGACTTGGAAATCGTTTTCTATCATAAAACAGTGTTTGTATGTGAGCACTTAAACCTGATGTCTGATGCATCTACATAAAACACACAACACTAGTCTTGTGCCATTCAACATTTTTATATACGCTGATTAATTCATGTTGACAGAGCAATGATACAACACCCAGCCCAGGATATATGGGTGCCAAAGGGGTTTCCATGGTGGCGCCATATATGGGCAAACATACATGGGGTCCATATATTGGCAAACATAGGTGGGGCCCATATATGGGCAAATATGGGTGGGGTCCATAAATGGGCAAACTCAGGTGGGACCATCATGAATACTGCAGACAAACCCCCTTGGCGACACATGGATAAGCTGGTTGGGGCAATGGTTACCTCAGTCTCAGAGGGGAAAAATGGTGGTGTATTCCTTGTTTCTAGCTGGATTTATAACAACACATCTGACATATCAGGTCTGTGTGTATGTGATTGTCTGTGTGAAATACAGACAGATAATGAAAATGAATAAAGGGACAAGCAAAAGAGACATATATAGGGAGGAATTGTAAGAAGAAAACAAGAAAAAAGCAACACTGTACAAGACCTTATTTTGAGGAGTATGATGGCTCCCTGCATTAGACCTTCTATTAGTGAAAAAAAAAATAATAATTTTCTTAAACACTTTCCATTGCTCCCTACTTTAATCATTTGTCTCTTACTCTTGTCGACTGTCTCATTGCCTTTGAAAATCCTTTTATTTACTCTCTTGACGGTGGCAAGCCTCTTTTCTTCATCACAATTCTCAATTAATCCTTCACTGTCATTTTGTCTCCATGGCTCTAATAAGTCATTGAGCACATCCTCCCCAAAAATCCTGATGAAGACATGCTGCATTTTCAGCCTTAGAAATTCGGCCAAATTATATGTAATTTTTATCAGCAGCTTGTGCTGGTGCCAGCAATGCACCAGTGCTAATATTCAATGTTTTGTGTACTGAGAGCAGAAAACAGAATCAGAATCAGTTTCATTGGCCAAGTTTGTGCATGCAGAACAGGGGATTTGACTCTGGTTTATGTCAGCTCTCTGCATATTGGTATAAATAAATAATTAAGGATAAAAGTATTAAAATGTAAGACTAAAGGAAATAGATAAAAGTGTGCAAATCTATGTTTACATAAAAAGGAAACAATGAAAAAAAAGAAAATGTATTTGCTTCTTTTTTTTTTTTTCTTTTGGAAATAAAACTGAATATAAGGGCCCTTAAATAGCATTTTGAAAATGAAGGGGACATTTGTTTTAACTATAAATATGAGAATGTTGAAATGTACATCATGTTTAATGAATGAAGAGAGATCCACATTTTTCCTTAGTGCTAGTCATTGACTTTCATTTCTATGTAGGGAATCCAATATTGGATTGAAAATCAAGAGATAAATTGCATATCATAAAACGCATCGGGAGCAAAGAGGGTGAGCTGGTGTACATGGTGTAATTAGCTCAGATAAATAGGGTGGTGCAAGGCCTTGTGAGTTAAAAAAGAAGACACTTAAATTCAGCTCGAGTCTGCAACATATTTAACAGTGAAGAGAGGCCAGGATTTGTGTGATATGGCCAAATTATCTTGTCAGGATTCTAGCTGTGAAATTGATGAGAAATGAAGTTGAGCAGCAGCACCACAGAGGCTCTGCAGCAGCTCTCTGCTCTCTATGTTCACATGTTAGAGAATGTAAGTAATATTTTCCTCATTGAAGATGGGTCATTTCACCAGCCTCAACCTACAGTATCTGCTAAAAGTGTTACTTTTTATGTCCTGACCTGCCCAGGCTGCCATGAAGCTTGCAGATGGAAAAGGTACAGAAATATATATATATAAAGTCACAAAGTGTAGCAGTCAGTGATAGTATCTATAGTAACAGCAAGAGAAGACTGGCTCTGTTGTAGTCAGCAATTATATATCAGTTTGTCTTTGCTAAGCCATAGTTGAAATAAATGTAAAGATATACAGTATATTATAAATCACTCCCCATTAGAGGGTGCCTCAGTGCTTTGTTTCATCGACTGGAATTGGAAAATTTTACAGGAGTTGTCTGTTGAGATCTGTCATGTCAGGCATTTTACTGGCATTCAACCAATTCCAATCAATTGATCACTTAATTTCTGAATTTGTTTAATTCTAAATTTTATATTTTACACATCAGATTAGGGGAAATAGTCTGGAAACCCAAATATCCAGAAAATTACTGAAATAAAATTCCATACATAGTTCCAATACATGTGCCTTTGACTGACTTTTACACTTTATAAAAATGTTAAATGATCATTGCAAGTTCAACCTAAACAATGTTTTTTCATCAACTTTATTGCTATATATTAATTCATAAAAAACTGCATGTTTTTGTGGTCATCTAGTTAGACCTATAGTAGCAATGCAGTCGGCCTTCTCAGACACTCAGTCTGAAAAAATCCAGTTTCACCACCTCCGTTCCCTACTGAAACACCCACTCCGTTGTTATTGGCCTAATACTGTTCTAAATGTCCCACCCCTCAGAGAGCAGGAAACAGGGGATACATGATCTAGAGATGGATACTATTACCTTCTACCCCTGTTGTGACATCACAGCAGGAGCTGTTTCCAAATGGCTTGTTTTCAATCCAGGCAATAGTCTGGAAATGCAAATATTTTTCGATACTCATACAGATGTGGAAAATTACTGAAAACTAATTCCATAATCTATCTAATCAGCATGCATGAAACATGTCAATGTCATCCTTGATTGGTAGGAGACATTGCTTAAACTAAATTGGAAAAAAAAAATAACTTTTTTATGCTTGGGACATGATATCATATGCATAGCCTTCTTTTTTTGACTGTTGTGCTACAGATTCCTCTATGGCTGTAGTAAAAGTCTCAAAACTTTCTTTCCATCTTTTTTTTTTCTCTCTCAGTTGCTGCATCTTTATCACGCGTGGTGACATATGGTCATTGGTGGAGTGTAGGAAACCTTTTAACTTTCTGCCACTTCACATTACCACTGTTACTGACAGAAAAGGGCTACACACACACACACACACACACACACACACACAAACATATAGGCAGGAGGTACTGAGTGCAATACGTAAACCGTTGCAGTAGGCACACACATTCAAGTTTGTGGTTGCCTGCAAGGTTTAAATAGCTACTACATCTAGTGGTGTGTGTCCTGACGGCCATATGTTTCCCTGCGCTTGACATTTCAATGAATAAATATTGAGCCTTACACATCACTCGTATCAATCTACAAACACCTCAGGTCACAACGAGTGTCTGTGTGCGTGTGTGTGTGATCTTGTGTAGGGGTCAGATCAGTCTGGGATGAATATTACTCACATACATAAGCGCGCACACACACACACACACACACACACACACACACACACACACACACAGCGACTGAATGCAACGATTTCTCTTCTCGTTTCCACCGCCGCCCCAGCTAACATCAAACATTCAGCAGCCATAAATATGTTGGTGGCGCTCCATCTTCCCAGGTCAAAACAAGGGTGGAGTCAGTTCACAGTCAAATGAAATCAGTTCTTTACTTGGCTTAGAGCACTTTTTTTTTCTAAAGGTAGCAATCGAAAAGAATGAGGAGGATTTTTTCAGAAGCTTTTAACATCAATAAATAATTACCATGATAATGTTGAAGCAATGTAATTACGGTAAAAAAGACGTTTTTAGATTCAGAGCCCATTATAAAGTTACGGTCATAATATTATGCATCATTTACCAATTGCAAATGTTATGTAATACAGTATCTTTCAAATGTTTTAAATGTATGTGTTTAAATGTATAACTTTTGTTTCTATAAAACTTTTTTAGCCTCGTCTTGTGGCTGTGTGGGTTCTTTCCGGGTTCTCCGGCTTCCTCCTACAGTCCAAAAACATGCTGAGGTCAATTGGAAACTTTAACTTGTCCATAGGTGTGAGTGTGTGAGTGAATGGTGTGTATATATATATATATATATATATATATATATATATATATATATATATATATATATATATATAGTATCCTGGCGCTTTACTTTATGCAGCGCCACAATCATTTCAGCCTCTGTCTGAAACTGGCTTTTTCTCATTTTTTATGAAGTAATGAAAACTTCTCAAATACATTCAATGCACATCGAGCCAACTTCTGCTTTCCACATCCATGTGAAATGCATGCTGATCACTGACACCGCAGTAACACATACATCACCCACTGGATATAACTTCACAAGTCACTGCTCTTCCACCCACACAGATTGACTCCAATCAAGAAAACACAAGGGAAATGCCGAACACCTACCTGCTCATTCATTATACATTATGTGGCTCTGGATCTCACCAGACAATCATCTAAATAGTAAAATACCCCGTACAGTATATAAAGCTCTGTCTGCTAGTTTACCTTGGGGAAATCTCATCCAACGCGTGGGTGAGAGAGAGATAACCCTCTCTACACTTGGAATAGATTAAGGCTCAACTCAAAAAAAAAAAAAAAAGTATTTCCTTTTAAACTGTTCTGAGTCTCTGAGGGCACTGCTAGAGAAAAAAAACTGCAGAGAAAGAGAAAAGTGGAAAAAGGTGAAGGAGATGTGACCCGGAGAGTGAAAAAAAGGAAAGCAGATACAGAAAATGAAGCAATGGAGCCACAGAGAAAGATTGTCCATCATTGTGTTTCTCACCAAGGACACTGCTGCAACAAATCATTATGCTGCTGTCATGACTCCTCCAGCTAAAATAGTCTCTTAATCAGAGATCTCCGACTCTCATGTTTATTCGGTTGGATGTTACAAGTTGATTAAAGCTTGGAGATTTGCTGCTTTCCTGTAAACAGGGCACTCAAAAACAAAGAACTATTACACTTTTTGTGATAGAATATAATGAAGACAATTGCATGATTATTTTGATCATTTATTGGTGGTCCCAGGATCCATTTTTATTTCTGAATATATCAAAGACAGAGGACATGTGTATTGATTTTAGACACTCTCAGCCTTCTCCTGACAATACTGTCATGACTGATAGACAGGATGTAGAAATGGTAGAATCTAACAAGCATTGTAAGGGTAGGTACTATAATCAATAATACATTGACATTTGAAGGTAATACTAATACAATTTACAAGACAAGTCAGCAGTGTCTCTTTTGTCTTAGAAAACTCTTAGAATTCCAGGTTGATTCATCCCCGATGACCATGTTCTATCATTCGTTTATTGAGTCTGTGTTGACTTCTCTTTTTCATTCATTTGTCGGTTTTCATCACTTAAAGGTAAAGCAGAACAAAATGTTCAATAAAGTGGTTAATGTCTGCAGTAAAATATCTGGCACCGTTCAAGAAAATCACCCAGATCCGTATAACAAACAGCTGTAGGCAGAATCTATCCACCTTGACTGTTCCCATCCCTTACATCAACAGTTTTACTTTCTTCCATCTGTTTCACTACTCAGACTCAGGTCACTTATTTCCAGACAAGATGTCCATGTAGGGCCCATAAGGGTTGAGTCTGGGCTGCATATGGGTGCCAAGTGGGCTTGTCTGCAGTTTCCATGGTGGCCCCACCCCTGTTTTCCCATTAATGTGCTGGTATATGGGCAAAAAAAGGTCTGTTTGCTCATATATGGGCCTCACCCGTCTCTGCCTATACATGGTTCCATATACAGGCAAACACAGGTTGCTGGTATATGGCCCATATATATGTGGGCCATATTTGTGCCTACCTATATATGGGCCCATTTAAGGTCAAGCACATGTGTTGTTTTCAACCTGTTTTGGCACCCATATGTGCAGCCCAAGCCTAAACCTACCAATGGTCAGTCATTTGTACCTACCACCATCTCTCTTATCAATTCACTGGTTTTGTTTGATATGATTTTCTATTTATCATATTGTTTTTGTGTTAATTTTATTTATGTTTATGTTTGGTCCCACCGCTGCACAACTAATTGGGCCCATTGAGGGGAAAATAAAGTTTATTGATTGATTGATTGATAACATAGGCATTTCTAGACTTATTTTGTAGAATTATTGTAACTAGGCTAATCATAGAGAAATAGATTCTGCCTTCCAGATATTGCAATTAAAATCCAGCCAGTGAGCTAATCATCTTCTTCTCTGATAGATCAGTACCTGGTGATTATTTATTGGGGTCTTGGAATTGAAATTTGATTTATAAAAACATAATGTAGATTAAAATGGTAGAATGCTGTAGTTTTCTAGGCCATCTGCAAGGTTAAACAAATACAGATAATTTATACGAATGAAACATCCTTGCAACACATCACAATGAGATTGGGGCTCACTAATCTAAAAACATGTCATTGGGAATTGCAAGAAAGTTTTAGAGCAACAGAGTCAGTGTTCCCATATATAGTAACTCACACTATTTTGTTATTATTTTTTTACTTCAAAGCAGAATAGAATGATACAAGACATGATAGAACATCAATGTCTGGTCTGAGTCGTTTACACTGCAGAAAAAAGAAAAATAAATATCAGGGGGAAATATTTAGTACAATTAATCCATCATTGAGTAGAATTATCTGGATGTCAGGATTTTCAGAAAGGGAGTCAAATCATGACCCTGGATTTATCTTATTCCATTGATGTGAGCATATTTTAACCTTATATATATAGTTAAAATATGCTCACATCTTGAATTGAACTGCAAGTACTTCATCAATTGTTTAGTATATTTCTATTTGGTACAGTTGAGTTCCATAAATATAGCTTCAGAGGAAGAAACATGAATATGGATGATTACATGGGTCATAAAGAGAATATAATTGGATACTTGGCGCATTCTACTTTGCAGATGTTGGGCTGATAAAAATGCACACAGCTTTTGTTGGAACAGAGAAATAGAGTCATGCAGCCATATTTATACATTAACCCTCTTCTTAACCTCATCGCTGACCTCTCCCCATAGCACGAGGAAATAATCTCCATGGAGGATTCCACTAATCTTTCATCCTTCAGTGCTTCGCTCTCACACAAAAACACATATGTACATGCAAAGTGCATTCACTTCCACCCCATACATAGTGTTTGCTTTGGAAATATTTGAAGAAGAGATTTCAAAGAGATTAGAAGAAAGAGGATATATATATGAATGGGTAAAACTACCCAAAGATAGGTGTGCCAAGCTTGTGGCACAGCTTGAGGCTGTAATTGCTGCCAAAGGTGCATCAACAAATTATTGATCAAAGTATGTGAATACTTATGTACATGTGGTTTCTTTGTTTTTTGTTTATAATAAATTAGCAAAAATCTAAAAAAAAAACCTTTTTTTATGGGGTGTTGTGTGTAGAATTTTGAGGAAAAAAATGAATTGAATCTATTTTGGAATAAGGCTGTAAGATAACAAAATGTGGAAAAAGTGAAGCGCTGTGAATACTTTCTGGATATATACGGTATATATATATATATATATATATATATAGAGAGAGAGAGAGAGGGGGAGAGAGAGAGAGAGATTCCATAGCCTGCTCTTCCATCATATCGAAATATTTCCTTTTTTTTTATAATGTAAGGAAGAAGAGTTTTGTCACTGAATGTAAAAAGGACACAGGGGCTAGATATACCCACTTACTGTTAATGTGTGAACTACTTAATGAAGATGTATTTTCTGTAGCGTGAAGATGGAGTTGGCACCCTTTTCCATCTACATCTTTTTTTTTTGTATGTGATCATAATCTAATTTTTATGAGTCAGAATTTCAAGCCGTGACTGCACTTCACTGTACCAGTAATTATCATGTGAGGGTCTGTCTGAGATGCTGGTGAACTTCATAAGGAGTTATCCACTAACGGGAAATTTCATATCTGGTGTTAATAGGCCTGAATGGCAGCATCAAGCAACATTTAATAATATCCAGACAGAAGTCCACCCCAGAAAGAAAATGTGTCTCTTTTTATTGGGCTATTGAAATCTAATTGTACTCAGGCACAGTACCATGCAATTGTCTCTAATATGAAAATGCCCTGAAACTCAGTTTGACAGTAAGTGTGTGAGCAGTGGGAAAAAACTAATTCATACCAAAAGATTTCACAATTGAATAAAGTTATGAGGTCACAAATGCAAGACTTAAATATTATTTAAAGCCCTCTATTCCTTTACCTTTTTTGTATTGCAGGGCATCAATCATACAGCCTACTAAAGGGAATGACTGTGGTAGGAGGTGTGCAAGAGGACAAATTAAATAGTTGAGTAAATGCAACATTACGTTGCAATTTTTTAAGCAAATTAGTAAATTACAAAAGTAAAAACATGTAAAAACATATATTTTAAACAAATGAAAAACAAATATTTTAATAAATAAATAAAGTTCAAAAACATTCATTTGCAAAAGCAGATAACTCAGTGAACAGAAACGGTGATCAACATTTTACACCATTTTATGAAATAAACAACTGACCGCCATAGCTGAGAGTGAAGTTCCAAATGAATCGTGCCAAATTTTCCAGTTTATTCTCCTGCTGGTTTTGACTGTTGTTTGGGGGAATGAATAATTTTGACATATTGATAATCCTTTTGATGATGATTATACTTAGTGTAGCCACAGAGAGGTGGTATATAACTTTTTTTCCACATATGTAGCCAATATTTTTCAGACTTGAAAACACCATCGTCTTTTTATGTTTCGATGAAGTTCCTAAGTAAATCTGCTCTGATCTCCAGGTCAAATCAGGTAGAAGTTTAAACATCTGATCTAAATGTCTTATGATCCTTACACATACACATACACACGGAGATAGACTCACTCTACATATATTTTTCCTTCTCTTCCTACATTCCTCTCTCTCTGCTGTACCAGTGTAGTGAATATGAATAAACCAGGAGTATAGCAGTGCCATGCATATGAATGTACTCTTAATAAATTATGAACCAGATGTAGAGAGAAGGCAGGGGAACAGGCCTGCGTTTCCCGCTGTGTGATGGATAATTCGCTTCAGACAAAAATATATAACTCAAAGAAATATATTTAAAAAATATTAATAAATAAATCATAATTGTCATACAAAGCAAATGTCTAGTAGGATTTTCAATTTTCAATGTATCTATTTCAAGACCTAAATGTATTTTATTGCTACTGCCACAAACTCTTGATTGACATTAATAAGATTTACAGTAATAATGATTCCTTAGAAGTTACACAATGTCTGACTATGGCCAACTCCCTGTCAGTGTTCTTATTAGATGAACATTTCTACAGAAATCATTGTAGTAATGAGGGTTGTGATGAAAATGAAAAGAAAAAAACATGACAATATGCATCATCGGCATGGAAAAAAAACAATATCATGCTGCAATATCAGGCCATAATGGATACATCTACTTTTCCTTGTCTTTTAAAGTGCTTTGTTGTGCGAATGGATATCACTGACAGCTGCCGTAATATTGGGTAATACAAGCAGACATACTGTGTAACCAATTAGAGAGCTAGAATGAGTGTTTGTGTGTGTTGTAACATATGTTTTTTTTTTTTTTTTTTTTTTTTTTTTTTTTTTTTCTAGTGCTGTGTTCCAGCTTCATGTAGGTGAAATAAAAGGAAACATTGGAGGATAAATTAGCATGTCGTTGAAACGTCTAGCCCCTATCCGGGCTGGGGTTTGCCAGTGTGAGTGGATCATGCCGCCATTAGCGCTGGTAGCTAGTCCCAATAATTGGTCTCCAGAGTTAACTTGTCAGGGCACATTTTAGCATCATATTGAAATCTGGGTGACAGCCAAAAAGAATGTCGCGACTAGAGGCAGGTGCTTGTGAGAAGTTGAGACACAAGTGCACCCTCTGCATCCAGTCATATGTTTTCATCATTCAGGTCTCATCATTCAAATATTATCTGAAATTTGCATCAAAATTGAATATTGTGAACCCAATATCATCTATCGTATGAATGTTGAGTGTTCTTCACACCCATAGAAATAACATGAAAATTAGCCATTATTGCTAAATCGGCTCATTTACAGAAATGCTTATTAATGTGCAATTTCCCTGTCATTTTAAATGGAATAAATACATAACAGTAACTTTTGATAACACACACACACAGTGCACAAGTCCAGACAGATCTGAGAGAGAAATGATGAATGGTAATGTAAAACAACAATACGGTGTCTATAGGTAACAACCTTCTTTTTATGTTAGCTAGCTATATAATGATACTAACGCTAATCTTTTCCATTTTTGAAACTGTCTCTGAATGCATACAGTAGACAAGTTGAATAACTTCCATGTAACACTAGCCATGCGAGAAGAAAGATGCAAGTTAGCTTTGCTAATCTTAGCATCAATTCCACCTCAAGGGTACTTTTTAATGGTATTTTGACACCTTCTTAGTTCAACTGTCAATCCCCTGCATGCTCACTGATGTTTATTAGGGGTGCCAAGTCTCATATATTGACTGTGAGACTCGCACAATTGACATTTTTTTTCATGTCACACGTCCAATTTCTAATGAAATGAAAATCAAATTCATAACTGTTAATGCTATGATGTGAAAAGTGGATGCTTACAGCACATGGACAAACAAGACAGAGCAGCAGTGACCATGTTTGGACCATCAAAGGATAAGATAGGAATGTATACATAATCTATTGTATTGTAATCTATGAGACTGAGGGTATGGAAAGTGATGGTATGGTTACACTCTGTGTCTGTCACTCTGAAACCATCGCCTTTTTTCCAATAGCAGGTTTTAAGATTAGTCGTGAGAGCATTTCATTTATCCAAATTGAAAATGATGAGACTTTGGAGATGGCCTTGTGAGTATTGAGAATAAAATGCCTCAGGTTTTACATGGTTTAACCAGGTTCATCTGAATCATATTGTGGTGTGTTGAAAATAATTTTATCTATATAAATTGTTTGCCCTTGTTGAACCTTAAAGGCAGCCTATAAAGCTACATCCTACTACAGACAGGTTACCTGAGGTTTAGTCTATAGAATGTTTTTTTTTTTTTTTTTTTAAATATGAAATGTCTTTTCTAATTCTTGTTCTAGTTTTCTACCTTCAGTCTTGGGGAAGGCAATTCAAACCTTAGCTTTCAGGAATGATCATACCTGAGCTTCCTACCTTGTAGTCAGTCACAAGCAATCATGAGCAGTAAGCATTTTCATTTGGGTATATCATTTCCAATCATATCCTCAAAAAAGGGACCACTATGGAAAAGGGATGTTGAATGAATTAATTCAGCCTAATTGATTTTGTTTGATGACTAAAGTATGTAAAGTAAGTTTATAACCACAGAGCAAATGGTTGAAATTATTTGTGTACATCATAATAAGTAGTGGATGCAAGTTGGCAATTTGTAATTTATTGAGGCATTATTAACATGAATCTTTCAATGACAATATAGATATAGTCTATATTTTGGTTATCTGCTGGGTTTTACATTTAAGATCCCTTCTGTGGTGTTCTTTTAGGTCAATCATAGCTCATCTAGAGTGAAGCTGATGATCCCAAGCTGTGGAATGTAATGATACGAAACATGAATTAATTAGACGTTGTTTAATGTCTTCATGAAGTGGGTCAGAGCATATAGCTTAATATTCTTTGCCTTTAATTAACTTGTCGACTATGTTGACATATTTCACATATCCAGCCACTTACATAGTTTATAACACTATCATCCTGTTCTAATGAAAACAGTGTTATTGTGTGAAATACCCTGTCCCTGCTCCTCCTCTGTATCTTCTTTTGTAAAGCAAAAAAGCTAATGAACATTGTCCAAGATGTTGGATGATGTATTGCCCTGTTAATGAAGGCTATGATCTTTCTTTGTGCTCCAAACAGGTACTTTGCCACTGGGGGTCCCACTCCACTATTGCCTCCAGCTAATTTCCACAATGGCAACAATCATCCCTTGTTTTATCGCTGTAATTTGGGAGCTGATGGAACTTCCCCAACTGTGTTAGTGCAATAGATGTCAGTCAGTCTCCTGCATCATTTTATAGCTATAAAGGGACTTTCAAACTGCTTTCTATGGTTGTTACATTCTCTCTAGCCCCTCCCAGCGTCTCTCTTTCTCTCTCGCTGTGTCCAAAACTGCCAACTTCCCGCCGTAGTAGGCAAAAATGAAAATCCACTATCCATCACCAGGAGGCCAATAATTGTAGAAGAAGAAGACGATGGCGGTGTTGTAGTATTTCCGAAATGGGGCCTTCTACTGGCTAATTTCCAACATGTTAGCTACTACTGTGGCACTGTAGTAGTAGCTACTTGTCAGTAGGCAGTGCATTCTAAGGTTTCGGACCAGGCAGTGCTCCTGAGATTGGCGACAGGTTTGCAAGAGACACAGCTGCTACTTATCACCTCATCACTCTACCAGCTTAAATACCCAGATCTTCTCCTCCACTGTTGTTAATAATTCAGGCTCCAGCTTACCTTCCCTATAGGGCATCCCATTAGACTTCACATAAGTTTGAAATGACCACAGTAAAGGTTTAAAATACAATTTGCTTCACATATTACTTGACATATTACCACATAGTACAACTACAGACTTGTTTTTACCATTTTGCAACATATTGTACTCATTATCCACAGTTTTATGTACTTTTCATATGCTGGAAGGTCGCATAGCAGCATACAAAAATAGACCAGCCACGAAAAACTAAAGAGTGATCCAGTCAGTAAATTTACATTTTCTAACTTAACCACACACAATTTCATGTCATAAAAGTCTGATGACATGGATCATCGAGGTGAAAAAATGTTTCCAGTGCTTTGTTGGGCGAGTGAATATCACCCATATCAGGCCGTCGCACTGTGTGACCAATCAGAGAGCTGGAATGAGCGGCTACCTGTCACAGTGATCTGCATTCAATACTGCACTAATCTTATCTATTTGGAAATAAAAGGATGAATAAGTTTA
The DNA here is from genome assembly GCA_030544235.1 of Lepturacanthus savala. Lineage (NCBI taxonomy): Eukaryota > Metazoa > Chordata > Actinopteri > Scombriformes > Trichiuridae > Lepturacanthus > Lepturacanthus savala. The sequence goes on along the minus strand of CM060464.1, from coordinate 20,919,895 downwards.
CAGCACTTCCTGAAGGACAGGAAACTGCTGTACTTGCAATGTCTCTTAAGTGATAAATAGTCTAGGTCGCCTTCTTTATGTGCAAATTAAAACTGAGCTACGAGCCTAAAACAAAGCCTAGACATTACGATTCAATCTCAGAAGCCAGATTCCAAAGAATACAAGATAGTAGATCTCTTTTAGGCCTGGGGGGCCGACTGAGCATATTTTAGTTTTACTGTCATTTAGTTTTCAAGAAGTTTGTGTTAAAAGTACTTGTAATTACACATCAGATTAAAATATGACAAAAGGTGTGTTTGAAGGAAGTTTCCAGTGAACTCCGCTCTTCTAATGTGACAGCCTGCGCCGCGGCGTCTCACCTGCCACCACCACCATTTAATCCAGAGCAATTTAACATGATAGGTTTGGCCCGGAGCCAGCAGATCAATTCCTTTTGTTATTTTTAGGTCAGGGTTTCTCAGGCACCCGCGTCACCCGCTACACGCTGAATACAATCCAACAACAAGAAACCCATAAGCTTTGATTAATTCATTAAATTGTCATAAGGTTGTTTAGCAAAACCACAAGCACAAGATCCACATGTTCACAACCACAACACACACTTGCATGAACGCACATGCGCTCACACACACATACACACACACACACACCAACACTTGATCTGTCTGGCTGCTATTTAATTGATATTCTTTACAGTGGAAATATATCCAAAAAGGAACTGAGCTGATCACCTACACTTCCTCTAACATCATGTGATACCATTGGGTTGAGTGTGTGTGTGTTGTTTGGGTGTGAGGTGTTGAATCACATTAAACAGTATGGAGGGTAATTCATTTATTTTTCTTATCTTGCGCCTTTGTAGCCTGTGTGTATCACTCCCTCCCTCTTGCTCCCGCTGGCCCAGTGTGAAGACCTCAATCTCATTAAGATGCCGCTGAACTTTCTAGAATGTCACAGCCTCGTTACCTGAAGCCACTACGGACACACACTTTGAGGGTTTACTCTCCTTCCTGTGGTTGCCTGGTAATTAATTTCCGTTTGGAACATATTTCATTTTCTGGACAGCCATATTTCTTTCTTTCTATGTTTTTTTGTTTCATTTTTTTCCCCTAAATTACTTCAGTGACATACTCCAGACAATTTTACAGCCGTTATTTTTTATGGGTGTTTTGGGGTGGGTGCTTTGAAGCGCTTCCACTCCATAATGCTGGAGATGTATTTTCTATGTAAATGTATTGTATTACTCAGTTGGTTATCTGGTTCTTTGTGACACAAAAAATGGCTAATATTTGCAAATATTGCTGAACTGAGTTCCTTGGTTTTGGTTTTGCTGGAATCCAGATCCAGATTTGTTTCTGATAAACATTGAACTCTTGTAATTAGTTCATTTAGATTAGGGTAGATGAAACTGTGGTAATTAAAATTCAAATGCATTCAGTGAACTGCAGTTGTTCTTGTTTATTTTTTGTGTTTGTGCATTTCTGGTTCTTCTGGTTCTTAAATTTAAACAGTTTGTTATTTAGCACAACATGTTTGGCTATTTGTCGTATTCTAAAGCAGTACGTGCTTGCAACTTAGTGACAACTATGTATAATAGTGTCTGTTATTGCAAATTATGAGGTATTTCCACATTGCTGATCTGGCTATTAGGTGACAGCTGTATAGAATTGTCAATGTTTTGTGAGTTATACTCCCTAGCTGAAATAGTTCTCTTTCAGGTCAGAGTGTCATGCAATTGATGGTGAAAACTGTATTTTGAAAACTGTGTTCAAAGCTGCATTTGCTGGAAATTGACTAGTCAACTATGTCATGGAGTATTCCATCGTATTGTTAGCTCGGAGAACTGAATTTTCCTCTCTTCCATAACCTTAGAGAATGAAATTGTGTACAGCAAATAAATATATTTCAGAAAAAAAAAACAAAAAGAACAGTAGGAAGAAGTTCCTATGACTACTGTGGCTGCCTTGCACTCCCCAAAGCAGAGCAGCTAGCCATTAAAGATTAGTTCAGCATCAGCTGCTTTGTGGTGTGAGAACAATTTGTTGTAGTATTTGTAGCTATCCTCCATAGCTGAGATAGTGCTTTTTTCTGGTCAGGTTCTGCTTTCATGCAGTGGATAGAAAAACAGTTGGTGTATTGGCTGGGAATGAGACCCTGTCCTCCTGTGTGGGAGGCAAGCATTCTACCACTGACCCACCAGTGCTTGCAAAGTGTGCTAAGCATATACTGATATGGTGGCAGGATTAAGATATGCTTGGTATCTGCCCTTGCTATCTCACCCTTCATAACTCAGTGATAACTATGTATGAAAGTGTCTGCCGTTATAAAGAAGTAAACAACGGACATTCTAAACACTTTTCCTGGATTTTATTTGAAGTTGTAATATCCCTAACTAATATCCCTAGATATATTAACACAACCCGTCTCGATATAATCTTGCATCTCTCAAGTTTCTCTGTTGAGCTCTAGAAAGAACAGACATTCCTCTAAATGATTCTGAATTGGGGGCTGTGACAATTGTTTTAAGGCATAGCTTCCCAACACAGGTTGTGTAGACTTTCCTATGGTCAAAAAGCAATTAAAAATCTCACGTTCTACCACACGGGACCCTTAACCTCCTGTGATGATTCACTTTAAAATACATTTAGGAGACAGAAGTTGAAGGTACATATGTGTCTCATACTGCAAACCCTACTGAAAAAATAAATAAGCTTGAACCATTGAATTTAACTCACAAGAATTCCACAGTGACATTCAAGGTGATGCATCATCACCTTATTCCCTAATTAAAATGATAACAAACACTTTCTTTCTTTTGACTGCAACTAATCCACCATGCAGAGAATATGGGCGCTTGTGACATTGTTAAATAGGCCTTTCATCAGACCATTATGAGCTATTTAAAAGCCGAGGCCACTGCGAGTGAGTCACAGCAGGGTGAGTGGCCCTGTAGGTGTTGATGTCTTGACAATATGGATGACATCCCGACATGCTGTGGCTTTAGATACGTATCCTCCATTATACTATTTCAGCCCCGGCTGGCTCAGGGGAGATGTGATTACAGGACTCTGCAATAAGCCTGCAATCTAGTGGAAAGTACAAGGGCTGAGGATAAATAATTGATGGGGATTCACTGTTTGAAGGATTGAGTAACTGAATGGCTGTCGTCCTGCCGGGAGGAAAAGGAAAGATTGCCAATGAGGATCTTTGAGAAGTTTAATTATGGTTTCGCTAATTTGCTCTTTCTTCACTTGCATTTGATGAGTTTTCTTGTGCTTTGTTTTTTTCTTCTAATCCCCTCACCTTTCCAGCCTTTACCGCTGTATTCTTCTCTTCCTTTCTTTTCCCCCGACTGGTTCAGGTGATATAAAGTATTGGCGACAGCTATTGAAACCTGAGGAATTAAGACAAGCTATTTTAGTAGCTTGGGTCAACACCACAGTATCTCACACACATCCACAAACATGCCACACACAAGCGGGTTGATATAAGGTGGAGACAGGGCTATTTAAACTTAGGGGAGGGGATATGTCTATTTTAAAGATGCAGGCCTTCCAGGCAGTGATAACAAGGATGCGGCGTGCATACACAAGCACAAGTCGGTCCTCTCCGATACTGAAAAATGAGGCGAAATCAAGATGGAATACTTCACCCCCCCACACACACACACAGACACACACACACAAGGAAAGAGCACACAATGTCACAGCTACTGTCAAGCTGTTATCGCACTCAGGAAGCCAGAGCACCTGAAGTTAACACCCAGGCTCGCTGGAACATATCGTCTCCACCGACCCATTCTGTCGGCCGATTCTTCCACAAGTCACAGCTCATTTCTTTACCGAGGTTGTGTGTGTGTGCTTTAGGGGTCAATGGGTAAGTACCCATTGACATCACGATTTAACGCTTATGGATGAACACCGCTGTCTTATTCTCTTTCTCGTTGTTATGTTTCTACAAATCTAATGTCTGCACCACAACAATCCCTTGTTAAACCAAAACTAAATTATGTATGTATCTTTTTTCAGAAAACACTGTTCACATATATGTAAGAATCATATTCTTGAGTAGGCTGACTCATCCTGAAAATAATAAAATACGGTATCTGAGCCCATGGTCATATGGGGCCCATCAGGGTTAAGTGTGAGCTGCACATATGGGCCTGAAGTGAGTTTGTTTTACATGGTGGTAACATCATTTGCCCATATACACTGTAGGTGTGTTTGCCTATATATGGACCCACCTCTGTTTTTTTCCACATATGGACCCATATATGGGCAAACAGATATGGCACCATCTGTGTTTGTCCCTATATGGTCAACCTATAGGACAAATACAGACAAACCCACATGGCATATGTGTATGTCATTAAGACAGGTGAAAACTTACTTTATTGCATTCAAGGTCTTTATTTTAAAACCTTTATTTTAAATTCTCCTTTAAGTCAAATAGCAGCAGTGGGTAGATTCTCTAAAAAATACTTTCTTGTATTTCTTGATTTCTTTAACCTACAACCATTAAAACCCAACATGTAAATTGGAATTAGACATCTTTTGGTGATGAAACTGTTGTGTTTAGATTAGCTCCCAATAGGTTTTCTGTTGCTTTATTGTAGGATTGCTGTGCAAGGCTGGATTTATGTCTCCATTTCAGTCTTAATAAGCAAAAATACATAAAATACACAAAAATACAATTTTCCTAATGATTTCTTCTGGGTTGCCGGGTGGCGTAGTGGTTAGCACTGTTGCCTCACAGTAAGAAGTGTGTGTGCATGTTCTTCCTGTCTCTGTGTGGGTTTGCTCCATGTTCTCTGCTCCATGTTCTCTGGCTTCCTCCCACAGTCCAAAAATATGCTGGGGTTAATTGGAGACTCGAAATTATCCCTGCTTCTTGCCTGTAATGCACTGGGATTGGCTTCAGCAGACCCCCTGCGACCCTAATGAGGAATAAGTGGGTATAGTAGATGACTGAGTGTTATTGCTCAGTGGATATTACACATTTACTTTTTATGTTTAATTCTGGGAACTGTATTTCTAATGTTGCCAACATCACCAAAAACTGTATAGGAAAATATCACACAGATAAAAAATAAAGCAGTTTTTCATATTAAAGGTAAAGAGATGCAACAATGACTGTTGAACAACAACAATGAATGTTTAAAAAACACACAACGTTGTAGGTTGATGAAGTCTGGGTCCTGCAGTTGATTTCATCAGTTAGTGTAAATTCAGGTAAAGGAGCCATATGTGCACGTTGCTATGGATACTGTAAAAAGAGGTGGCTCTCCACAAAAGAACATGCGAGTGAGTGATGGAGAGAGAAAGGAGAGTCAGAGGACATAGGCCACTTTTGTCTAACGATCCATAGCAACACAGTTTCACTTTAAATTATCCATTACAGTAAAATGCCATAATAGAAAATAGAAAAGAGGAAAGACAGAAAAGGAAGGGTAAAGTGATGAGTTAACATGAACTCCAATTTGAGATCCTGCAGTTGAATCATTTGTGTGAAATAGAATTCCTATGACTTTTATTCAAACCAATAAAACATAATTCCTCATCTGATGTCAAATTTAAAGTTGCCCTATTATAAAAAAAAAAAAAAAGTATAGTGTAAGTATTTCGGTCTCTGTTGTAATAATTGTAACACTCAAGCCTGGCTGGACACAAGTCGTCAAGAAAAGGCTCCTGTTGTGATGTCATAACCGGACTAGAAGTTAATAGTAACTGCTCCTCTCCTTCTGAAATGGTTGCATTTCACTTGTTTTTCTCTGACCAACCCCATTTCAGACAGTCACAATAATTCGGGCAGTTAGGTTCATCCTCCACAGACAGAAAATGCCCACTTACACCTCAGCCAGAATGAAACAATTTTTCATAAACAATGAAATGTCAAAATACTCTGGGATCATGCTGATTGTTCAATTCCTGAGAAGAAGCGGGACATAAACAATATTTTATCAGATGTCGTTGATGAAACATAAATAAGGTTTCCCTTCTTTATTTGGAGGCATGTGTGCAATTTTCAGTAGTTTTATGTTGTGGCAAGTGCTCTAAATCTAATAATTAGATTCTTAAGTAACACAAAAACATTTTTAAATATTAAACAAGATGGTAAAATAAGGCTTCTTTAATTTGTCAAAGCCATTCCTTAAGTATTCTGATTTGTCTGTGGGCATCAACTAGCTACAGGCCACAGAACATCACAAATATCTATAAATATATACAGCTGGAAGTCAAATCTCATATTATACTGCTGAATTCATGCGGCTCACTTGCTAGGAAAAATTCAATGAACTGGAGAACAATGCCAGAAAACACATTCAGCAGGTCAAAACAATTTACTCTAGAATCAATTTTGAACAACTAGGGCAGTGTTGTCTTCCCAGTTGCGGTAATGAATCATTCAGGATTTGCTACGAGTCTGTTTTAACGCCTCTCACAGACTTGTTGTCCGTGGCGTGTGTGGTTCATGGGTATCAGGGGAGCATCAAACGAGCAGAATGTAAAGACATTTATCAGTGTTTTTATGCTATTATATTGAGAATATCTTTAGAAGTCAACTTGTAAATGGGAAATTACACTTTCTCCTCCTCAGGTTCTAATCTTGTTTCATCCTATGTTAAGAATACACTTGAAGAAGAAGAAGCTGAAACTTAAAGAGAAAGGGCCCAACGCACCGTGAGTGATAATTGACATGCTTCATTTAATGCTCCCATGGTGCACTGCAGGCAACAGATTTATAATGCAAACACAGAGAAGCACAGAATAACAGACCTGTTCTTTGTATTTACTGAATGGAAAAAGGGGGATACAGCAGAGGGAAATGAAACTATGAGAGCATCTGTTTTCTGTTGAGGGTTTGATGGTTATTTATTTAGGCTTATAAACTAACATCTTATTTCTCTCATTCACACTCTCCCTCTCTTTCACCTCTCGATTCACTCGTGCTGTCTCTCACTCTGATTTTTCGCTGCATTAAAAATAACAGCTTTTGGTGGCTGGGTCCTGTTTGACGCTCCAAAAATCAAAACAAGGTCGGAGTGGGGGCGCTGAGGCAGTTTGTTGCGCCTCATAACACTTTTGGTGCTCGTTTGGCTGTTTAAAGCAATCGGTGTGCGTGAAAACATGCAAGTCGGATGTTTTCATTGCGATTTAGGCCTTTAAAAAGAGCGATTTCATAGTCCAGGTTTTTTGACCCCTCATCAAGAGTTGCAAACTGTCACCTTCACTTATATGACTTCACTCCTTTCTAAAATAAAATCATCCCACAAAGGACATTTTTGACCCAAGTCACTCAAAAAATACTTGTTGTTCAACATACTTAAAATAATAACTCTTCCATTAATGATTGCATTTAATATATTATTAACATATAAATATGTTCTATAAGCTTTTAACTTCATTACTATTACTTATATTTCATCTGTGTTCTGGAAAAAAGAAGAAAAAAATGTTTCTCTGTGATGAACTTTACTTTCTTATGGGAGGCTGCCGAGGATCAAAAGATCAAACTTGTAGCACTTAGTGCTGCAACAATTAGACAATTAATAAATTATTTGCAAACCATTACATTTATCAGCAATTATTTTGATAATCGATTAATTAATTTGAGTCATTCTTAAAAAGGAGCAGATGCCATTTTAAATAATTTGACAATTGACCTTTTTCCATTTAATGTTGGCCTAATTAATGACATTTTGATATTTTGACTGCGCATCAATGTTTTCCGGTTTCCAAATTGTGTATTGGGAAGTAGAGCAGCAATGTTTAATCAATTCATCAATTACTTGGCAACTATTACAAAAATCACAAACTATTTCGTTAATGAATTGATTGATGATGTCCAAATTCTCTGGTTGCAGCTTCTCAACTCTGATTATTCTCTGGTTTCTTTAGGCTTCTATAATAGTAAACTGATGATCATTGGTTTTTTGACTGTTGGTGTGGACAAAAAAAGTCATTTTAGGTTGCATTCAGTTTCGGGAAACAGTGATTGACATTTAACACCATTTTATGAACCAAGCAACTAATTGATTAATCGTTTCAATAAACGATAGATGAATTGACTATCAAAATAGTCGTTAGTTGATGTAAAACATCTGCCAAGCACACAGACACATTTTGAGTCGGTTGTTGAATACAGAAATAATAAACAGAAATAGCCCTAGTGGCTCTGCATCAACATCTGATGAAAATGTTGTTTATGTCCTGCTTCTTTTCAGAAATTGAACAATCAGCGCTGTAATAATGAGAAATTATTTCTTTTTACGCTTAGATTATCTGTTTTTTTCTATGCCTCTTTCTCCCAAATTCTTTTGTCTCTTCTTTCCAAGAACCAGGCTTTCAGATTTTTTTTTTTTTAAATAAATGATTTCATTAGTACACAGAGCAAGCAACACGGATTGTTTCCTTTCAATGATGAGGATGGGTGATGCTTTTCGGAATCCTCACCAACATTTTGAGTGTTGTAAGCCTGAGAAGACAAAGACTCCCCAGTCGGGCTCATGGTATCATTGCCTTAAGTTACAAGAGAAGCTGTGTGAAAACTGTGTTTACCCAACAGAGCAGTCACTCACCTTCTCTGAGGATACAAGTTAAATTTGTTGAATTTAGACACAAGTGTATGATTGGTCTCGCTCCCTTTAAACTTCGCCTAAAAACTTGCTCATCACTGTTTGTTGTTTCATTTTTGTCCGATCGAGCTGCCTCCTTCTGTTGAATGCAGAAAAGGTTTTGAGCCTGCAAACTGACGCTTGTGGTTATGTTATTTTGATTGCTTTTTGTCCTCACTATTGGATGGCAGTAAACCTGCTGGACAAAAAAAAAAATAAACCAAGTCAAGCCTACAGCTGGTAACGGTAGTTTTGCCTCACTCTGCTGTATTTTTGGCCTGTGAAAAATAAAATGAAATGTAAATTCATCTTTCAAAAAAAAACTTCACAGCAGTATTTCCAGTTAGTATTTATATGTACACTACCGTTCAAAGGTTGGAGTCACTTAGAAATTTCCTAATTTTTGAAAGAAAAGATCTCTCTTTTCAATGAAGATAACTAATCGGAAATAAACTCTATACATTACAAAATGTAAATGACTATTTTAACTGCAAATGTCTATTTTTGGTGCAATATCCCCATAGGTGTATAGAGGCCCATTTCCAGCAACTATCACACCAGTGTTCTAATGTGCTTTCTCATTGCGTCAGAAGGCTATTGGATGACTAGAAAACCCTTCTGCAATCTTGATAAGTGGTCAGTAAAAGCATGACTTTTCATGGAAAACACAAAATTGTCTGGGTGAGCCCAAACTTTTGAACTGTATTATACATTTTGCTGAAAATACATACTTGAGATTTTTATTTGAGTAGTATTTTCAATTCAGGACAATTTTTTGAGAAATGTATTTCTACATATACATAAGTAAAGGATCCCAATACTTACTCCACCACTGCTTACACCACATCTGCAACACCTGGATGAATAATACCAAATGGAAAAGAAAGACAATCAGTGATATGCAAGACAATTATTCTCTGTAAGGCCTATTCTCTGCCCTACAGGAGGCAGAGAATAGGCCCAGCTGTCCAGACAAGACACGAAACCCCAAATAAAGGAAAAGAGAGCGAGAAAGAGAAAATTAGCATACAAACATCTAGAAATATACTGCTGCTCCAAAACTGGAGGCAGAATTTGAACATCACAGTTTTGAACTGCAATGTTCAAGGCTCTTCCTCTTCTTTTCCTTCCCTTCACCCCTCGCTCCTATTGGATCACTGCTGCGACTTCGTAACGCTCTCAGCTAATGAATGAAAAACAGGCAGCAGGTTAAAAAATGTAACATCCTTACTTTAAAACACGTGAGCTGATTTCCCTCCTGAAGGCCTATGCAGATGCATGTGTTAACTGTCTAATGTGGCTGCAGTACTGCAGTTTTCCTTCCATACCTCCACCCCCCCTTTCATATAATACACACAATTGTTCCCACTTGTGTTACTTTATCTCCGCTATAGTTGCTGCAGGGGATCATTAAAGCTGCATGTTATGTGAAGAACATTCGCCTCTTAGCTGTATTCTTGCAAAAACCCTGATGGACAGGAAGTTGTTTTCGGGTCTTTGTCTTTAAATTCCTTGCTGGCGCGTCAGGCAAAAACAATGTATGTTAAGTGATGGGAAGGCATTGGATGGTAACTCCAGCAGGCTAAATCCCTGCTGGGGATCCCTGTGACTCAATTCTCCCAGCCAACTGTGTGTTTGCTGCAGTTCTCCCCGGGAGTAGCCCCGACAGCAGCATGATGCGCAGCGTGCTGAGGTACAAACACACACAAATGCACACACACACACCCATACACACAGTGCTTGCCTGCAGGGATTTGTGTGAAAGGGGGGAGATCTATTTATCTTTTTTTTCCCATCTTTTACGTGTGAGGTGATCAGCGCCCTGACAGACAATCCCATGTGCAACACAGATTTATAAAACAGCTGCTGGCATGTGCAGCCTCTAAAGCTTTTATCTGAAGTGGGGGGTTTATATATATATATATATATATATATATATATATATATATATATATATATATATATATATATATATATATATATATATATATATATATATATATATATATATATATATATATATATATATATATATATATATATATGAGATAAAGAATAATAGAATAATACAGGAGAAATAGGGGGAATCCTCTGCACTACACTGGCTATAACACAAGCAAGAGTATAGAAAATAAGAGCTTCAATTACTTTTTCAGGAAAACTATAGACACAATTTGAATTTGGTCCAATAAATCCATAAAATAGCCAAAAACAGGAACAAAATATTACAGAAATATTAAAATTTGAAACATACACTGCAAAAAATGAAATCTTAACAAGTGAATATGTGTTGTGTTTGAAATAATGAGTTAATATTGATTAGGTTTATCTTTTTCTATTGGCAGAAAGCAATAGATTATAGCACGTTCATCATGATATATCATAAGATTACTGCCTACTTTTCTCCTGCTCCTGAGTTTTGGAAGAATACAGCATCTCCACACTGGAATATATCTACTTTCATTCACATGGTCAACGTCAGGGACCATCTGCAAATGACATGTCTGTGTGTTCATTTCTTGACATCCACAGTTACCTACTTGCTACCTGCTTACAAGGAGTATGTTACAGTATAAAACCTGGGAGCAACAGGAAAGTGGATGGTAACCATATGGTATATCACAGCATGATGAACGCGCTATAACCTGCGGTCTAGCTTAGCTGAAACTGTCATCTGGTCCCATTGAATGCTTACTTAATAGTGAAGGTCGCAACGCTCTCCACTGATCATGTCTAAAGGGGTGTTGTGAAATTCGCCTATCACGTCAAGTTGGAAATATTGAACTTTTCAGGCGAATTCGCAGGATGACGTAGCGCGACAACCAATCAGCATTGAGATTGGCTCCACGTCTCCATGATAACGAGAAATTCACTTGTTGCCAGTCTTTTACTTTTCAACGGACTTCAACGGACAACGGAGCCGCGTCGTCCAGGCGGAGCTCCGGTAGAAACCAGCCGAGCTCTGTGCACCTCTAGAGGGTATAATTTACCCAGAAATGACGGCAGAGCTTCGGACTTTCAGAGCTGTACAACGCAGCGACGGGATGCAATGACGCAATCTGGCGAATTTTCGCAAAACACAATCATGTCCATCGTGCGAAAAAATTGAGTCTGGTGTGAACACCCCTTAACTGCAGTGACTTGAGTCTTTGTAATTCAGTCAGTCAGTCATTTTCTATACCTGCTTATTCCTCATTAGGGTCGCAGGGGCCTGCTGGAGCCTATCCCAGCACGTTACGGCGAGAGGCAGGGATACACCCCAGATGGTTACCAGCCAATCGTGGGGCACACACACCATTCACTCACATACTCACACCTACGGGCAATTTAGAGTTGCCAATTAACCTCAGCATGTACCTGGTGAAAACCCACGCAGACAACATGCAAACTCCACACAGAAAGGAGGAGGACCAAGGAGGTCTTGAACCTGCGACCTTCTTGCTGTGAGGTAACAGCGCTAACCCCTGCCCCACCGTGTCGCCCCTCATTGTAATTCATTCCCTTTTAAAATAAAATGAAATCAACTCAAAGTTGGAATAAGATAATTATACTAAATCTAAACTAAACTATACTCTTGTATTTGGTACTAAATGTACCAAATACAAGATATTCAGCTGATAAAATTATATATATATATATATATATATATATATATAAATTATATAATATTTTCATACATTTACCATTTGTCACTTTTCTCGCTACCTCCAAACAGCAATATATATTTTCTTACTGTTACATTTCACTTGTTTCACAAGTAATCAAAAACTTTTAATTTTCTCCAAAAGCAGCTCCAGATTGTATGATTCACATGCCTCATGTTTAGTGATGCATTTAATAAATTCCAAACTCAAGGCTTCAAACACAAGTCCACAAACTAACAGGTGGTTTCACAGAGGCTACATCCATTATTATCATATTATCTCTATTTGCATCTGTTTAACCAACTCAAAATAAGACTTTTTTTTTTTTATAAAAAAATGAATGAACTTTAGTGAATCATACACAGAATCATATACAGAAAAGAATCATCAAGTATAATGCAAGAACTCAAGTTTTCAATTCCATACACAAAATTACACTTTTTTAAGCATTATAATCTTTGTGTGATCACAGACCTTTGACTACCTACTAACTTATTATTTAATATGTAATATATATTTGTTTTATTTCTACACAAAATAATATATATATATATATATATATATATATATATATATATATATATATATATATATATATTATTTATTTGCATCCTAGATATATATATTATTTATTTGCATCCTAGATTACTAGTGTAACATTAGAAGCACTGAGAGTCACGAGTCGCGAGTACATCTGTCCACAGATGTACTCGCTGTCCACGAGTACATCTGTGGACAGCGAGTGAAGGCAGACTGTGTTAAGTTGTGCTGCTACAGCACTGACATACTCTTAAGAGGGGTGGAGCTGCTGGCTCTGTGCTGCAACACGCACACACACACACACACACACTCACACACACACACTCACACACACACACACACACACACACACACACACTCACACACACACACGCACACACACACACACTCACACACACACACTCACACACACACACACACAGGATTTGGCAGCTGCACAATGAGGATAATCCTAGTACCGATATTTTGACACATTCAACTGTGATCATAAAAAAACACATTATCCATACCGGATACTTGTTTCATAAGCGTAATCGAATCAAATGTAGTTTTGAGCCCCCTGCTGTCCTCCCTGTACACACACACACACAACTGCGTAGCTGATTTTGACACTAACACTATTGTTTGCTGATGACTCAGCTGTGTTGGGCCTGATCAAAGATAACAATGAAAATGTCTGAAGGAAGTAGTGGACCTCATTCACCACCCACGGCCTTTTTTCCCCTGCTGCAGTCAGGAAGAAGGTACCTGGTAGGACTCTGAATGAGATCAATGCCACAACACTCCTCAACAGTCATACACATACAGACATTGGCTTAATTATTACTACTACTACTAATAATGTGTTTTATTCATTATACTTTTTTATTGTCAGAGTATGACAGAGCATAATAAAACATAATAAAACATAGTTAAAAACAAAAACAGTCCATGGTCTAACTGTACAAGAGTATAATAGCCAAAGAGGAAACATAAAAAAAAAAAAAAAAAAAAAAAACGACAAAGACTACACAAAACACAAAAATCATTACTTATATATATATATTATTTTATATCAGAAAATTAGGGACAAAACTCTGCTGCCAAAAATGGCAGCAGAGTAAAGTGCAGAGCTAAAGCTAAAATTGAAAAAAAAAATAATTAGGATTAGTTTCATGTAAATTTATGTAAATTAGCTCTGGAGTCCAATATCTCAGGAACACTAGAGGTTTGCAGTGGATTTACCATAACTCCTACATTCTGGCACAATGTGCCAAAAATTAATTAGACAAAATAATTTGGTCCTCGGGGCAGTTGCTGTGAATAAGATTATGTCAGTCAGAAGCTCACATGGTGATTTGAGTGTCAAATAGAGACCCCAGAGTTTTAGAACACATCATGGCAGTAATGGTAACCAACTTATTCCCACTAACATTTCTTTTAAAGGAGCCCTATTAAAGTAAACACTTGTATTTGAGTCTCTAATGTTCCTACTAAGGCACAAACTGTGAAATAAAACCACAACTTGTTCTGTTGTGGTCTGCCATCCTCTGTAGTGTTGCTGAACACAAGCCATTAAGAAATGTCTCCTGTTGTGATGTCACAACAGGAGCCAGAGATGCCCTGTCTATCCTAAAAGAAATTAGGTTTTATCTCTAATTTCATTAAAATTAATTTCCCTCTGCAGTAATTGGGGTTACAGAACTGTTGTCAAAACCTCACTGCCTTCCAATTGGTTTGTTTAAATAGGAGGGGTTTTAATCAGTTCTTTTTCCTTTCAAGTAGCAGGGAAGATGTTTTGTGCTTCACTGCAGCCTTACATTACAAATGTTGATGTGTTTGTAGACAGCTGTTTGAACCTTCTTTAACTCACTTTAACAATGTGTTGTGTCACAATCCATGATCAGATTGAGAAGAAATCTCAAGCAAAGCTGGTGTTCTGTGGAATCTGATGGTGCTTGTTAAAACTGGGGACTACCTGCCACTTGATTTTTAAGGTTTAACATAAGTATAAAGTGGTGGTTTTGACATATTGTTCAGGTACTTTCATGTCTGCTCCCCCCAAATAAGCTAACTGACTAACCACACATGACATTCTGGTCACACCTCTACTCTCAATTCTTTAAAAAATGTCCTTCTTACCTCTTTTTCTTATGCTTTTCGTGTTGAAATCAAGCAGCTATCTCCTGAATTCACCTGCTCTGTGCATCACTCAGGGAGAGCAGGCGCCCTCAGAATTCTGCATATGTGACTAAAGTCCTGTCTAGACAGGATTAGTTTTACCTGGCTATCAGGTAATGTCATTTTCACTCCGTAAACAAAACGACTCGTGGATTTGTGTGTGCAAACATTTTTTTTTCCAGGCAAAATCTGATGCAAATTGCAAATAATATCTTGTTTTGACTTCCTTCTGTCCATCGTCACCTCTGTTGCTTTTTTCTAGGAAACAGGACGCTAACTGCCCTCCTCCTCCACTGACAAGCAAGTGCTCAGGATGAGAAGTCGGCGTAAGAAAGACCATAAGCAGAGTAAATCCACACACAGCTGCAATACCTGATAAGATAAAGCGTGTTGGGAGGGTTACTTTTTAAAAATGAATTTGAATATGTGCACTAAAATGTAATTTTGTGAAGTATTCCATTGGATTACTCAAATCAATCACCATATTCTAAATACTTTTGGATTGTTTTTTGGAATCTGTTCAACCAATAAAATGAAAGGGAGTTTAATCTGGATGTGGGTGGGACTTGTCAGAAGTTGGTATTTTAATGCTGCGTTCCATTAACCTCGGAAGTCAAAAGTTGGAGCTAGGAATGGCATCACAGCGAGTTGAAGCCAAGTCAATGTTAAAGTTACAAAATCTGGAAAACACAAAAAAAAACAAAAGAACAGGAAAGTAACCACGACCACAGACTATTGTTAGCTGTTGTAAGCATACTTTTTTCGCACACATCACATGAAATGTAAAATGTCAATAACAGTATAGCAGCATTTTCATTTATACATGTTGAACAAAATTATGTATATGGCTGATTTAGAGCAACAAATACCAGTCAGAAATGCTATAAACTGAATATTACAGGTGATTCTGTTAGTGTTTACAGGCGGCCATCTTGGGATGTCCACTCTGGGGGTGTTGAGGATCTCTGTTTTTCCGAGTTGGAAATCTGACTTCAGAGGAGCCTTCGGGATGAAGTTTACAACTCAAAACTCCTAAATCCTGATTTACAAGAACAAATGGAACTCAGCATAAGCCTGGAATGGACATGGATTAGTCAAAAGTTACTATTTTCAGTCCAGCCTCAGAATCAGATCAATATTTTTGCTCTAGACTAGGGGTCGCCAATCCCACACCGATCCTCCAGGACCAGGATTGGTGATCATGAAATAGGGGGAAGAGGCAAACAAGATTTTGCATATGACAACATTAAAAAGCCCTGCTAGTCTCTCGCCAAAATGTAGTCTGAGTATTATTTCGTTATATAATTGGTACCAATTTCCTACGTTTCCTGTTTATTTTAAAACTACCACATTCACTGTAATTTTTAAACTGATGGATATTGATACATTTGGTTCATACAAATATGTTAAAAAGTATGGATACTTGTTGGTAATCTTAATCTTTGGTAACATGTACACTGCAAAAAATGAAGTCATGTAGTAACAATAAAAATATCTTCCAATATTTAGTAGACTTATCTTGGAATTCCATAAAATATAATTGCTTGTTTTTTGCTTTTCAAATAATTTTGGTTAATTTAGTTTTAAGATTAGATTACATTCTTTGACTTTATATCTTAATGTTGTCTTATCTCATATTTTTTTAAATACTACTAAGTAAATTCTACTCAATATGGGACTTAAAAAGAGTAATTTTCCTCTGATAAAAAAATCATGTTTTGCAGTGTAGTATGTTGTATGGTGTTTATGTATGGCTCAAAGGTGTGCACAGTGCAGAAGGTATCATCTATATGTAAAATGAAGTGGAAATGATACTGGAGTCTTACAACATAGTGTCGCTTTTCAAGACTTTTATGCAAAAGCAAACAACATAAGTTAAAAACAATACCAAAAAGACTATCTTCCACAGTAATAGAGTAAACATCTTGGTCGGAAGAAACAGAGGACATTAACGTGGCTGTTTTTCACACTATTTTCCTAATTGGAATAGAGATAAGGTTGAAGAATAGAAAAATGGTGCTTTAAATGTTTTTTTTTATCCAGTGTCATGCTTCAACTTTATGCAGAACACTTTGTTTTTTGTGCTACATACACTTTTTCAGTTTGCTTGTGTTTCTCCAAGCTTTATTTTCCTGTTTTGAAACTGTGTGTTGTTGCTTCCTGGTGATTATGTTAAAAAAATGTTGATTTATGACCAAACCAATGAAACAATGAATCCCCCCAGGGCTGTCACTGCAAAAAGAATACATTTTAACAAGTGAAATATGTCTTGCATTTGGTACAATTAGTCCAATATTGAGTAGAATTCTATTATTCCATTCCATTCCACAGATAATTTAGCTTATTTCAATTTTTTTCAATGTTTTTTTTTCCTAATATGGGTTAGTTTGGTCTTGTTTAAAGAAAACAAGTGAATACACTGGTATTATAAAGTAAAGGACCCGAGGCATCTATTTGTACTAACCATAGCGTTTAAAGAAATTCAGACTACATTTTGGTTAGGAAACCTAGCAGGGCTGTTTCTAGCTTTTTTGAGGGCCCTGTACAAACTCTTGCCCCCCCCAAGTGCTCATGAGTATGCACTATCACACGTGCATCATATTCCATATGCATTGAAATGTACGAGACCAAATGCTACTTTTTACACACTGAAAAAAATATAAAGTCAATGTAAATGTAAATCAATGTTTAGATTGTACAGCAAAAAGATTTCTAATAATGGATAAACATAGCATGATTAATCCATATCCATTCCAGGCTACAGTTTGTAGGTTAAACCCTACCCATTCCAGGTAAAGCAGATAACATTGCACTCATCCATAGTGACAGGTACTTTGCTTCTGCTGTTTCATGGTGAGGAACAGAGACGACTGAGGCTCTGTAAAATAGCAAAAAAATAAAAAATAAAATAAAAAGACCCATGGGGGAGAAGGAGACGGGGCGCCATCCTAAACCCTACTCACATGGGACTGCAGCCTATGGGGACTTCTTTTAATTAATTAATCACTTGTCAAATATGTTTTACAAACAATGGAACAGGACATGCAGGACAAACTTCCTCTTTTAAATGCGTAACGTGGTCTGTTACATATCTTTGCCACAGGGACTCAAAAAGACACAATATTGAATTTCTAGATTTATACATTTGCAACAGCTACTGTGTAATTGATCAAATACTGTCACCGTGATGACAGAGGTTATAGTCACATTTGTGCAAATGTGTCATGTTCTTTTTTCCTCGTTTTTTCTTAGTCTTTTTTCAGTGGTCACAGTAAAACTGTCCAACATGTAATCTATAAGAAAATCTTTTCCATCATCAATCATGACACACTTTTTTTTAAACCATCCTCAAACTGTATGCATAAATCATAGCCTTGTAAGGATATTGCTTTTATAAAACAGTTACAGGTTTCACCCAGGGGAGATTCTAGGATCAGGGATTTATGGGGTGGTGAGCACCCAGAGACCAGATCAAACCATCCAGGGAATATAAATTTCACTGTTTTGTACATTTTACATCAATTTCATTCATGCATTTATGAAAAAAAGCATCACATTTTATGTGAAATGTAGTCTCCTAAAGTGAGGAATAATATTACACACATTAACAGAAACTGACTTGTTCAATATTTGTCTCTGCTTTTCTTCCTTCTTGCCTGATATATAATTCAAACAATTAAATGCAAATGATCTTCAAAGTAAGAAATTGAGAGATTACTTTACTTATTTCAAGTGTAAAGAAAAATACTTAAAAAGTCCGAAATAGGAGATATAAAGTCAAAGAAAAGAGAGGGAAATTTAAAAAAAAAATCTTATTTTAAGAAAATAAGACTATATAGACAAAATTAAAAATTATCTGTAAAAGGAATACAATATTTCAAAATAATTCTACTCAATGTTGGACAAATTGTACCAAAAACAAGGTATTTTCACTTGCAGCCTATTTAAAAGATTTTAAATTTTGTTTCATTACTTTTACTATTATATTTAGTGTTTAAATTGATGCTTTTACACTTTTACTTAAGCTTTAAGTTCTTCAAGTCCTATAGAATTTTTTAAACCCTATTATATGTAATGAATAATGAATGCAATCCCTTTGACACCTCCAGCCTCTTGTGTGATCGCCACCTTTTCTGCAACAGAAGAAATTAACCTTAACCTCCTCCATAAAACATTCCCCACAAAGTGTAATTGTGACCACACACACACACACACACACACACACACACACACACACACACACACACACACACACACACACACACACACATATTATTATACGATATCATTACCCCTGATTACATCCACACATCAACAGGTTCCCACTGGTTACAAGGTCGATGCAATATGCCAAAACCTATTACTGGATGTATAGTAGACAGAGACCCACTTGAAAAGCTTTTTCATTAACAGTGTCAATTTGAATGTGTGTGTGATTCAAATAAGATACATTGTGATCATGAATTGTGTACATGTTTTTAAGCATCAGAATTCTTAGTGGACCACTTCTTTTCCCAGAGAAAATCCATATTTTAGGGTCATTTTGTGAAAAAAAAAAAAAAGAAAATCTCCTTTTGTAGCATCTTCAAAAATCCCTGTATGTGTGAATGTGCATCCACAGCGTGCGCGCACTGGTTATTGTCGGCTGTGTGCACGAGCAGATATTAATAAATTTGACGTTATTATGCTCCCGACAGGCTGTGATTACCCTTTGTTGTCGATGACTGGATGTTCTCGTTTTTTCCCCACTGCAGAGGATGATGGGAAAATAAAACAGGCCCGTAAACACTTCCTCCCGTTATCTGTCCTCGCCTCCCGCCCTCCCACTCACCCATCATCCCCCTTCCTCTGTTGTAACTGAGCTGTGCGGCATTTTTTCTCTGACTTTAATGATATATGGATCCATTTAGGGCTTTCTCCCTTCTGTGCTTTTGTTTCTTCGCCTGAGACTTTAGTAGCCATGTCACGGGATGGGTGTGATTGCTTGGATTAGAAACAAAAAAATGAACAAAGGAGGCGAACTCAAGTCAGTTTATAATTATACTGCTTGCATTTGTTAACCTGTGAATGAATCATGGAAATAGCAGTAATTATCCATTGCGTTTGTACAGGAATATAACACAGCATAAGCATTTGTAGTCCATTTTTGAGCAATTGGAGCATCCATGAATTCTTAAATTTGAAATTTTTTCAATTTGTTGTTTACTATATATTGTTTTTTTTTAACAAGATAGAAAAAACATACAGTACTTGGTTGAAATGTAATAACAGCAGAAATACTGCATGTGAAAAGGGCAAAGACAAACACTGAAAAAGTGAATTTCTGTTGATTTTGTGCATTGCATTACAAAATAAAAGCCCCCCAAAATAAGTCCAAGGTCCATTTTTGGTATTTTTGGTGCTTGGTATAGGGGGCTGGTTTAGGCAAAATTAATTTGCCTTCCCCCAGATCAGGGTCATGACATGTTATATTTCTTTTATGATTCTGATCTGGTCCTCTGTTGCTCAACATTGTAATAACCTTACACAAATGTAGGAATGGAATTGCATTAAAAGTAAAATGTATCTTGCCTGGCTGGCCTTGTCTGGTCTCTAGATGCTCAGCAATCCCTAAAAGCCCTTGATTCTAAAATTGTTCTTGAAACACAGCGAATCCCACCATAACCATGAAGAGTTTCAACATTGACTCAGTGACTTCAGTGCAAAATGTCGATCACTGTTTCCCAAAGCTGAACATGCAACCTACGTAAATTGTCTTTTTTGTCAAGACCAACAGTCCACAACCCATAGATCATCAGTTTACTGTTAAAGACAACGAAAGAAACCAGAAAATAATCTGATTTTGGAAGCTGGAAACAGAGAATTTGGATGTATGTTTATGATGTATTATTTTTGCATTTTATATTATAATTATTGTGTATTTTGTTCTGCATGTTGTACTAAACAGTGTGTGCTTACTGCTTTCAATGTGACAGACATCTGTGCTGCTAATTCTGGCACTTAAAAAAGGTAGTAATTTGGAATTTCACAATTAGCCCTATCAAAGTTACGGCAAACATAACATTAATTCCTTTTATCACAACAAATTGTTTTAATTCCTGATGAATGCAGGAACACAAGGTAAAAACATCACACATCTGTCTGCTTGTTCTTTGTATTTACAGCAGCATCTCTCCACTCACCTGAAATGAAACTGAAACCAGTAGTATCTGTCTCCAGTAAATCATCTTTTGAATGTTTGGTTGATATTTATGTGCTGTAGAACATCAACTGGCCTCTCTCCCTTTCTCCTGAATCCTCCTTACAGGGTCACTGCTGCAGCATATCTGGAACATAGAAATAAAGTCAGACTTTTTTTTTTTTTCCTCTCCAGCAGCTGACTGTAGCAGTCAGCTCTCTCATCTCTTTCACAACTGCTTTAACTTTAAATGTTATGGAACTTAAACTGCTCCTATAGTGACACAATCTAAATATTACTTGTTTTATAGATGAAGCAGTTCAGACAGAAATCAGCAGCGATAATCCCTCCGCCTGTCAGAGAGAAACACGCACAGAGAAAGAGAGAGAGAGATGAAAGTAGCTCCACTATAATGCAGGGAAATAGAACATATAACTGCATTTCTATTATCACTTCACTGGTTACTCTTTGTTTTTAAGGGCCAGTAAAAATGCAGTAATGGGGGTATTCCTTGGAGCATTCACATGGACATAGCTAATTCTGGACTTAAGACTACACTACCATTCAAAGGTTTGGGGTCACCCAGACAATTTATTGTTTTTCATGAAATGTCTCACTTTTACCTACTACCATGTGTTGTAAAAGGAATAGAAAATTTTATTACATTACCCTTCTAATGAGCAAATGAGCGATGAGCAAACTCGTTGTACCATTAATACACTGGAGTGATAGTCACTGGAAATGGGCCTCTATACATCTATGTAGATATTTCACCATAATAGTCATTTACCACATTAGCAATGCATGGGGTGCATTTCTGATTAGTTTAAAGTTATCTACATTGAAAAACAGTGCTTTTCTTTCAAAAAGGAACTTAACTAACTACTTTAACTTTTAAAGTGTTTTTTTTTTGTTTTTAGTGTAAATCTGGTGAAATTGGCAAAAGCACATTCTAAAGACGGGTCTTAACTAAGAACTACTAAGCAGCTACAAAAGTAATGTGCATAAATACAGTTTTGCAAACCTACTAAATTACACAGTCTCGTGTGCGTTTGTGGCCTCTGGACCCTGAAACTGAGGCAGCTAAATTGAATTCAGCGTTTAAAATAGAATTGTATGAATCTATGACCATTAGGACATTAACATGGCCAAATCAAATAAAAAAAAGTTTGTGTAACTAAAATTACTTGGTGACTTTGCTGATTTATTACCATCTCTACTAATCCTCCTGCTGAAGTGTGTTAGTGGATTATCATTTCAAGGATTTTTACCACAGGAGTAAAATAAGAACACACTGAAGCTTAGTAGGGGATATACTTCTTGTTTCTTTCTTATCATCACTTTCCACTCACTCTCAGTCCAGTTACATTATAATGATGACGTCTTAAGATATCTGGCTCCTGGAAAATCTTGGGATTTGAAAGGAAATTCAACGTGGACATAATCACCATTCCTCAGCCATAGTCTTGCTTAGCGCTTTAATTAAAGTCACTGGTCTGTCTCCTTATGTAAATTTTATGACAGTATTATTACACGTTTTCCCCCTATAGCACAAGTAAAGTTGAAATGGAGGTGAGATGAAACTGTGAACAGGGGTTTTGACCAAATAAAAATAGCCATATGTTTGGCCTGCTCGGCTTGATTCTTCAATAAAAGATGATATAAGGAATAACCTTCTCTCTCTTCCTCTCTCTTTCCCTCTTCATGACTGTACTCATTGCTTCATCTATTTAACTTTCTTTTTTCCCTTCACTTTCCTCCCTCCATATTTAAATGTAATAGCAGCAGTCGTATGACTTGCTGCCTCATTGAATTGCTGATATGAACCATCAGCAGGTCATTATGGAGGGGAGAAGGATATGAAGACGCAGAAAAGAAAAAAAAAAGAGGTAGCGACAGACAAAGCAGAGGGAGACAACAACAGTAATATATGACCAGATACAGATGGATACATGATGAAGTGGAGGATAGGGAAGAAAAGGTAAGGCACATGAAGAAAGGGAATGGTAACAAGAAGTGGAATCTATGAATTCAGCAGCACTGGATGAGGAGATGGATAATCTGTGCAGTAACAAACTGATTAACACAAAGAAAATAACACTCAGAGGGGTCAAAAGAATTCAGATTCATTATTCAGACAGAAGTATAGATATTAGGGTTTAAAGAATATATCTGTATCAACTCAAGCTTTTCACTTGAGAAAAAAAGGATAAAAGTGCTGGTTTCAAAACCCCTTAAAGTATAAAAATGAAAGTAATCTCATTGACTGACTGACTTACTGACAGGCTAGGTACAGGAGGAAGGTGGAGGAGCAGCTGCAGCAGCAGAACATCAGTGGGGTGTGGAGGACACTAAAGACCATCTCCGGCTTCAAAGTACCCCACTTCCTGGTTGAGGGGGACCAGAGCTTGAACTTGAACAATCACTTCAATCAATTTGACCAGTCACACCTCCAGTCCTCTTCAAGCAGCTGCAAGTCCACTCCCTGTTACCTGGACTACCCCCAATAACCAAAGCCCCTCACACCTCCTACTTCACACACCTCACCACCCCCTCACTGCCTCATGGACCATCACAGCCCCCTACCCCACCCCTGTCCTTCACACCTTTGCAGGTGAGGAATGAGCTGAGGAGGATCAAGCCACGGAAGGCAGCTGGACCAGATGGGATCAGCTCCGGGCTCCTGAAGTCCTGCAAAGATGAACAGTGTGAGATTATGGAGCATATCTTCAACATTAGCCTCAAGTTGAGGGTGGTACCACAGCTATGGAAGTCCTCATGTGTGGTACCAGTGCCGAAGACACTGCACGCGAAAGACCTCAATAGTTTCAGGCCCTAACATCACACCTAATGAAGACACTGGAGAGACTGGTCCTGGGCCAGCTCCTTTCTGAAGATGGACCCACTGCAGTTCACCTACCACCCCGGGATTGGGATGGAGGAAGCTGTGATCTTCCTACTGCATGAACTGACATGAGTCGCACTCCCTGCAGGACATACTGTCTGGTCTAGAGAACAGCTTCAGTGACCGACTGATCCACGCTCGCTGTATGAAGGAGAGATTCCGCAGATCTTTCCTTCCTGCTGTGATGACACTCTACAACAAACACTTCTGAAACCACTGTTATAGTTACAGTTAGTGCTGCTTTACAATAATTTATCATTTGCAATTCATGTACAATAATCTACCCCACTATGCAATACATGTGCAATAATCTACATGTACAATAATTTATCCTACTGAATGTAGTGTATCTCTATTTTATATATGATGCATCTATCCTATATTTTACTGTATTATATTGTATTCAATTGAATATATAGTCTGTTTGCAATGTTTTCTTTTCTTGCATGTCACTTGTACTGTCTCGACTGCTGTTGCTAATGCAATGTCCCCACTGCTGTCACGCGGTGATGTCAAGCTGGGTTTTTGTTTTGTCTCCATGTCTTTTCATTTCCTGTTTTATTTTGAAAAGTAACTCTCCTCTCGTTTCAGGTCACTTGCCCTTCCTCATGTGTCACCGGTCTGATTGTCTTGCCCGCCCTGATTGTTTCCACCTGTTCCCTATTACCCGGTGTATATATTGTCTGCGTATCCCCTTGTCTCGTGCCAGAGTGTTTCCTCCTGTATGTTCACCCCAGCCCTTCTAAATCCACAGCCATAGCTTCCTTGTTGTCTTGCCTGTTCTCACCTTTTCCTCTCACGAGTGATTTCCAGTTGTAAGTTTCATAGTTTAGTTAGGTTAGTTAGTCCTAGATTTTCAGTTCAGCTTTCCTTTTGTTTTTTCCACCTCAGGAGTGACTTTTTGTTTTGTGTTATTGGTGTGCCTCCAGTTTTCAGGAGTGATTTTTGTTTCTCGTTATTAGATTAGTGTGCCTCCAGTTTTTAGGAGTGAGTTTCAGTTTAGCTTTCTTGTTTTCTAGATTAGGTTATCCTCTGGCTGGAGTGCCTTTTGTTTGATTCAGTCATAGATAGATTCATAGATAGAGAACAAATATAGAGACAAATGTCTTTTATCTTATTATTTTGATAGTCAAATCTATGGATCATTGAAAAAATTAATCAATTAGTTGTTTGGCTCATAAGATGTTGTAAAATATTTCCCAAAGATATGTATATAAATGTAAATTGTCCAGACCGATAGTCCACAACCCAAAAATCATCAGATTTGAGAATCTGGAACCAGAGAATTTGGACATCGTCTTTTTAAACTTGACTCAAACCAATTAACCAATTATCAAAACAGTTGGTGATTAATGTAATAGTTTAAAACTGATCGATTAATAGCTGCAGTTCTGGATATTGCCTCTAATCCAAATAGTATAATCCATCTGGATGGCACGATTTATCTGGATAGGTTTGTTTTTTCTTTTTTTTGGACAAATCTCACTAAAATAGGAGTAAAAAGGGTTATTTTTAAAATATAAGGGGCAGAAAGTGCGGAAAATTGTGTTAAAATGTAAGGAGTAGAAGTAAGTGGGATTAAAATAATTACTCTTGTACAGTACTGATACCAAATGAGCTATTTGTACTTCATTACTTGATAACACTCAAAAAGAAAGCAGAAAAAGGTAGTATTAGAAGGTTCTTTTAGATGCTTTGACAATACTGTTAATGTACAGGTCTCTGTTGATAAGCTTGCTGAAGCCTACTAATCATACTAAATAAAAGCAGTGTTCTGGCTTTAATGGCCCCACAGAGAAAACCTGGGGGACATTGGTAGGGCATGTGGAGTTGAAATAAGGTAAGATGGTGAAATATTTAAATAAGCCATTAAAACCTTATCATATGCAAAGAATATATTCCTGTTTATCACACAATCTGCTCCCCAGCTTTTTGTCATTGGCCTTGCTCACTTCTCCACCATTCCACCAGATATACTCTAATCCCTCCTTTAACCCTTTGATGCATAACATGGGTCAAAAATGACCCGGCTGAGTTTAAATTTTCTATATCTTTTCAATAAATTATTTTCATCAGTCAGGACTCAAGGAATTCCTCAATTAACTTGTTTTTGACAATCCTACATCCTTAGGTTAATTTATCTTTTTTTACTTTTTGAATAAAACACATTTTTGTATCACTACCCCTCTAATGCATAACATGGGTCGAAAATGACCCGTATCCATTTTCAATGTTAATTCATGTATGGCTGAGTGTTTCTATGATATATTTTTGAAATGAATTAATTTTATCATTTACAATTCCAAGTATGCAGTAAAGATCTTGTTTTAGTTGAGCACAAATAATATCTTTTATCTTTCCTTTCTAACGTTATGAGGAAGCACAGATTTTGTATTTTCTACATCAAGTTTACATACATGGGTCAGAAACGACCCACATGCAGTGGGTCTCATAGGTCGCAATATCACAATAGACAACTTCTTCACCTTTGTCCCTCTTGCTGAGAAGCTCCTTGAGAAGAACCTGACCATTGTTGGGACTCTGCGGCAGAATAAACCGGACATACCACCTATCATGAAGCCATCCAAATCACAGGAGATTCATAGCTCCGAATTTGGATTCAATGGCAAAATTACCATGGTGAGCTATGTGCCGAGGAAAAGGAAAGGCTGTTGTTCTCCTGAGCACCATGCATGAGGGTCTAAGGACGGGGGATGTCTGAGACTGAACTCAGATCTGGACTGAATTTTGTGAAGCACTTGGAGACAACTGTGTTGTAATATTGGGCTATATAAATAAAAGTGAATTGAATCGAATTAAACAATGCATGTCAGCTTTTCATCAAGGAGCTGAGCAAAGAGCTTGTCATGCCACATATGAAGAGGTGCATGGAGAGCACACCCGCACTCCAAAAGCAGGTCATCGAGGCGATGGGATTAAAAAGACTAAACACAGCCACCACCCAGCAGTGAGAGGACACCAGGCAGAAGGTCCAAAACAAGAGAAAAAGGGGCGCAATCTTACTATATACTATATTATTTCATGAAATATGAAAATAAAAATAGAAATAATGACCAGTGGTGATCAAAAACAAGATATTTAAAGAATATTTGGAATATTCAATCAAAAAATAAACTGATTTCAAAAGATAGAACAAAGAGAAACTCAGCCAGCATGAAATACCATTGGAAATGAATGCGGGTCATTTTTGACCCATGTTATGCATTAGAGGGGGTGTGCATATGTTATGCATCAAAGGGTTAACCTTCCACACACACCTGTTACCCACCAGTAATTGTCTTCACCTGATGTTCATCCCCCTCGTCAACTCTTCAGTAAAAAATACTTCTCCCCTTCCTTTGTCCCTGGTCTGTCTGTTGTCCTCATCCCTGTGTCGCCTGGTGCGTTTTCTGGCCCCTGTATTCTGTTCGTCTGTTGTACTGAGACTTGTTGCCTGCCTGTTTCTGGACCTCGCCTGCTGTTGTTGTTTGGATCGCCTCCTCTGACTTTCACCGTTGCTTTCCACACCACTCTCTAAGCTGTTGTTCTTCCATTTGCTACTGTTCAGTTCCTTTTTCCATTCCTGTTTTAATACAAACTAGATATCAAGTAACCAGGTGACTTTTATGGTCACCTGGGTTTAGGTCTGCCTGCTCCACATCCTAACATACTGTAGGGAAGTTAGTTACTTGTTTATTAAAATGTCAGATGTATACCGGCAATTGTGAACACGAAATTCAAAATCATCAGCAAAACTTAGTCCCCTCTACTTAGGGTAGTTGGCTCAATCCTCCCATTTTCCCCTCCCTTCACCTCCTAAACTTGGGAAAAAAAATCAGTTCAACTCCATCTCACATCACTGTTATCCTGATGGATTGAACAATACCTATACACCTTTGCCAAACCCCATAACACTGATTATATCAATACTATCCATGACTGCAATAACAAATGCTTATCATCCAGCTCCCTTCTTCTAGACCCAGACCAAACTGAAGTTCAGTTTCAGACAATTTTGTTTCTTTTTGACACCCCATATTGGTTCATTAGCCTCCAATGTATAACCCTCTGCTAAAAATGTAGGTGTAATTTTTGACTATAATCTCAATTTTGACCACACACAATCAAGTTATATAAAGTACTGGATTCTTTCAACTGCAAAACATTGCTATAATCAAACTCATGCTCTCATTCAGTGACATATTTGTGTATTTCTGTGCTATGTATTTGTATTATACATAATTTGTTATATTGTTTTAAAATGGTACTATACTTACTCATTCTCTGGCGTGGCAGACACATGTGCAACTTCATGACTACACATGTACATTACCGATACATAATGACACAATGCAAATTCCAACATTACTACATATGGGAATAAAGTCCAATGTAAGATAGACTGTAATAACAGTGTTCTTGCTGTGTGTTCTGTTCTTGTCAGTCCAACACTGCCTTATTGTTTAAAGCTGTGGTGATCAGGATCTGTTTTCTTGTTGAGGTGGAACCATAATAATAAGAGAGGGGCATTGGCACTGAAAGGTTAACATTGTAAGATATCTACTTATCCAGGGGGCAAAGTCCCCTATATTTGGGAACTCAGACATGTTGTAAAAGGTTGGCACCCAGAAACAATAACTAGGACCTTCAAGGATCATAACCTGGTCAACTATCTGTTGGAAATCCACTGGCAGTGGAAATTTTAAATCCACCTCAAGCAAAAGATTTTCTTTCTACACCAACCTTTAATTGTAGGTGTTCCATGTTGTAGGTCAAACCAAAGGGAGTTTTTAATTAATTTATTTATTTTTATTATAAATTGCTCTTTTTTAATAATAAGCGAACAAATTTGGCGAAGAACACTTATTTCACTTCCTACTACAGCTTGACTTGAGCAGATATGACACAGAAGTTGAACACAAAATAATTCAACACTTGGCCAGGACAAGAAAATGGCATTGCAACTCTAAACACGTAACCTGCACTGAATATAAAGTTAATAAAAGCTGCTGAACCCATAACCCCCTCCCCTCAAAAATAAATGACTGGCTGAAGTGCAATATAACTGTCGGCTGTGTAAATGCAGTCCGAACTCATCATTCTGAGACCATCCATATTGTGTACCAGAAGGAATCTCTGGTTAGGTGCACATATGGGTGCACATATGGGCGCCAGCTCATATATGGGCAAACCACGGATGAGGCCACCGTGGAAAACTGCAGGACAAACCCACTTGGCATTCATATGTGCAGACCAAACTTAACCCCTATGGGCCCCACATGGACATGCTGGCTGGGCCTTCTCAGGTGCAGGACAAATGCATTATCTGTTTGGTATAGTAGCTTTAAATGTGTTGATCTGTTCAAGTTGTATGTACTCATTTAGCCCAGATCACAATCCTCATAGTGATCAGCTGTGGTTGTGTACACATTGTGTGAGGTCTCACACTTCGTTGAGGAGGTCTTCTGTCTGCAATCGAGGAGGTTCTCACAAAGCTCTTTAAGTGCAATGGGACCAAACGTATCAACTATTCAACACACAAAACGTGCACTCACACCACTTTCCAGGCAGGTTTCCCAATGTATGAATAATCATTTTACCATGTGTACTGTGCACAGTCTTGTATTCAGAGCTTTTCTTTCACTACATTGTGTAAGCATGTAATTTATAGTTTAAAAAACCTTCAATAGTGATACTTGAAGGGTTTTCTGTATGTTTTATATTAATAACAATAAAGGTCTTGGAATAATTTAAAAAAATATGTCAGACTTTATTTTGTTTAAAATTCATGTAATTGTGTAGCCTTTGAATTATTGTTCAAAGTGACAGTTACTAATCGAAACTTCATCACTATTTTTGATTTATTTTCTTCCAATTTATTTTTGTTAAATAAGAGTTATGAAGCAACATTTGTCAATGTCTGTAACCCTTTCCTCTACAATAAGTAATTTAGTCATTTCAACACGTTACAATTAGAGTGTGGTATTAAAATCAGCAGGGACTGCTACTGTGATCTTTATAAAGAATAGTATCTATATCTATTATCTGTATTATTGGGTTATAGGTGTGACAAATTAACAGGTTGCTAAAATGCCACTATATTAAAAGCTATATCCATACATAATGGCTTTGCCAAATAACACAATGTTCACAGTCTGTAAAATTGCTTTTTCCTCTTCAATTGCTTCTTAAATGCTTCCACCATTTTTTCCTCAAAACTGTACTAAATGCTGGCCCTTTATATGCAAGTCAGGCAGTTGTGGGTTGTGTTGGAAGCCATTTGAAGTTTTAAGTGTGGGCACGGTCAGAAGGTTCATGCACATATGCACAATTTCAAGATTATAGGAAAAGACTGCATACACCCATTTCCTGTTATATTTCATGCTGCTCTTAAACCATGGCTTCTTGTCAGCTAAAAAATACATTAGAGCTTTGTAGTGAGTTTTTTTCTAAGAAGATCATCATATCATATCAGGACATGATATGATGTGTTGACTGACTTGTTTTCGCTATGCCAAAGTGGCCAGAAAATCTGTCATTGTAAGTTTATAAGCTATTTAAGAACCAGATATCAAATGACAATTTCATGCAAGGCCTCCCCCAAAATGACTATTATTGACTCCTTTGAAGACAGTTGGTTTGATTGGATTCCCCCTCCAGACATGGTTTAACTTGATTTTAGCACAGTACCAACATGAGGAAAATGAGAAACGCTCCAGTCACAGCTCATCTAATTTGACAGAGACCCCCTGCTGTGGAAATGAAAGTGAAACTTGTCACTTCATGAAAACTTCATGCTTCAGACAGCTTCTGTGTACCACTAATGGTGTGTGTGCCCGACAATAATTTGACTATAATGATTGTTGTAAGAGATTGGAGCTCTAAAAGAGGGTGAAAATGAATCAAACAATTGGATGTTCTATATTTGAATGAAACATCTTTACTTTCTTTTCATTTGTGCTTATTTGCAGAGAGTTATATTGTCGAATGGCTGCTAACACTGCTGAAACATTCTTTGTAATAAGCTGTAAATGCCATTTGAAGCCTGGGAAGAATAACTAACAGGTATAATTTTATGCTGCAATAATGTGATATTGAAACAGATAACAATTGAATGGCCACTGCAGTGCCTTGTCTAGTATTGTCTTTATTGTCATCTCCTTTCTCCCACTATACTTCCTGTCTGAAATGTGCAATAACTTCTGAAAAGCTTCTCATCATTTTCAATAACCATTAAGTGCCCTCTACTCCTCTTTGTACAACAAATTGACTGGACATTTGCATATTGTGCATGGCCACATGCAATCATAAAAGCAAATTGCAAAGGGAGAATGAATTCAATGAAAAGTTCCACATTGCGGAATAATGTGTATTAATGACACAAAAGCCGTTATGTGATGTATACGCAGAAAGCAGTGTTAAATGAGCATTTGTCATGAGGCAGCGGCAAACATTCACACCACGCTGCTCAATAATAACACAGCATACTAATTGAGTGGTCATTCTAATGTAATGTCATCCAGCACGGCTGAGTAATTATGTTGATTCAGTTATTTGGTCTGAACCTCAAAAGGTTCAATTCAACCAAATCACAGTGACGATGCTCAGCGTAAATTCATTGAGGACGACCTGAAAAGATGTCATTCATCATTTCATTCACGTCTCTATCCCCCACTCACCTATGGGTCATATCAGGGGCATAAACTTTCTTAGATAAACCAACCAAATCTTACCACAATCCTTATCAGCCAATCATGCTTCAGTGGTCAAAGTAGTACTTTTCTAGGTTTTATTAGAAGTTTTGATATGCCTAACATAGCATACATGTAATTTAAAACATAAAAGTTCAACTAATGTAGTTTTATATTGCCCTAAAGAATAAATGATAAAAGTAATGAATTATTTTTTTTTTTACACCTGCATTTAAGAGATGTGTCGGTGTTGATGGAGTGTAGGGAAATGGTCCCCTTACGCTGTGAACCTGAATAAGTTCAGAATAGGTAAGTAGGTTAAAATATTTAGGTTTGGAGTACTTTTTTTTTTTTTTTACACCATTACAGTCAAATAGTTACTAATACTGGCTTAGAGTCTCCAATTATATATAATTGAGTGTGTATGAGTATTGAGTATGAGTGTGTGAGTGAATGGTGTGTGCGACCCACTAATGGGACCCTAATGAAAAATAAGTGGGTATAGAAGAGGAATGAATGAATGGAAGTGGCCAACCCAATCCCCGAACCATAGTACCATTGAAAACCTGTGGGGTTATGTCAAAAATGCTGTTCCTGAGGGAAAACCAGATAAATTGCAGAGGAATTGTGAAGATATAAATACCTGTTCATAGAAGTTGATCCACTCCATGCAACACAAATGTAAATTAGTTCACAATAATTGTGGTTATTGGTGGTTGGTTACAAGTTATTATAATCATATCATATAATAACTGTATAGTAACTTTCTTTAATGCAGTCATATTTCTCCCGATGTAATGTAGCTTTAGTGAAGTTCAGTCATGAAGTCATAACTCGCATGCATAGACCTAAGGCATTACTCATACCATCTTCAATCATATCTCTCAAGTATGTTCCCATAATTCCCTAGTGTGACCCGGGTCATCATTTGGTTATCAGCTGGTTCTTTATTCATTAGCTGCTAATAACTTCATCATGAGTCTATCATTAG
This sequence comes from Lepturacanthus savala, assembly GCA_030544235.1. Taxonomy (NCBI): domain Eukaryota; kingdom Metazoa; phylum Chordata; class Actinopteri; order Scombriformes; family Trichiuridae; genus Lepturacanthus; species Lepturacanthus savala. Next base: position 20,887,172 of record CM060464.1, on the reverse strand, counting down.
ACTTCTCTTTACATAAATCATATATATAATGGTTTGTGGTATTTAGTTATATGCTATCACATAGCCATCATGGAACCATTATCATATTCGCACTACATCTCCTCATCTATATCTTTCTTGGTCCATCAAGATGAATCATGAACACTGTTCTCTCGCTATGAACAGTCAGTTATCTATTGGATGAGGTTTCACCATGTATTGTAAACTATGAAAGTATGTGGTGAGATTTAAAAGAAAAAAAAAACATCGCTACAATATTTGGTAGCTTGGGAGATACATAGGAACATCTATAGCTCTCTCAGCCTATTGAGAATTATTCATCTATAGCTCTCTATCTGTTATCTTCACTATTTTCAGTGAACAATTATTTATTGACATATGCACAGTAAGATTAAATGTACTGGCATTGGAGTAGATGATGAGTGTAGAAACTGGTGGTGATGGATAAAGAGATGCTGGGATCTGGATGATAAGGGGAAGGGTGTTCCAGCTGACATGACTAAGAAGAGACCATATTTAAAGTTTGACAGCTGAAACACTATTGGCTGATAGGAATTGTGGCAGATTTGTGTAGGTTTAAAGGTCCCATATTGCAAAGAGACACTTTCATGTTCTTATTCCTCTAGATAGGGCGTACCGTTAATATAAAACTATCAAATGACTCAAACACAGAAAAACAAAGAATCTTCTGGTTTCATGGCTCGTGTGTACTTCCTTGACTTTGTGATGTCATGCAGTAGCTCCCCCTGCTCTTTCATTACATATTGTAATGTGTGGTATAACAATTGTGATAATATTGTCTTTTGCTATGCATTTACATTTCTAATTTCTCCTTTAGATATTTTACTAGAATCCTTTGCCTCAATTGAGGTAACCCTTTCTTTTCTTTTCTTTGGGGCATATCTATTCTACTTTATACCACCTTCAGAACATGATGTAGTCTAATCACCAAAGACCTTTTACATTTCATCTTATTGTGCACGTCAATACATAATTGTTCACTGAGAAAATGAGTCTCCTGATACAACACAATGGGACTGATATCTGTGAGGAAAAAAAGAGAACAAAGAAAAAGATATAGGAAAAAAAAAACAGCCTGCTTCTATGACTACGGTTTACGATGTGAGTAAAAAGATAAAGGTGCTTTTCAAATGGCTCTTTGGCAGTCACTTTTCCAAGATTCAAACACAATATCAACGCAAGAAATGTTTACTTTTATTTATGTTTTCTTTTACTATTTACTTAAATAGTTAGTCTACGTATCTCAATCAATCATCAGTCAATCTTTATTTATAAAGCACTTTTCATACATAGAAAATCACAAAGTACTATATGAGTACAGGGGACCATGTCAGGATACACTGCTGTCTGCGCTGGGAAAGGTCCACTTTCCAGGCTGGAACGTCACACCTCAGCTGCCACCGAACTACAAGCAGGTAGAGGACCTGTGCCACTGCAGCAGAGGACCACCACAGAACCACAGAGCCACATAGCCCCCAACCAGCCCAGCAGTTGTGCTCCACGAGACATGACATGCCGAGCTGAAAACAGCCTCTAGCACAGGAGGCCCCCACTGGGGAAGCACTAGATATATAGGATAAAAAAATATATATATATATATATATATAATAAAAATCAAATAGCATAAAAGCATTATATGATAAATCATATAAGAACATTAAAAGCTAAAAATGAATATATATATATATATATATATATATATATATATATATATAGATATATATAGATATATATAACATATAGAACTGTTATTACAAAACCAAAATAAAAGTATGGATTAAAAGAATCTAATAAAACAACAGCTGGGATAAAAGACAGATCAAGTGTAAGAGAATAAAAAAATGAAATAAAATTAAATGAAATGAACTAAGATAACTAAAAAGTAAGATTAAATAAAAAAGTATTTTTAAAAATATGAGGTAAAAGCCAAAGTAACAAGGTGGGACTTGAGCCTATTTCTTAAAAATATTCTCTGTGGCCCTCATGTCCTCCGGCAGGCTGTTCCATAAGCTGTTTATAGGCTGTTTGCCTTCTAGTCCTTGTCAGCACAGGTGCTGCTAAGTTTTGTAGGAGTTTTAAGATTGTGACGTTCCTTTCAGGAAGACCAGAAAGCAGGGCACTGCAATAATCAATATTACTGGAGATAAAAGCATGCATCAGCATCTTTGTGTTTGCCTGAGAGAGAGCCGGACTCTTGCTATATTGTTTAAATGATAAAATCCTGTCTTTGTAACAGATTTAATGTGTGAAATAAAATTGAGCTCAGAGTGAAAAATGACATCCAGATTTTTTACTTGATTGAAATGTCTGCAGTTTTGATAAAAGTTTCACTCTCTGAGCCTCAGGGCCGATGATTAAAACTTCATTTTTGTCCCAGTTGAGCTGTACAAAATTTTCTGTTAAAAGGGCATTAACTGTCCCTGTGTCCTCAAGAGACATGGGAATATAAAGCTGTGTATTATCAGCATAGATATGAATATTGCTACCATGTCTCCTGTTGACATTGCCAAGTGGAAGAATATGCAAGTTAGAATGAATTGGGCCTCAAATTCACACCACACTTTATATTATGTATTCTTGAGGAGCATGCACGTATCCACACTTATCATCAATTTTCTATTTGTGAGATAGGAAATGATCTGCATAAGAACAGTACAGAGAGGCCGAACAGGTGTCTGAGTCTCTTTAAAAGAATATTGTTACAGTATCTATGGTATCGAATGAATCACTTAGATCTTGTAGCACAAGGACCGAAAGTTGTGTGGGTCCAAACTGCACTTGAGGTCATTAACAACTTTTAAAAGAGTAGTCTCTGTATGTAGTTCATCCTGAAATCAGATTTAAACTTCTTGTAGATTAAATGACTAATTAAAAAATCATTCAGCTGAAAACAATTTTTTTAAACAAATGTTCATTTGTAGTTTCAAATTGTAGGTTGGTAGGTCTGTAGTTATTAAGAATGCTATGATCCAAAATCCAATAGAATCCACAAAATGTTTGAAAAATGTCCAAAATGTCAAAATGTCCACAAAACGTGATATTGGGATTGGGTCTAAAAGACAGGTTGTTGGTTTACTTTAGAAACTTTCCTAACCAATTATATTAGTATTAACCAGGAGTGTCACACACATCTGACTCCATTAAAAACAGTGGTTTGATTACTTAACATTGTGGATCTGATCTCTGTTGGACTGAGGTTTGCTAGAATCAGGAATAATTAAATTGCCAATTGTATTAAAAAGGGTTTTATGGTTATTATTCTTAAGTGAGATTATTCTTATTTCTTGCTTCCATCAAAGCTGTGTTATTGTTTAGACTGGTTATGTTTTGCTAGCTAGCTGCAGAAAGCAACTAATGACTCACTAGTTTTAAAAAGTGACAGTTATAAAAGTCAGATTAAACATGTCAGTTAAAACTGCCAGGAAAAGGTAAAGGTAAAGGTAAATTTTAAAACAGTGCTTAAAAAAATAAAATAAAATGCAATTTAAAATCGCATAGCAAGTAGGGAAGTGACAGGCAGCTGTAGACGCCTATCAGTCCGAAATTAAAAACTCCCCATGTATAAACCCTGCTGTAGCAGTCCATGCTTTAGGGGGAATTCATAAAATATTAAGTCCAGTAAAACAAGATATTGAAAAGTGAAAGGCTTATAACTCAATTTTTATTGGAAAAAATGATTCAAGAGACAGACACATAGGGATACAAAAATGATAAGAAAATGACAAAAAAGGACAAGGCTGTATTCTACAATTGGTACATTTGTTTCTGTATAATACATTATCCTTGAGCTGAAAGAAAAGAGACAACTTTTGCCACTTTGTAAGCAACTTGTCATCTTGAAATCTTAGCAATAATGTTATATTTTCGCTATCATGACTTTCCACATTTCTTTGTTTGGGGGGTCCTTATGGTGGTAGCGATGGGTGTTGGTGATCATCTTCTTACTTGCTGCTAGGAGTATCCCAATCAAATATGTCTTAACAATTTTTGATGAATTGTCCCCCTAAAAAAACAACAACTCTGGGTTGTGTCAACAACCAAAATGGATTCAATGGAAGAGTGGATGTCCTGCAAGGATTTTTGAATCTTGAGAATATATAAGCATGGCCAAACTCTCCAGCAAGGTCTGTTTTTAATTGTCTTTGATTTAATTTGGTGAGTTATGAAAGGAACACCGCAGTGGCCACATGATGGTGCTATCCTCCCAACAACCGAATTGCCCATTCCTTCGCCCGTCGTGTAGCTCTTCCATAAAACCGCCAAGCGATCTGTTTTGTAGGTTTGTAGGTTAACTGCATGCGCGACAGATAAACCTCAAAGCAGAAGTAATTATTGTAAATTTTGAGGGAACAGAGGATTTGATGGTATAGAATTGATCTAAATTAACTAATTGACCTATAATGTAAGTATGTTATATTTTAAATAGCGTTGGAGATGGATTCCAATTCCAAATCCCAGACATCATGTGGATGGCTGGCTGGGACACTTAAAGCTGCATTAATCAATATTGTTATATTAACTATGGATCAAATGACAATGGCCCCATGATAGGCTGGCGACCTGTCTGGGGTATATCCCTGCCTCTCGCCTGAAGTACGCTGGTGATTGGCTCCAGTAGCTTTTTTCTGACTGCCCCCACTGTTGTGGAAGAGTTTAGTGTACAGCAGGGGATGTCAAACAGGGCCACCATAGGGTCCAATTCAACACTCTGAGAGTGAAACAAGTGAAAATGTCTTGTATTTTAAACAATTAATCCAATATCGAGTATAAATATTATTCCATTGGGCCAATTTGGTCTTGTTTTAGCTAAAACAGGAATATTTTCTTAAAAGAAAAGATTAAATTGACTAAAATCAAGAAAAGTCCTGAAATGAAATCAATTATCTGCCAATGGAATTAGCTAATTCTACTGAATATTAGGCTAAATATATCAAATACAAGTTATTTTCACCATTTTTTCCAGTGATTGTAGAGAAAAGAAGAAATAAAATGAAGTTTGATACCCCTGAAGCTGGATTGTGTTCTTTTAGCTAACATGAAATCAGCTCCAGGGTGTTTTTTTTGTTTTTTGTGCTTTTTAACATTTTCTTAGACTGACATGAAACAGCCTTAAAGAAAAGTAAATAGTAAGCAGAACGGGTGCTTTTTTTCTTTCTTTTTTCTTTTTTTTCCTAAATGCCACACTCCTTTGGTCATGTTATTTCATATCCTTTCACTTTTTTGCAATAAAAGCATATTGCTTATTACACCTTACAGCCCATTGGTGCATAGGAAAGGTTGAATTAAGGATCTGATAAGATGTGTTGTGACATGCTAGCATTTAGCATAGTACCACCAGAGCCTGTGTTAGCTCTGCCCACCCACTGGGAAAGGTCAACGCTAATGCAGGCTGGTTAGTTCATACGCCTCACTTTCACTCTGTTTCACTTGCTCTTTCTCTCCATCATCTCCATGTAAGGGTCCAAGTTGCTCATTTCCAAATGGAAATGGCTGTGTGTAAGAAGAGATGATAACATTCCCTTGTTTTCCTCCTGTTTGCTGCTGCAGGGAAATCAAAAGTCAGAAAAGCCCCATTGAAGCAGGTGTTGATTCAATATCATGGTCAAGGACACTTTAGCAGAGGTTGACCCCCCACTCATCCATTTGAAGAGTCTATCTAAACCACTGCAGCACCCAATGAGACCAGAAAGTTTCACTATTTTTGCAGATTGCCTGTTTTTTTTTTTTCTCTTTTGCTAAGCCTACTACAGTTGATTAGCACTGCATTGCTGATGCCTTGTTAGTGCATCCGGGAAAGGTCACAACTGATTCAATGCAGTTAAGCTCATTCATTTCAGGCTGCCATGCTGGAAAGTGTTGCTCTTTAGATGCTTAATGATGATCCTCTGTGGAAAAATAGGTTTGTGCTAAACATCAAGATTGTCAAGATTCAGATAGGAGAATAAGTTCAGATATGTTGAGGTCCATGATGTACCTTGGTATTGACAGGCAGCTACAGACTTATATTTTTAGTCAACAGAATGAAAGATTTCAATTTCACGTTCATGTCTTCCTACAACACTTGCAGTGGCCCACCAGATTTGAGAAAGTAAAAAAAGAAAAAAAGTCACAGTGAGATTCATGTATTTTTTAATAAAGGGGTGTACTGAAACATGTAATCATTCCACTTATGTCTTTTTCCAAACTATTATGATGGATTAATATGATTTAAGAACTATACTGAATGCAATCAATGCGTGTCTTACATCTACGCAAACTTAAAGTACCTATACACAAATTTTAGCTATATACATACACATATTATTTATGTGTCAAGATGTGAGAATACTTGGTTCTGTTTAGGGACTGATCATGGTTTAGGTGAAATTCATTGGTAAAAATATTTGGTTAGTGGTCTTGAATAGTGATCTCCTGCTGCTTGTACAACAATTTTGTGTTCATCTATTTAGCTAATCACCACCCAATCCTTATATAGATATCATTGTTTTCATTGCATCTATTTCAGACATAGTGGGAGTTTTATGGGACTAGTCTTCATGTGAAAAAATCTTGCTATTGAGGCATGGAAATATGAGGGCAGTGATCTGATGACAGTACCAGAGACATACATGATCAGCTTCTAAACCAACACCATCCCGGCTGATTGCATGATTCATTCCATGAGCCTTCAAAGGACTTATGAACTGTCCAGAATTTGTGACAAATTCACCAAAAAGAAAAGCATAAATGAGTCATTTCTTGATTATTTTGTATTTATTAAGTAATCATTGCAAGAGGTAGTTTGAATTCCATTTCTACTTTCTGAGCACCTCTATCTCCTACCTATTTTTCATTGAAATTCTACTGCAAAAAGATATATTTATGCAAATAAATATAATAAACCTGTCTGTCCTCTCTGTCTCTGGCATTCACCTGCAACGTCTCTACCTCTCTTGTGTCCGCTTTTTTGCTTTAATCTCTGTTAACAGGTCAGTACAATGCGAGTTGGCTGTTAGAAGAAACTCCTGGGGCATGTTTTTTTCTTTTTTCTTCCTAATGGAGAATAACAAAACAGCTGCAACTATTTAGTGAATAACTAAATAAATAAGCACAAGACAGCTCCTGGATATTTTACAGAAGGACAACAACATTTCTCTTTAGAAATAAGTGTTCAGTAATTCATTGACATTCTCCACATACGGCACCCTGACAATCAGTCACCATCCTTGCAGGTTTCTGCACTAAAGCCTTGAAAAGGAGTTTTGATTTAATCAGAAATTGTGTATGACTGCTCTAACATCCCAAATTAAGAATCTTATTAAAACTGTCATTGATAGATTGTAAACCTGTTCTCGACTTCTGCTGAAAGTCAAAGCACAAACTTTACTGTCTCAACACTTTAAAATATAGCATCTAGGACGCTGGAAATTCTATAAACTATATTTCCATAGTGTCACAATGATTGTGGTAAATCTTTTTGTTTAAATAGGTAATATCGTACTGAAACGGTTTTGTGTGACACAGGAGGCAGGAGATGATGAGTATATCGGAATCCTTGTCTTCTTTACTAGCCCAACAGACTCATGGTTGCATCACAGCTTATCTGCCAAGTTGTGTGGTCATCGTCAGTCTGTGGTATGTGGAAATATCAACTTCACACACTTCTTACTTCTTAAAAACCTTACTACTTTCTGTACTCCATCTGTCAAAGCTTATATTCCTATGCATACCCAGGTCCTCAGATATGGAATCTCCGAACAAGGCTAAATGGAATGAAGCAGGTCACCACTGTTCACTTTAGAAGAAAAAAGTGTTTGCTTGACAAACCACGACAAACCAATGATGAGAAAGCTCTAAAAGGTAACATTATCTATTTTAATGTAACTAGTTTAATTCTTGTTTAGAAATTCAATTGGCAGTGGTATTGTGGTAAATGGTATTCTTAAATAAGTGGAATAACTCAATATTGAACTAATTGTACCACATAAAAAACATTTTCACCATTTTTAGATTTGATTTTTAGCAGTGCTGATTTTTTTTTTTTTTTCACAGTTTCACATTCATATTGTAGAAACAGGCATTATTATGGGTTTCAAGATAGTTTATAGTCTGTCAAGTGAACAAACAATAACTGTAATCCTGTCAAATTAACATCTCTTGTACGGTTATAAGAGTAGGGTGATCCAGGAGATGACAACAGCTACTGACAGATATAAAAGGACACTGTTGAGTATGTTTCGCAGTGCCAAGCTTGGTGGATGCACTTTTACAAGATTGTGGCATCCATTTAACTGATGGGTTGCTGGAAGATGAGCAGGTTCCTTTTTTGGGGCTTTTTATGGTTTCTGATTGGTCACCATGCCAACAAATATCTGTGCTGTGTCCTTCCCAGCAGTGTTTTTGAACAAATTTTTTTGTTAATGCTTCTATAAACATACAAGACATAGTGGACTCTTTTCAAAATGATGCACATGTTCAAATGTAGTCTATATTTGTGTTGTTTCAATGATGAAACAGTAGCTTTCATTTCTGTAAATCTCCCCACAATGAAGGTGAAATATATTCCGTGGTGTGTGTACATGCTTGTTTGTGTATATCTTTGGATGATCTTTCACTGTGGTCTATGCTACAGAAATGTTGTTTTAGCACCATGGGTGGTGATAAAGTGCTCTTACAGTAATGGAGCATTGTCTCTTCTTTTGAGTGATGTATTGAGGCTTGTTAAAGGACCAGTGTGTAGGATTTAGTAGCTCCTACAGTAGCAGTGAGGTTGCAGATTCGATTACAACCAGTTGAATAACCACTGCCTCCACTTCCAAGCATGTAGTCTTCCTCAAAATTCAGATTCTGGTTCAGATTTGGACCAAACCACAACAGTCTCCAGACTCTGAGCAGATTGTACTCATATTTATCTGTGAGACATCACCACAATGATGTATGAGATGTTTAAAATAAATTCTGATAAACTGGCCTGGCTAATTGTGATGGATTATAAATTTATATTGATATGTGATACGACCAGCTCGGAAGAGGGGAAAGGGAAGTAACACAAATAACCCAGATCTTGTAAGGTTTAAGTGAAAAAGTTGTTTTTAATTAAAGAAAGGAGCTTGTTTCCAAGATATAAACTGAAGTACTTTCCAAGGGTGCAGTAAGTGAAAATAAGGCACAACTAAAAAAGGACTCAACAGAGTTGTTCAAAATACAAAAATAAATCCCACTACAACGAAAGAAACACTCAATCAAAACTTAAATAGCACCCACTAATAAGGCTACAAGAACTAAGGGAGATAGCAACACCAAAATAAATCTAGTGCCTCGCAGGTCACAATTCGCACACATTCAATACAGGTTTCGACAACACAGGAGCTCGGCTGGCTACAGCTGGCCCGGGGAGTTTCGGGTCCACTGGCTTCTTTTACTCCAGCTTGGGTTGATTGGCTGAGGGCAGGCTGTCATCTGTCCAATCCGGGTCCACCGGCACAGGTGCTCCTGATCTGTTGATTGGCCTGGAAAACGAGCAGACACACACACACACACACACACGAGGAGAGAGAGAGAAAGAGAGAGAGACACCCACTCCAAAACGGCCTCGGCCGTAACATATGGGTCTGGCCATTATATTAATTTTGGTGGAGCCAATGGCAACTTTAGGGAATGAAAGACAGGTGTATAAAGAGGGGCGTGGCAGCTAGGAATAAGTCAGGTATGGGGACAGTGAGCCAATAGCTTTTCAATTTCTGCTAGATTTTCTCTGCTGCCACTACAAACACAATGACCCAAATTCTCCTCTCTCTACGAATCAGAGGCAGAGTATCATATGTGTTCTGTGACAGTGAGAAAAAAAATGAAGCATTTTGACACATTGCTTTAAAGGGGCAGAGATGACAGTGGTACTAGTTTCCACAGCAGGGAGCAGGCTAAATTCTGATGAATGATGAACCAATCTAAAAAGGCATGCTCAAAGATGGCCAGAAAAAGAAAATACAGCAGTGGAAATTGGCATTTCTAAGAGTATTGATTTGAAATATGTGTCACCCTCTGTCCAATGAGCAACAAACAAATGTGCCTAATATGCCTCCACACTTATGAATATGCCTTCATAAGTGTGGAGTATTTCACCACTATTGTTGAATCAGCTAGTCTGATAAACCCACAACGTGCATGTGCTTGTTTTACTCCAACACAAGTTCGGGGCATCGGACATCCAGAAATGACCGGACAACTGTGCTCATCACTTCACTTTGGTTCGTAGCCCTAGAGTGTGCCACATGCGCTGTGGAACCCTGTGAGTGTCCCTCCAGTTCAGAAATAGAATTTGGTCATTGCATTTGCACCTAATGGTTTATTTGGTGTCTTTTTATTAGGGCATTGGGTGCAGAGTGGGGGCAGTCCTTCCTGTTCTGTAAGTCCCACAAGCCCCAGTATTCATGGCAAACGGGTCAGGGAACCGTCCAGTTTCAATGTGTCTGACTTTATAAAGCACATTACTGAGTCATAGACAGTCCAACTCAGGAAGGAAAAGCTGACTTTTCTGTCAAAGTTGAAGCTTACTGAATATCCTCAGTTCCTGTTTGCCAGCATAAAAATCTTGATTTTCACTTCATGAACTGCTTCAATCTCATATGGGCCTTACTTGCTGCCATCCTCTTATTGATGATGATGTTTTGATCGGGATGAAAATAGGTCTTGCAGTTGTCTTTGATGCAGTCAATAAGGGGTCTCAGGTGGAAAAAGATGATTAAGGTCCAATGTGTCGCATTTTGCATCAAAGAGTACATGTGGATGTCCCCAGTTTTAGGAGCACAGCAGCGAAACTCAGTCTGTAAACTTGTTGGTTATCACTTCAGCCCAGGGATATTTCGGTCTGTTATGGATAATTTTCCTTGCCCGTTTGTTGATACACAGGGTGTTGATTATGACTTAAGTAAAAAAAAAAAAAACAGCTTTAACAGGTCAAGTGGGCTGTAGCTACTGCTGCTGGGATTCAGTTCATGGCCTTCAGGGGGTCTTGGTGGAAGGAGGCAGACTTCTGTGAAGCTGCAGCAGAGGTGCTAGGAACATACTTTTCTGCAGTGCCTAGTACAGCCCCGCATAACTAAAAAAATATACATAAGTTAATGTATACAGACATTGCAGTAAAGGCTTCCAAATAAGTAACTGCTATCAATTTGTTTATGTCTGTATGTGTGTATAAATTCAATTTGATTTAATTTTAAAAGGTCCTTTTGGTCTGAAATATCTATATATTTACATATCTAATATCTACAGGTCTGTCTATAATAATTTACGTAAAAAAAGAGGGTAAGAATAAATTGTAATGTTCTGCTACACCATAGCTGAATTGCTTATAAACTGTCTGATGAGGAGGAAATAGGATGAAGTATTTTAAAAGTAAGACTTCTGGTGTCTGTGGATGCCATGAAAGTAGGCAGTTTCAGTTTTTTTTTTTTTTTCTTTTTCCTGTAACCAAAGTACATACAAATAGGAAATATAAGTGATGAGACAGACATCTGTCTTGACACGAAAGCCATATAAATATTCACATTTGGTTCAATAAGAACTACAAAATATTGAGTTAGTTTTTGAAAGGAATATACAAGAGTAACTAATATGACATAAGAGCAGTCGAACTGGTTGTGCATCAGGAAAAAAACAACAACTTTGGAGCTTTGGAGACAAATGGGGACAATATGGAAGACAGGGGATCCTCAGGCAATTGGCAAGTCCATGTATCCACAAGACAATGTTGTTCATGCTGACCTGAGCTGAGGCTGAGCATCTAGTGAATTAGTAGGCCAGGAAATGAAGATTGGTTCACAGTTACAGTCCAAAAGAACCATTGTAACAGGATAGTGTTACGGGGTTCTCCCAGCACAGACAGGCAGGACACGAGACTGGTTGCTGTTCACGCCGAAGCATCTTTATTAAGTTCAGTTTAGTTCAGTTTCTGTTCGTGTTGTCTTTCCTTCTCCGTCGCCGCCATTTACTCCTTCTCCCTCCCCTCTCACGCTGTCACTGTGGGTATAGAAATGCGTTCTCATTACCAGATTCTCAACAGCTGTGGAATTGTCTCACCTGACGCTGTTCCCGTGAGCCACTCCCACACGTCTCTCCCCTGCAGCCGAGCGCAGCCCACGCCCCCCTCCACAACCATCAAATAAGTTGGCGAGTGTTCGGAGAAATAATCTATAAATAAAGCCTTGGTCAGTCTTCCAATAGCCAGCCTTTTATTGCACATCTCCTGTGCTCGCCAAACATTTTTACCTCCCAAGGAGATAAACAGTCCAAATCTGACTGTCGATGACCTGCAGCTGTTACCTCCAGACCTGCCACAGCAGGGAGTGGGGACTGGCCCTCCTTATCCAGCTTTAATGGAGTACCTGCACTGTGTCTCATAATAAACCTCACTTTTGAAGTTTTACCAACCTTGGACTGTGTGGACACGATTAGCATGCGACTCCTGCTGTCCATGAGACCTTCCACAGATGTTTTAGGACATAAAAACGTCTTGATTAATAAATGATCTGACTTTCCACAAAGGAATTTTAAGTTATCATGTTAAAAATACATAAAATTTAATTTTCTCCTTTGTATGCATTGAAAATTCTATGTCTATATCTATGAATATGCAATTATGTTTTGCTCCAAAAGTTGAAATGATGGATAAATGATGTCTCCTCAAATTGTTGAGGCTGTGTCCCCTTTTAGGTGGAAAGAATCACCTTCATGTGTGGGAGAAACAGGAAAAATGCTAAAAAGCTGATATGTAGCTGGCTGTAAAGCAAAAAAAAAAAACCACGCAAATCCAGACAACACTGAGCCTAATGATACCTGGTCATTCCATAAAGTATGTGTAGAAATCCGGTTTAACAAGGTCATTGATCTACAGGGAGGCTATGCACTGAAGCAGCATGACATTTGACCGATCAATGTTCATTTATTCAGCTATTGTGAACACACAGGTTCCGGTAGAACATGATTAGTCGACATGTCTGTTAACAGTAAGGAAATGCATACACACATCAAACTGAATTGACTTCTATGGGACATGAGGCTTTCTATCACAAAAGGGGCACGCTTGGGACATTTTACAAAGTACCCATATGATCCAGTCTGATGTATACTGATGCAATTGAGGCCTTCAATCAACATATGTAATTTATAGCTCCAGGGTCTAATCTGCGTTGCATTTCATGCTATTGTGTATTACTGGATATAATGCTAGTCTTCCTATTACATCAGAAATACATAGGAACTGCTGAGCTAATGTGCACACTTCAAAATTTTTGTATTAATTGCAAGTCATATTGGCATCGCAATATTGAACAATGTTATCACAAATGTTTTGATTGAAGACAAAAATGTCTTTTTCTGAGGCCCATTGTCTCCAGATGAAATACATCTTCAAATCAAGATCGAATTTTATCAGTTACTCTCTTATAAAGGCAAAAGAATATATAAAAAAAAAAAAGTGTACATGTAATGCATGTGGGACATGTATTCGAAAGCACTCACTGTGCATTCAAGTAGAAACACTTCACACCCGTTGAACTATTTTGTCTTTCAAGGCAAGGTTTGAGATTTGAACACTGTTACTCTACCATTGTTGCTACCTAGGTTACAAGATGGTGCAATTTCCAGCCGCTAGGTTTCTCATTTTCTCCTATTTGCTCCTGAGCGTAAGGTCAGCGGGCATCATGGAGTGAACCTTTGGAACAGAGGAGATGATTTGCTGTCGACATTCTGGGTTATTACCACCAGGCCAAGTTGTGTGATAAGGCGAAGGAGAGGGAGCATTGGGAGAGAGAAAAAAAAAAGAGAGAGAGAGACAGAGGAGGAGTGAGAGAGAGTTAGAGTAAGGGTAATACAAAAAGGAGGAAACAGAGTATATGAAATTGGACTCAAAGCTTTACAAGCCCCTGAGACGGGAAAGGGAAGAGACAGAAAGACCGAGATTAGGTATACTGATATGAACCCTTGTTAAAGAAGAGTAAAACCCTTTGCCTTAGTGGGTTCCATATCTTATGTAACAAGTTAGGGGAAAGGGTTTCGAGCACCACAAGGTCCAAATTGGATAAAATATTCACATCACTGCACATTTTAACAGGCAGAAGTTGTTTTAAGGCTGATGTAATCTTACTACTCACTACTGGCTCCATGAAGAGCATGAATGAAGAGAACAAAAAGCCTTTACTCTATCTCTAACTCCATTTAGCTGTGACTGGCTGTACATCATTTATTCTCAAATTATTCCTCGTATTTGAAATGCATGCATCTTACTCCTTAGACGAGAGGTGTCAAACTTATTTTAGTCTATGGGCCACATACACCCCAATTTAATTCATTTAGGCAGGACCAGTAAAACTGATCCATAATAAATAACAACTCCAAATTGATCTTTTTCTTTTCAAATAAAGACATAAAACAACTAATCTGAATATTTTCATATAAACCATCCATTTACAAAAGATGAACAGCCTGGGATGTCTTCAGAAAATAAATGCAATTTCAAAAATATAATTATATTTCTTCATGTATTACATTCCTTGAGCAATGAAAGCTGCTGTGAATAGAGCAAGGGACAATGATTCAGACCTCTAAAGAAATCGAAACTGGTCCATTTTTTAGTAAATCCAAAACTCTGGGGCTTTTTTTTTTCTAATCATTGGACCAGATTGGACCCTTTGGCGGGCCGGTTCTGACCTTTGGGCCGCATGTTTGACACCCTGGCTTAGACCTCCCTGACACACACACACTTCATGCCATAGAGATTTGTTGTTGGTTTTTAGTTTGTTAGGTCATATATTATTTTTTTTTTTTTTTTATATTTGGTTAGAATAGTGAAAAAGAGAGCCACATTCTACAATTAGACCTATTTACACATTTGAAATATAAAACAGGATGAGATTGGGTTAGAATTTATTTCATAACTATATTATTATAGTTCATCCATGTCATTGTTGTGACAAACAGCAGAAACCTGTCAATAGAATTGTACTCCAGGTCAGAACTGTCAGGTTCAAACAACCTAAAACATTTAAAAACACACACAAAGAGGAAAAGACAAGGGATATACAGACAGAGATGCTCAGTTGCAGTCTCCAACCCACTCTAACATATCTCTGCCAGAGCCCTCTTTTTATTTCCTTAGGGTGGTCCCTAGTTACATATTGTTGCTGCTTCTAAGGGTAGGGGGAAAGGTCAGCAACAACATAAACTGTAATAAATGTCTAACTAATACAAGGTTTTGTTTCCCTTTCTCTAGTATGTAAACAGGTATGTTTTTTCTCAGCCACTCCCCCAGGTTAGGGGTCAGTTCCTGTCTTATCTCAGCGGGATGCTGAGTCAAGCTTCAGCAGTCACACACTCAGCATCCCATCACACAGACATTTAAACAACTTCCTGAAAAGACAGACAAAACCTGCAACCTTGCACACAGAAATGTTAAAGCTTAATGTCACATAGGGTTAATACAGTAAAGTGGATATACAATTATTCTAACAAGAACTGTGACCACTAAAAAAGTTGCACTTCTTATGAGCAAAATATACAGTACATCAGGAGTATAATTCTTAAAAACACATTGGTAGTAGACCCTTTAAAAAATACCTGTAGAACATATAATAGATCTATCTGTTAATTAAGGTGTTACTTCTGTTGTACTTCTTCTACTTCTGGTGTAAAAGGTCTGAGGAAGACATCTTCCAGAGACAAGAGCGAGAAGTAAAATGTTCTGGTCATGTGACCCTTCACATGAGTCAGATGACGTCAGTACATTTATTAATTTTACATATGAAAGTTGAATTTTCTTGCCCAAACTAAAACATAACACAAGAGCTTCCTGAATTAAAAAAAAAAAAAAAAGTGTGACCATTGGAAATAAATGAGTTAAGAACAATTAAGCAAAGAGAATAAACAAAAAAAAATAGACAATGTATTGTATGTTTGATCAAAGTACAACCTGTTCTCTTATTCTATGCTATATTTGCTGAAATTAAGATTCTGGGCCAATCACACTAAGCCTATTAGCTATTTGATAGCTGTAGGGAGTAGGCTTGGAGCAAACCCTTATTGTTATACCATGTTTTTTTTTTCTTATTTCTGAATGGTGAGTCAATGATGTGCTATTTTTTTATCTGTAAAACACATTTTTTCACGAAGTAAGTCATGAAAAATTGCTCAAGATTTCTCATAGCGATTAAATAGGACAAGGTCAAAAACTGATTGGTAGGTTGTTAGGCTTCCAAGAAGCACACTGATGAAGAAGTTGTCAGTGGTGATGGTGCAACCTGTGTCTGAATCAACTGCACAAATGACGGATGATCTTCTGGATGTCTTCTGGAAGTGTTATGGTCTCCAGACCTATTGAATGTTCTCTGTTCATCCTCCATATAGTCAAAATAACAAAGGCACACAAATATGTTTTGATACCTGACTGACTGATTGTTATATGGTAAAATGTGAATGAAAGTGAAAAAAATAACATATCAAAACTGAAATTACTTTTGTTGTACAAAATATATCATGAAATGAAAGAAATGTCTTTATTGCAAACATGCATGCATTAATTGGGGTCATTTTTGGCCCTGCTCATGGAAGAGTGGTGTAGTGATACAAAAATTGAATTTTCTTAAAAATTAATGAAAAAATAAATAAAAATGCAGATGGTCGCATGTTACAAACATGTTTAATGAGGAGTACCTGGAATATGAAAATATGAAACCTTTTGATTTTAACAATTTTGAAGAATAGCAACCCACTTAAGCATCTAAGGGTTAACGTCAAATCCATTTGTTTTTGACCTGAGCCACAGTTTCTATCTCAGGGGACTCAACATTCATTACAACATTCAACATTCACAACTTCATTACTTTTATACTTAAATTAGTTTTGAAACAAATATTTACTTTTACTTGTGTAAAACGTTTGAGTTGATACTTCAACTTCTACAGAAGTATTTTTGAACCATAGTACCTATACTTTTACTTCAGTAATACATGTGAATACGTCTGACATTTCTGATGAAAATTAATGAAACAAGCCAAAAGCGACCTGTGCTTTCTAAAGCGGCAGCAAATAGTTTTATAGAGCACTGTGAAACTACAATGGGTTCAATTTTTGTATTTCAAACCACAACCACCACAATTATCATGTTGAAGGAACTCCAAATAAAACCCAGGAGAATGCATGAATATGGACCTTGAATAGTACTGGTTGTTGTCTTGTGTTTGTACATGCCCCCCTCCCCAAAAGGAAAAAAAAAAAAATCATCCATGCTTGCTTGCAGATGGAATTGACTTTAAAATCATATACTGTATATAAAGTCATTTTATTATGTAGTATTTCAATCTTAAGCATAAAGTGTTTTCCATATTAAAACAGATTTTCAGAATAGAAAAAAATAACAAATATGTCATACGAACATTATACAGTATGTCAAGCAGCACTAAGCTCATACATATACAAATGAAAGTGCAAGTGCAAAATACAGAAACAAGTTTATATATAAAGATGCAAATAAAGGAGATGATCTCATATAAAGTGGATATGACACCAATAAACGAACAAACTCTTTTATAATATAACTCTTAATATAAAATAGATATATGTGCACAATATATGCATTTGCATATAAAAAATACTGAAATGATGATACTAAAAACAAGCACAATTAAAATTGTAATTACAGTCAAATGAAATAAAACACACTAAAACAGTAACATTAAAGGGAGCTATGGAAGTGATCCGATAATGGAAGAGGGAAACATTGTTGGCCATCTTGTTAAAGTGAGTTTTAAAGAGGCATTTAAAAGCTGCAGTGGAGGAAAGCTGCAATGTTGTTGCAACCCCAAATGCTCCAGTGATGCAATGAGACCGGCTAATCTTCATCTCAAACATTCATTTTGCATGAAATGACAATATTCTGCCTGCACAGACTCTCTATCAATTATTCATTGCCCGAGGGAAAAGAGATTTAAACACTTAACAATTGTTTGGGGAGAATCAACCTAAAAAGAGAGAAAAAAAAAGCGCCCTTTTGTCTCCCCGATGCATTATGCATCTGTACTGCGTGTGTTATTCATATCTAGAGAACCTTTCCGATCCATTTGACTCTTGGCAGGTGCATTGCTGAGAATTGCTGCAATTTGGCCTGATGGTGGCGCTATAACGTCCATCCTTAGATTCAGTCTTATAACTTTTGAATCTTAAGTCGCTTGCAAAATGTTTGCTGGATTTTGCCAGTCCAGATAAATCTGTCCATATAAACCACATCCATATGTGCTGTTGAATTTTCTCCAAATTAGTCTTTTTCACCTCTTCTACAAATTTTTAGCAATCATCACCAAATTTGAAACCGAATAATATGCTGTAATTTATGCTATAATTTGGTAACTCGGGTACATTTGTAGAAACCAGATGACTCATTGACTGTTTTGGGGATTTTGAATATCTGATCTTTATCTCCATTTAATAATGGAAATACAGAAAGTGTCCATAACGGAATACATTATCATCATGATGAAATATATGGGCTGACATATTAAAAATGATTTAATATTTTGCGGTTCTTCCTACTGAATGTGACATATTATACAGTAAAATGTGAGAAAAATATCCTGTTTTCTGTTCTTAAATGCCGTACCCTCCTCCTGTTTTTTTCGGAGACCCATTCCCTCTCTCTGACAGTCGCCGATTCCATGTGTCCTTGAAATTTCATTCATCAAAAAGAAAAAAAAATGAATGTGAATCAGAATATTTTATTAATCCCCAAGGGGAAATTGCTTATTAAAATGAAGGTTAAAAAAAACATTTTATTTCATTAGATAAATTTCCTCTCGAATCATTTCCTTACAGAATGTTCGATTCGCTGACCCAAACAATTAGTGTAAAAGTAGTTTAATAACCCAGGTGAGTACCACCCAGGACATTTTGGCGCACAACTTCGCTGCTGTCAGAATAACGAATGAGCGAGCCATAATACTCAAACAGTGCAACACTATTAATAAAATGTGTTCTGTTATCACCATAGTGAAATTATATCAACATCTCCTGTCCTTCCTTCCCTCTCTCTGACAGTCAGCGTTTCACTCCTTTGAGTGAACGATAAAAAACATTTGATTTGATTTCTGATGCACTCAGACAGCACGTCATGATTCTGAGAGTGAAAAATGTACTCGGAAAAGTATTTCAGTAAAAGTAGTGGTTGGGTCCCTCTGACTGACATATTATTATATATGACATCATTAGATTAGAAATACTGAAGCATCAGTATGTGCAGCATGTTACTCTTGCAGCTCCTGGAGGCAGAGCTAGTTCCAACTACTTTACACAGTTAGACCATAAATCAGCATGAAACAGCTGTCAGAAGGTGTCCTCACTCTTTTGAGAAACATACAGGGAATATAAAAAGTCTACACAACCCTGTTAAAATGCCAGGTTTTTATGATGTAAAGAAAAAAAACACACCAAGATAAATAATTTCACAACTTTTTCCACCTTTAAGGTGACCTATTACTTGTACAATGCAATTGAACAACAAACTAAAATCTTTCATACATAACTACAGTTGTGGACTCTTTCAGTTTTTTGTAACCAGAGTCCAGGGTAAATTTATTTTCAAAAAGTCTAGTTTCAGTGTGTCGTGTGTGGATGGGAAAACGTCAATTTCTAAAACAAACAAACATAAAAAAGCAGCCATTATATGCACCTCAAAGATAAACAGGAAGTAGAATCAAGACAACCTCAACAAAACTGAAAATAGAATTTAGAAGCTTCGAGACTGATAGGTGTTACAAATTTTTCTCAACATTGTTTGGCGTCACACTGTGCAAAGGTAAACAGTAAGTTGTATCCATGGAGACATGTGGAGCGCTCTCGATGTGGTTGGCTCGAGGGCTATCGTCACCTACTGCTTTGGCATATACATGACATTGCTTGAGGTGGATTTTGTGGTTTCACAGTCAGAGAGATTTTTTATTCCTGTGGACTAGACCTGAGATAATGAGTTCGCACAAGTGTGCACACCCTCTTATAACTGGGGATGTGGTTATTTTCAAATTTATCAAATTACAGTCAAAACCATGTTAAACTGTAGTCAGGACACACCTGTCACCAATTAAAGTACCTCTGATTAATAAAGTTCAGCTGTTCTAGTAGCTTTTCCTGACATTTCTGTAGCTACATCTTCCAGCACAAGCCATGGTCCACAGATAGTGTCCAATGCATAAGAGATCTCCTTCAATTCAAAGATATCACTCAGATTAAAGGATAGAAAAGAATTTAATATACCAATAAACACAGTGAAGACAGAGTGGAGAAAATATGGCAGTAGGGTGCATATAACATCTAAGCCAGGCGTCAATTTGCAAAAAGACATTTGTAATATCCCAAATGCATGCATGGGAAAATGTGTTATGGTCCAATGAAACCAAGGTTGAACCTTTTGGCCATAATTCCATCAGGTATAGTTAGAACAAAGACATCATGGTGGTGGCAGCATCAGGCTTAGGGGCTGATTTTCTTAGTCATTACTGCGAGAGGCAGGGATAAACCCCAGATGGTCACCAGCCAATTGTGGGGCACACACACCATTCACACCTACGGGCAATTTGGAGTCACCAATTAACCTCAGCATGTTTTTGGACTGTGGGAGGAAGCCAGAGTACCCAGTGAAAACCCATGCAAACTCCACACAGAAAGGTCATAGACCCAGGACCAAGGAGTTCTTGAACCTACAAGTTTCTTTTTGTGAGGCAACAGCGCTAACCCCTGTGCCACCATGTCGCCTCTAGTATGAAATGCTACATAGTAAATGATTAAATGGTATATATCCATCTTAGATCCATCTGTTGGCTCTCAGTTATATTGTTTAATTCTTAGATGGGAAAGCTAGGATGTAAAACTGTCTTATAACCAGCGATCAGTCAGGTGCCATAATGTACCAATCTGCACCTCCAATTGGATGAACTACTACAACAAAACAAATGAAATTGAACAATAAAATAAATAAATAGTGGCACGAGAACAATAAATCTGCAGACGGCATTAAAATGGCATCTATGCCCCCTTTTAAGAACCAATATCTTTCACATTGTTTGCACACTTACACATCTAATAATAAATTTATTATGTTGGAGTCACTAAATGGTATTTCCCCATGTGTGATCAGTAAAGAGTAAACCTGGGGTTATTAGCAGACATCAAGATAAACCATCTGTCACATAAACATCACTGTAGGTTAAATGCATGGAAGCTTTATTAGCAGCATTAGCAGTGTTACAAATGACCTTTTGAGATAATTGGACACTAACAGTTTAATATTGCAACTAAATTAGAGGCAATTATAAAGTCAGGGTCAATTATCCCTCAAAGGATTTATATTTGCGAAGCCTTGTTACAGTGAGAGGTACAGTATCCCATAACATGCAGGAAGTCTTACTGAAGATCTGTTCTCTCTGTCTTTTTTTGTTATTAATAAGCCATCTTTGAAACAGAGCTTAGGAGGAGTAATTGTCATTTCTATTTGAATGAATGAGTCGATGTCTGAGGCGTGCCACCCGTGGCACAGCATGATACAGGCTGCTCGTACCCACCTGGACTAGCACGAGGGGCTCTGCGCCAAAAAGGGTAATGAAGATACAGCGCCATCTGTCCTATGTTGCTCTCCTGGAGCTTTACAGCACAGGAGCTTGGCTCGGGGCCCAGCGTGGGAACAGGAAGATGCAAAATACGAAACAAACATGCAAAGTAAGACACGGTAATCACATTAGCAATGTTTTTTTTAAATCAGGTGGGAAGGATTGGGGGACTTGTTTAGGCATTGGATTAAATGTAAAATTTGTGCAATACTGGTGTGTGCCAATGTAGACACGAGCATTGTTTTGCACTGCAGGATTCCCGTGCTCAAAAGTAACTTGCGATTTTGTCACGCGATGATGTCGCCTGGATGAAGAACATTACAACTCTTGGCACAAGGCCCGAGCGTGGGAGATAGCCGAGCGCACCCACAGGAAAGACGTGCCATGTGGAACATAAGAGAGATTAATCCAATAATGGAAAGATGAGAATTAATCAAGACACTGTAACCCAGTTTCTCCATAGGGCCTAATTACAGAAAGCTTGCCTGCCGCATGGCGTCGGACCAGATGAATGTTTCCTCAGGATCCATCTCCTCTGTTAGTCGGCTTGACTCTCGGCTTTAATGTATCTGGCTCACACAAAGCTAGATGATTTAAAGGGGCCCTATTATGAAGAGAACCTTTTTCAGTGTAAATATTTAGATCTATTTAGGTCTACTAATGCACCAACTGTGAAATAAGCACATCCTCTTATTCTGTTGTGATCTGCCCCTAATTGTAGTAGTGTTGCTGAAATCTAGCTGAACACAAGCCATTTAGAAATGGCTCCTTTTGTATTGCCACAAAGGGAGCTAAAAGTTAACAGCAACAGCTCCTAGATCCATGTATCTACCGTCTCCTTCCAGAGTGGTTAACCTTGACTTCTGTTTGTCAGACCTACAGAGTGGGCATTTTGGTAGAGGCGAAACAGGTTCTTTCAGAGTAAGTGTGTGGGAAGAAGACTGCATTGGCGCTAAAGGTCTAACTAGACACGTTTTGAGCATAAACTCATGCTAACTTTCATAAATAGACCATGAAAGTTAATATATTGAACTGTGAAAATAGCAAAATAGTGCCCCTTTAATAAATATAAAAGCGGTATATAGGTGTTTCTAGCGCTTTTCTTTCACAAATGCTGAAATAATATTGCTTTAAAAATGTACAAACAGTAAAATTTTATTCCGGGGGCTCAGTACCCTTAAACTTCTGAACCTAGAATCACCCCTGAAGCATGATGATACTTTAGAGCCAAACATACATCGTCAGTCACTTCCTAGACATGTGCTTATGTGACTCATAATTGTCACCTCCCTCTTGATCAACAGAATGCATGGACCCAGCTGGCCTGTAAGAAACAGCGCAGGATGTACTGTACTGTACGTGACGGATGAAGCTGGCAGGATGGATGGATGAGTAGAGGCACTGATGTGTGATTCACAAACAGTAGATCAGAAGCCAGATCAGTTCTTGTTACATGAGACGAGTAATACACAGGAGATCCTAAAAGATACATAGAAGACATGTATTAATATTTATTGAGATGCTTTGATGCATAGATATGTCTAATATCCATGTTACTGATGTTTCCATCCCGCGTTTCCTGCCTAATGAGTTTATATATTGCCATAATTAGAACTTTGGGACATAGAGCAACTGTTTCCTGCTCCAAGCTCTCGGCCGCAGTGTTAAATGCAGTGAAATCAGCTAAAGTGGGGTGAGTCAGGCACTAGATCAGACCACCCAGGCAAGGCACATTTCATTGTTGGTACTTTTTAAGACAATTTCCTTCCAACATGATGAAAGAAAAGCATCACATTTTAGTGGGAACCAAAAATTGGCTTATTTTTTGGACTTTAATTTTGAAATGGAACGTAAAAATGTAAAACACCTAAACCAATATGGACTTTTTAAACCTTAAGCGTTGTCTTTATTATATAATACTAATTCAAAACTGAAAATACACTTTCAAATAAGAAAAGTTCTCTACAAACTGCTGGATTTTTGTTGTTAAAATATTTAGGGATGTGTATTATATAATACAGACAAAAAGAAAAATGGCAGAGACAAACACTGAAAAGTCAATATCTCACTATCTAGTCAAAACCTCAGAGTATCGAGGTACCATGTTTTTGACACTTTTCTAGCTTGTTATAAAGGGACACACTGTAAAAAAAAAATGTTAAATATATATGTACATATAAATAATCTCAAATTTTAAATGTGCTGGGATTCAATTAATTTTTCAGAAAGGCAGATAAGATAAACTCTTATTTAAACGGGCACATTCTAGCATTTTTATTGTTTCCTCCTCTGCTGTCCATTGCCAGTAGTTGGAGTAGGAGAGATACTCTGCGATGCATTTATATCTTTTATAACTGAACTAATGCCAGGATTCAAACTGTAGCTGTTACACCACTTTATTGTGGAGCTGCAAGTGTCCTTGATGGTACGGTAACTGTGGTAACTGAATGGAGTTGAGGCTGTCAACACATTGTTTATTATTTCCACAGCAACCTCCATAACACCAAACCAGGAAAGAGGTAAAAAAAAAAGGCTTGGGGAAACTCAACTACCAATCAGAGAGATGACGAATTGCTCATGACTAATATCATCACATGACCTCTATGTTTGCTAAAATTGAAGGTAATTTGCTGTGGAAGTTCTACATTACAAATTACAGACATGGCAGATTCCCATGGGATTAAGGTCACAGACAACTTTTGCAGGTATTACAAATCACTACAGGTCTCCTGGTAATGCAAATTAGGCTTAAGTATGAATGTTACTGTAATCAACCTATGACTCAAACATTGCTAAATCTTTTTTGGCACATGGCATCATGACATCACCTCTTTTCTAGGCTAATTAAAGAGCAAAGACACAATATTAATACATAACTCTCTCATGTAGAATTAGCAAAGCTGTCCACACTTAGATAGAGCCACCTGGATTCACGGGCTCACGAGATAATGGACAGACAGGTGGTCCATCCAGTCACCTTCTTTGAAAGTGCTGGCCTTCTCCAAACAGCATCCAAAGACGACTTCTCAGAAGTTTCATCAGGTTAAAACCACATCACTCATAGTAAAAGAATAATGTCAATTTATTTCAGACCTTGAAAGTCCAAATAAAATCACATTCAAACATGTCTTTGGAAAATTGAACTGAACTCCTATAGCTACAGGTCATTGACAGAAGCTTACAGATTTGAGATAAATGACTGATTGGTCCTAAGAGACACTTTTCAAAGACTTTTTTCAAGTGTGTTTTCATGTGGTGCAATTTTCTCCACTTGGGCAGCTAATTGGATATCTGGCCTGCTAACTATTGTTTAACATTTGCTCCTTCAAAGCAGATGCAGAACAAGGGGGTGCAAGAGTTCTGAAGGTTGGAACTGTTTTACAACCACCTGGTAAAAGTCATATTTGTGCATGTTAATAGAGAGCTGACTTGCGATAGTGGAGGAAGGGATGCTCTGATTTATGGAAAGAAAGGTACTTCTTTTCAAATATAACCACAAAATGAGACTGAGCACAAAATGGTACATTTATCAATGTATTCTCTACACTATATGGATAATGAGTAAAGTATTCATTTTTCATGTCATGAAATGGTAGGAGGATGTAGCCTTGGTGATGATTACAGCCCTGAATAAATCAGAGATTATAAAAAAAAATGATTTCAATGTATTAGTATTCTTGCAATAAGTAATAAAATAATTAAAATAGATAAACTGTCATTTAAAGGGTTAAAATCCTGAAAATGTTTGCTAGTTCTGCGCAGGTTAGAAGTTGCTGAAGGGATTTATGAAAAAAGCAGAAAAAATATTGGTGCATGATGATTTTATAGCAGTTTGTGCTTGGACATTTTTGCCACTAAGGTGTCAAAAGGGGGGGAACACTTAAGGAGAGCGTGATGGTTAAGAATATGCAAATATACTGTACACCATGCCTTCATATATTACAAATTTCTTAAATGATGGGAGGTGCAGAGACAAAGCAGAGCATAATTCATCTAAAAAAAAGGGGGACAAAGGATCAAGCAATCGGAGGGGAAAAATGAAAAGTTGAGGGGAAGTAAATGTCAAAGGAGGGAGATGCTTAGTGCCAGCTCTCCTGGCTGTGATGGATGGACTCCAGTGGGAAGGCAACACTTACACTTGGCAATACCATCTGCGGAGCAGACAAAGGGGGAAGGAGGAGGGAGGACAGCTGAACTCCCGCTGTAACTGGAGAGAGACAGAGGAAGACAGTGTTCTGACAAGATTTAACAGGGGGAAAGGGATGCGTGATCAAACTTTTTGCATAGAAGTTACTTTTTTGCGGATGAAAGGTGGGTTTAACCGTCCTGTCATATTCAAGTCAAATCAGACTGATTTACAACTTCCATCAATCACGAATATTGTGTTTTGCATTTGACTGTACCACAGCTTTTTGTTTTCTTCTCCATGCTAGGCATTGAAAAAATTCTAAACCAAGTTCCAGGATGTTTAAGAATATTGAATTGAACATTGTTTTAGTCATGGTCTATGCTCTGTGTCATGTTTGTTTTTCCAAGCTCAAAACTGCTCAGGCTTCACAGCCGGCATGTCCATGTGGCAGGGACGATTCCAAGATCAGAGGTTTAAAGGGTGCTGAGCACCCAAAGACCAGATCAGATTGGCCAGACATGATACATTTTACTGTTTTGTTGTTTATCATAATTTTATTCCCACATTTATGAAAGAAATGGATCACATTTTCTGGGAACTATATATACCCCTCTATAATGAGGAACAAAAATACTATCAGAAAAATCATTTTTTGAAATGCAATGCACAAAATGTAAAAGGAATTAACAGATATTGGATTTTTGATAAATTTCCTCCCTTTTTCTGTGTGTGTTTGTCTTTTATATAATACATAGATGAAAATACACCACCTCTAAATAGGAAAAGTTCTTGAAACCTGCAAAATAATAAAATAGGCAACCCTATCTATGGTGCAATGTAAAAGTGGATAATCCCTTCTTGCTGTATTTTTGTTGTTATTTTTATTTATATTATTATTTATTATTATTTTGTTATATTTATATATAGAACCAAAAATGGACCTTCAACTTATATTTTGGACTTTTATTTTGAAGTGGAATGCACAAAATGCAAAAGACTTTAACAGGAATTGACCTTTTCAACATCTGTATTTGCCAGTTTCCTTCTTGACTATTATATGGTACAAATGGCTAAATCAAAGTAGACTTCAAAATAAGAAAAGTTCTTGAAATCTACTGTCACGTCCTGCAGATGAACCCAAATGAAGACACGGTGGAAAGGGTAGAACAAAGTTTATTAAATAATCTGTGTGATAGTGGGGAAGGTGGGTGGAGGTTCAGAATGGTACGGAAGATGGCTGAGAGGAGACTATGCTGAAGGTGAGCTGGCTTGAGCGGCTGGTGAGCTGGAATGGCACAAAGAAATTGAAGGAGAAAATCCAAGGACAGGCAAGACATTAAACCCCTGAACTGCCGTCCACGTCAAAAACCAGCTAGGCGGCATTGACTGAGAGATGATCCGGGCAGAGAGTGAAGATCAGGGCAGTGTTGAAATACTGGCTGGTAACGAGCCGGAACAAACAGGTGTGTGATTGCTGAGGAGGATCAGGTGTGAGTGTAGAGGTGGGGGCAGGGAACATACAGGACAACACAGGCCAGCATGTGTCATGGAGATGACAGCGTGACAGCTACAAGCTGCTGTATTTTCATTGTTAAAATGTTACGTTTCAACCAAGTACTGTATGCTTTGACACTTTTCTAGCTTGTTAAACTAGAAAATCTCCTCTGGGGAAATTTTGAAAGGGCTACTGCCAGAGTGTGTGAGTTCATTATGATGATTTTCTACAAAGATTTCAAACAAATAATACTAGAAAACTTATTTATTTGATATATACAAGGGGCACACCCACAAAGAAAAAAAAACAAAAACATTTTTAAGTATTTATTCAGCAACAGTCATTCTTCATTAGGGTCACAGGGGTCTACTGACTAAATGGTAGTTCCTATCAGAAAAGAGTTATAGAAAACTATATTACCTATCAAATAGTAAAATAATACATTCATATACAATACAGGTCTACAGTTTCTAGATCAAAGTATGCCTGAGCAATAGGCAGCAGTTGGCAGTGCAACAACTGAGGATTTTTTTTTTTTTTTACCTTGTCCCAATCATTCCCTATGAGAAATCTTGTGCAGTTTTTTGTGACTTATGCCATTAAGCTATAGGATGAGTATGGTGCTGGAATCTGTCCACAAGAGGAATAAGAAAAAATCCATGGTATGGGGAGTAGGCTCGATGCAATTGCCCCTGAGACCTGAGAAAAAAAAAATCTCTCAAATTTTAGAGGTGCTGGGATTCAAAGGACTAAAAATGTTTATGCCATGTGGAGTCCATAGGGGTTACATTTGGGCTGCACATCAAGTGGTGTCAAGTGCTTGCCCATATGTGGGCAACCATATGGGCAAACACAGGTGGGGCCACCATGGAAACTGAAGACAAACCCCTTCAGACCCGTATGTGCAGCTCAAACTTAACCCGTACACTGCATTTCTACATTTAGTCCAATATTTAGTCTAATTTTCTTATTCCCTTGGCAGATAATTTTACTTATTTACTTTATATATTATTATATATTTATATTATTATGTATTTATTTTTTAAGTAAGAATTATAAGATACATAGACAGCATTAAGGTAGAAACAAAGATACAAACAAACAGCTTGATCTTATTTTAAGAAAACAAGGCGTATAACATTTTTATATATTTATACTCTAGGGCTGGAATATTTTTTTGCATGATTTACAATTAAAAAAATATTTATGAGGCCATAATGCTCTAATTGGTTAGCTCCATGAAATGCCCCTCAGCAAACTTCTGGTAGCTATTTAAACATACAATAGTACATGTTGGTGCCTGAATCCCGTCTGAAATATGCAAGTGGATGATGCGAACATGCTGCTGAAATAACCTTAGCAACAACCTTAGCAACAATCCTAGCAACAACCTTAGTGACGAGGGGATACAGAACTGACAGCCCTTTGTGGGCAAGCATAAACAAAGTGGGCCAAATTCACCACAACACAAATATATATATATATATATATATATATATATATATATATATATATATATATATAAATGCAATGCGCTGATCTTTATTTTTAGATTGTATTAACATACTACTGTGTGACTGTATGAGTTGTTGGCAGTGTTTATACTAGTTCCCAATTCGGGAACTAGTATGCTGACCATAGTATCCATATAGTATGGTCAGCATACTAGTGCCCTCTCTACCTGCTTTACCCCCCTCTCTGTCTTTTCTCTCCCTCTCTCTCTTTCTGTCTCTCTTTCTCTTATCCCTTCTCTCCGCTCTTCATCACCAAAACACATGAATAATGGACCGAACTAGAAGAGGAAGTATTCGTCTTCCTGATGAAGTGACACTCGAGCTGTTGCATGAAAACAAACTGGATTAATGGTGATTTATTGAAGGTGTTTTATTCTGAGAGCATTTTAGGGACTTGAGTGTGTGTGCATGCGTGTGTGTGGTTTTGGCTGTGTGTGTGTGTGTGTGTGTCAAGCTCTTGCTCCATTACAACCCATCACTGCTTTTATCTCATTTTTATTGTCTCTCTGGAACTGCTGATAAAAAAAAATAAAAATAAAAATAAAACCTTGATCATTGTGTGTGTGTGTGTATGCGTGTGTGCGCATGCAGCAGCCTGCCTCCATGTGTGTCAATGAATTTTTATTAACCCGTGTGTGTTTCTTCGCCCACATGTCCTTTTGTTCTGAGAAGACATCACAACATTCCTGAAACAGAACTGAATGGAGTGAGAGAAAGGGGGAAAAAGCAGAAAAAGAGCAACATACGACAGAAATGAAAAGAGATATTGATACTCAATCGTGCTCCGGAGAGCAGAAAAAGGTGTTTATGTGGGAACACTGTTAATTTCTGTTTTTGTTCAATCTCATGATTGAGGAATTATGAGTTTTGACTGGAGGAAAAAAACAAAAAACAAAATAACAAAACAACAACAGGCAATATATTGAAATGAATTGGCAAAGGGAGAGGTAATGGAGAGCAATAAAATCAGATGGAGTGAGACAGAAGGCGGAGGGCTGTCAGGAGCCATGGGATATATGAGCAAAATAAAAGTCACTTTTCTGTTTCATTCAACCCACAGTCTGGGTAATATCTTTGTTTTTAGGAGATAGCCACCCTGCTAGCCCATAATATGTTGTCCTTCAACTTCCACTTCCAATGGCAATGAATGAAAAAAACTGCTTTGTTTTTGCACTACAAGAGCTTGTTTTATTCACTGCTTTTGTTCCATTTTGAGCAAAGGAAACATAATGATTTAAAAATTATGTAAATCCCAATTCAGGTTACTTGATCCTACACCATTTGTTGGAAAACCTTAAAACCTATTTTGCCATTTGTAAAGTATTTTTTTCATGATCTATTTACAAAAAAATGTTGCATGCTTTTATGCTCCAAGGGTCACACATGCTTTCTGAAAAAAAGTTCCTGTGTGGTGCTATGAACAATGAATCCACCGTTTTACACGATACAAATATATTTTTTTTCATATTCATATTTTTTTTTTTTACTTCATGTCTGTGTATTTACTTTTTCACCATCAGCAGGGGAGACTCATACTATAGCTTTAAGCTGGGAGCTGGAGCAATATTCCAGCTGGGATGCACCTTGTTTTTGTTACAAAACAAGTTTTTGTTACAAAAACAAGGTATTTTAAGATAATAAGTTTGTATTATCTTGAAATATGAATATAGAAAATATTAATATATAAAATATATTAAAAATATATTAAAAAATGTATTTATTTTCTTAAAATAAGATAAAATTGTTTTATCTTAATGTTGTATTTTAACCGCATGTTATGGACCTTTTATCCCAAATTCTTCTGAAAAACCTCAATAAGTAAAATTATCTGCCAATGAAATGAGATATTTCAAGATAATTCCACTGAATATTGAACTAATTGTACATAACATAAGGTATTTCCCCCCTGATAAGATAACATTTTTTGCAGTCTAAGACCTAGCAGACGCTTTTGTTCAAAGCGACATACCACATTTACAAAATTCAGACAGTTTGAACATGAATTGTCCCCTGAAAAAGAATATTTAAAAATAAGCTATATACCTATAATAAGCTATAGTCTATATATATAGACTGTGGGAGGAAGCCAGAGAACCCGGTGAAAATCCATGCAGATACAGGGAGAACATGCAAAATACATATGCAAACTACACACAGAAAGGTCCCAGACCAAGGAAGTCTTGAACATGCGACCTTCTTGCTGTGAGGCAACAGTGCTAACCCTTGCTCCACCATGTCGTCCTCAAACAATCACTCACCATTTAGTAATATAACAGTAAGCAGTGATATGCTGTTTAGGACAAAAAACAAGAAAGGTAAAAACAATAACTAATTTCCTGTGAAATACTTTTGGAATAATATGGCGACTGGTGAGCCTGAAGCTGTTATGTTATGAAGTTATGAAGTTGTGACTTATAGTGGCGTGGTGTGATTTGATTTGAAACATTTTGACATTGGCTCTGCAGCCCTTTTCTGCAGTCTTTTTCTCAATCTGTATAATAACGCATCTGCATTAGCTTTACATCTATCCTCATATGTTGGCATCTGGCTTTGAGTTCAGCAACATCTGTTATATTCAGTCAGAACACTTAAACGCCATTTAGAATGAATCCTGACACTGTGTTTTCTTTCTCAGTCACTGAAACTAAAAATCTGACTTTCTCCACACTTCTATTAGTCTCTTTCTCTCTTTCTGCAGCTCATAGGACTCCTGTGTCTTAATTGGCGATTCCAAATTCAGACGAAGCTGTACAATGTCTGGATGTCTGTCAGTGGTGCCGACCTGGCAGAGACAGGGAATCAGGAATAAAAATGTGCATTGGGCTCTTTGTTTTTGTTTTTCTTTTTTTTTTTGCTCCCGTTGCGTGTCACGACTGTAGAAGACACAGCCAGCACAGCTTGAATGCATCACTGCGTCTGAACAACAAGGCTGGCATGTCAAATATTTGTCTAGTCCCTCCCTCTAGTTTGACAACGGCGACGTGTTCGGTGACATTGACCTTTTACGAGCGTGGTTCGCTCTTTTGCATACACCCCAGGTCAGGGCCATTACGTCAAAAAACTGATCCCGCCCACAGATACACCATCACTATTACACAGGGTCAGTGTAAGATAAGTAAGCGTCTTTTAAAGGAGGCCTATTATGGAAAAAAAGAGACTTTTTCAGTACTTTTGTGTAACTATTTAGGACTGTGGTCTTCCTTCTAAAACACAAACTCTGAAATAAGAGCACCTACTCTGTGTTGTTGCTGAAACATGATTGAACACAAGAAATTTCTGTTGTGATGTCACAACAAGAGTGGAGGTTAATAGGAAATATACCTGGATCTGTGTATGTTTGTACATGACTTGTGTTTCTCCAACAGATCCCAACTCTCTGGGGGTCGGCACCTTTCCGACAGTCCTAGGCCAATCACAACATGGATGGAAACCATAATGAATCTCATACAAGTAATAAATGAAATTTATGGAGGTGTGATCTTCTCGTGAAGAACAGTTTTACCAGTTTTACCATCTAAATGTCAAAAAACAGTAATCAGACTGCTGCAGATTGCTGCTACTGGTCTAACTTGGGACTTTTGGATCATAAAAGCATTCTATTTTTTTTTATAAAGACGAAGATTATGCAAATTTAAATATTAAACTGTGAAAATGGCAAAATAGGGACCCTTTAACTGTAGATAATACAATGACAGATTCCCAGAATATATATACAGACCTTGAAATAAGCCTGATCTATCTGCTTTAATACTGTTAGATAGTGATGATTAAAAAAAGTGTGTAGGCTTTGTGCATCCAGGTTAAATTTGGAGGAATTACCAATAATATAAACAGAAATTTACTTTAAGGTGGTAAAATAATACATTGTATCCTGAAAAAAAATGTAATTTGATTTAAGATATGCACCTCTTACACTGAGCAAGAATGAGGTCCTTGATTGTATCTATATTTTGTTCACTTTTCTCTCGTCTTCTTTTCCTCCTGCCCTTTGAAGTGTGTTTTCTTTCTTTCTTTCTCTCCATCCCTCTCTCCTTTACTCCCTCTCCTTCACTGGGGAGGAAAATGGAGTTGCTGGCCCGACGCCCGCCTGACACTCCAGCCTTAATCTGATTAATGTTTTTAATTTATATAAGTGAGCAGTGAGGGAGAGAAAGAAGGCTGTTGCCTTTACTGATGTTGTGCACATACACACACATACTTATGTGATACCAGGTGTCCAAGTCGTGAAAGGGCAGCATGTGTGTGTGTAGAGAGAGAGAGAGAGAGAGAGAAAGAGAGGGAGACTTGAAAAAATAGACAGAGTAACAGAGTGAAGTAAACAAGAGGGCACAGATGAAAAAAACATAAGAGGGAGGAAAAAGTGAGGAAAAGAAGGATGGGGGAGGAAAACGGGCGATGCTGAGAAATGGGAAAGTAATTGAAGGATATAAGAGAACCGCAGGAAAGAGATAAAGAAGAGAAGAAAAAAGATGAAGAGATGGTAATTATGAGAGATGAGGGATGATGAAAAAGGCCAGTATGGAACAATCTGAGCGGAAAACCCTGCATTTTTATTTCAAACTATTCATCATGATGAATTAAAAGATCACATCTACATGAAATTTCCCCCCAAGAACATGAATAAGTCATATCCTAAAGGCTCCACAATGGATGCCGGGAACAAACTTATTTAGCTTGGCTGGAAACCCATTAACTTTTATGCATAGGTGTAGTGTAGAAAACATATTATGTGTGTTTTGTGTGTGTGTGTGTGTGTGTATGTGTGTCTTAGAAGTGCAAATGATGACCTCAGATACCTTTCTATTACTGTTTCGTCAATTGCAATCAACACTTTTGATTGCAAAAGAACATGACACCATAAATATTTTGCAAGCAGCTAATGCAATATACGCTCTTGCAGACCCTAGCTGCATGTTTTTACTGGTAAACATTTGACAAATCTTTACAGAATCTGTAAGCATAGACTCCCTGAGAGGTCAGGTGTTTGTAGTGGTAGCGATTGACAACATACAAAGCTGCCTGCTGTCAGTGTGGTTTGGAAATTCACCACTGTGGCATTCTTGGATACTTGGAGACTTTCACACATAAACTCTTCCAGTTTGGCTCACTGCTTTTAAATCTATTTGCCTAGAAAGAGCAGTTGCCTCATTTTTGGATTATTTGGTGTAGTGTAATTTTCCAGATTCCCTGGGATTGGTTTGAAATCAGTGAAATGTTGGTGAAAGAACTGGTGTTCTTAGCAGAGAGACTTGCCTGACAGCAACCTCTGGTGACTGTGAACCCGATATCAGTGTTGGACCATGGTCGATATTTCAATTTCCTGATTTAGAAATAATGCTAGTCAAAGCAGAGACACAGGAAATTACTGCTTGTAGCACATGGTGCTTAATAATAATTAATAGCAGCACTGATGGTCAGTATGGATGTTTGCGGTTAAAACTTTGATTTTCTGTCTTCTCTTTTTGAAATATCACACATCAAACATGAACATGAACCAGGTGGTGTTGGTGAGTGGTCTAAGGCACTGGATTTAGGCTCCAGTCTGTCTGGGGACATGGGTTTGAACCCCACCACAAGTTTTGGAGATTCCCTCCACCACTGCAGGGAGTAATGAAGGTCTCACATTATTAGTGGACTGTGTATTCTGATAACAGCATGGTGTAAAAATCCTTGATAATGCTGCACTTCTACTTACTACTTTGCATAAATTCCAAAGACTTTTACAGAAGAGAACTTTGTTTAATGGG
Organism: Lepturacanthus savala; assembly: GCA_030544235.1. Classification (NCBI taxonomy): domain Eukaryota; kingdom Metazoa; phylum Chordata; class Actinopteri; order Scombriformes; family Trichiuridae; genus Lepturacanthus; species Lepturacanthus savala. The sequence continues at coordinate 20,852,646 of CM060464.1, read as the reverse complement.
TTTGGACTCCAAGTCCCTCAGGAGGCATCGGTTCAAATCCCAGGCAGTTCCACCACTGCTGGTTTGAGTTTTGGTCTCTAATTATCCATTGAGGAGCTTATGTTTTCAGCATTTGTCTGTCTGTCTGTTTGATAGCAAGTTAACTCAAAAAGTTCAGCCCTAATTTTGTCAAACCTTCACAGAATGGGAATGGTACCATATGAACAGATGATTATAAGTTCTGGAAGAAATCCTTTTTTGGACCTTCAAACAGGTGCCATCATTTGAGGCCACCTGGTGGTAATATCTGGCACCTGCATAGATACATCATATTCTTGGCTGAGGTGAGAGTGCTTTTGTAATTCTCACTTTTTAATCAACATTATACAAAAAATGCTTGAAATAAGTAAAATTATCTACCCCATGGGCGACACGGTGGGGCAGGGGTTAGTGTTGTTGCCTCACAGTAAGAAGGTTGCATGTTCAAGACCTCCTTGGTCCTGGGTGTGGGACCTTTCTGTGTGGAGTTTGCATGTTCTCTCCGTGTCTGCGTGAGTTTTCACTGGGTACTCCGGCTTCCTCCCACAGTCCAAAAACATGCTGAGGTTAAGTGGTGACTCTAAATTACCCATAGGTGTGAGTGAATGGTGTGTGTGTCCTACTATAGGCTAGCAGCCATCTGGGGTGTATCCCTGCTTCTCCCTGTAATGCGCTGGGATAGGCTCCAGCAGACCCCTATGACCCTAATGAGGAATAAGCGGGTATAGAAGATGACTGACTATCTGCCCCACAAATGTGATGTTTTTGGATGGTCTGATCTGGTCTATGGGTGCACAATTTCAAAACTAACATCCCATCGCATCACATTGTGTGCTGCCATGCTGGTAAAGCTCCATGTGGCCTTTGCAGTATTTTCTTTCATGCCAACAAGTTAATAATAGAAACTTTGTCCAAAATATAAAGGTTTTTGTACAAGTGCTCTCGTCACCTTAAAAATGGAGACTTAACAGATCAGCAATTACAGACAACCTCAGAATGATGGAACCCTTTAAATTACCAAATACAATATACATATTATGTTTCACCCAAGGCCAGTTAATTGTACATTTGCCTTTTGCAGTCTTGTATATGTCTCCCTGTGTACATGTCCATCCATGTTCACAGGGACTGGTTCCTACCCTTTTATCCCTCTGGCATGTCTTGTAGTTTCTGTCCTTTTCTTATATAACAAGGTCACACCTTTAAATTCCCCCACTCTGGAGCCTCATCACATGTCAGTGTCTTTGTTGTTCTCCTTTTCTTTCTCACTCTCCATCAAACATAGATCCCCTCCCCCCAGCCTCTCCCTGTCTCCAAAATTCGAAGTCAATATACCAGTGAAAGTGTGGGCGACAAAAGCGAGAGCTGTAGAATTTATTCACAATATCCCTATGATTTCTTTGTCTTTTTTTTGCTGCTTCTGTGTAACTCCTTAAGCTTACTTTCCGCTTACTCTCGCCTAAAACACCTTCAACTTCTGAGTCGACCCAATCCTCTTATATACCCTCAAACAAGCACTTTCTGTTGTTTGGAGTAAATTGAGCAGCAATGAGCCGGCTAAGCGCATCTAAAATAACAATGAGAAGGATTGTGAGGGTACACAAGGGTTTCAAATCCACTCAGTGTGCACACGTGGACTCAAAGTTATACAATATTTGTCTCAGGTCAGTGTTATTATACTTATCAGGCTCAGAACATTGCAAAAAATGAAATCTTATTAGGGGGAATATCTTGCTTTCAGTACAATTCATTCAATTTTACTTATTTCAAGTTTTTCTAAAACATTTTAGATAAAACGTGAGAATCACAAGATAGGAGAAATCAAGAAGAAATCAAACAATTTAAAATTATATAAAGAATACCAGACTGGAAAAAAAAAAAAAAAAAAAAAAAAAAAACCCTTAAAATAAGAACATAGAATATGATATTTCAACAAAATTCTATAAAATATTGTATTAATTTGACCAAAAACACAGTTTTCAGATTGGATTTTTACAATGCAAACATTAAAAAAAACATTGATCATACTTTAGTTTGTTTGAGCAAATATTTTAAATGTTGAGATGTTGCAGCTATTTTCAAACATGATATTTTTTCAATTAAACTATAATTATAATATTATTTATTTTTAATTGGAAGATAATTTTACTTATTTTTAATGTTTGAGAAAAAAGTGAGAATTATGAGTTTATAAAGTCCATAAAATGAGATAAAAAGACAACATTAAGACAAAGAGTCAACATTTTTATTTTATTTTAAGAAAACAAGCCTGAAATGACAAAAATCAAAAAAAGGAAAAAAAAAAAATACTTGTAACAAGCAACATTATCTGCCTTTCAGGCTGATTCTACTCAATATTGGACAAACTGCACCAAAGACAAGATATTTTCTTTTCAAGATTTTTTTTTTTTTTGCAGTGAAAGGTTTGATTTGTTTTTTTTTTTTTTCCCTGTCTTTTAAGTCTAATTCATTTGAACAAACTTAACCTTGTTGACACCTACATAGACAACGAATGTCTCAGTCAGTATCAAGTGTTATACATTATAGGATCCAGGCACAAAGTTACCATCATGCATTACCTTTTGTGTGAGAATATCATATTTGGCATTAAAATGGTTTGGTGCAAATACACCTTTTTCTCAGTGAATTACAGACATTTGTTGGATAATGCCCTTGGTGTTTTGTTAAGTAGGAAATATGAGAGTTTGGCGCTGCCTTTATATTTTTTGGTCAATATGACCTCCGATGAGTCAGACTCATCATCTGAGCCGAAAGAAACAAAGACACCTTTTGTAAGACTAATTTTCATTTATTTCAATTCATATCTTCGTTATTCAATTTTTTTAATGTATTATTTCTAAAGGGCTTATTCTATTTAATTTTCAATAGTAGAAAAGTACTTTGACATCGCTGGATACAGACAAACACACACGCATGCACCTTCAGTCCTTAACATTCATTTTCATTTAATTTCATTTACCTTTATTTGTTAAAGAGGGGCAATGTACATGACTGAACATTTTAAAATGAAATGTAAATCTACGCAATTGTAGCCAAGGCTAATTTCCATCGGTGGACCTCTTGCCAGAAGGAACATGGCCAAGTGTAGGAGAATGGGGCCTGTTTTCACATGGGTAAGTTGTCACATTGTCACAAAAGTTAAATATTATTTATTTGTTTTCTTTCATTTGCATAGTAAAACAGCCGTGTTTTAGAATGAATTGTAAAACGAATGAATGGTAAAACAGCTGTTCTTAATACCTTCAATGCATGTTGCATACTATTTTGGGTGAAAGTTTGTTTATTGGCCATGTTCAATGACTTTTTCAAGGTCATCTGATAAACCTTTTGTGTGCCTGACTTCAATGTTCACTTTCAAGTAAAAAAACAAAAAAAGATACAATGATTTTGTCCTTGTTTCATTCATTTTATATACCTCATTAGGGAATAAACGGGGGCTTATAAGCAATTTGTAAGCAAGGATACACCCCAGAAGGTCCCCAGCCTAGCGTGGGGCACACACACCATTCACTCACACACTCACACCTATGGGCAATTTAGAGTCTCCAATTAACCTCAGCATGTTTTCAGACTGTGGGAGGAAGCCAGAGTACCCGGAGAGAACCCACGCAGACACAGGGAGAACATGCAAACTCCACACAGAAAGGTCATAGACTTGAACCTGCAACCTTTTTGCTGCAGTTCAACAGTGCTAACCACTGCTCCACCATGTTGCCCTTGTCCTTAGACCAAATATTGGACTCATTCTGAGTCAGTCATTTTCTATACCTGCTTATTCCTCATTAGGGTCACAGGGGTCTGCTGGAGCCTATCCCAGCGTGTTACGGCGAGAGGCAGGGATACACCCCAGATGGTCGCCAGCCTATCGTGGGGCACACACACCATTCACTCACACACTCACACCTACGGGCAATTTAGAGTTGCCAATTAACCTCAGCATATTTTTGGACTGTGGGAGGAAGCTGGAGTACCTGGTGAAAACTCACACAGACACGGGGAGAACATGCAAACTCCACACAGAAAGGTCCCAGACCCAGGACCAAGGAGGTCTTGAACATATAACCTTCTTGCTGTGTGAGGCAACAGCGCTAACCCCTGCGCCACCGTGTTGCCCTGGACTCATTGTACCAAATACAAAACATGAATTCAATTTTGCAGTGTTTGTTTTATTACTTACTGACATTATAAAACTATAAATATGAAACGACCACTAAAAGACACACTGAAAGTATTTTACCTTCATACAGACTCAAAGTGCAATGTTCTTTTAAGAAGTTCAAATAGAACCAGATCTCTGGTGTGAGCAGCCTTGTTTTTCTGACAAAACACTAACCTTTTTAAACTCAATGAAAGTATCTTGAAACAGAATATGAAACGGTTAAATCATACGTCCTCCCGCTGTGTCTTGATCTTAATGAAAATGAGTCAAAAGATTGTGGTAATGATGCAAGCTACAAGAAACAGAATATCAAGTAACCTGCTACCACTGCAGAACACGAAAAGAAAACTTAAACTTATAATCATAGCTTGGACCTTTTGTAATTGGTAAATATTTTTAGAATGCTGCTGATAGTTGAACCTAATTATCTGCCCCAGTTCTTGCTTTCTTCTATCTCGGCATATTTCAGGATGGAAAATCCCTTGAATCAATGTTAAAAACACTCTTTATCCAGTCTGCATTTAAATGAAAGTAATTATATTCTGCACTTTCACTACATTTATATCCTGGGGCTCTGCTGGGAAATCTTTGCATGATTTACAGTTAAAAGAAAACTTGTTATTTATCTTACACTGGCACTTAGCATAATGATTGGTGATGGATCCCTTGTAAACTGGTTGTTGAAATTAATTTTTTACCAAATTAAGGCCACATTTACCCACACAATATTTTATTGTTGTCATGATCCTGTTCTGTTCTGTTTTTTGGTGTGTTTTCCTCCCTAACTTTCCTCTCTGTTTCCTAGAGGCCGTGCAGGGGGGCGGAGCTGCGGCCACAGTAACTAGACACACCTGATCCCAATTGACTCCCCAGCAGAACTACTTAAGCTCAGCCCAACTTCTCCTCAGTGCCAGACCAATTTCTCCTGTCCAGCAGTTCATGCTCTTGTGGATTTTCCCAAGGCCGCAGCTCCCTGCTCCCCCTGCGATCCTCCCCGCAAGTTCCCCCGAGTATTTTCCCTTTGCCACGATAGTCGTGAGTTTTTCCCTGTGTGTTTTTTTCCTCCCCTGCGGAGCGACTTTGGTTTTGTTTGTACTTTTTAGTTTCCCGTTGTGGGTTTTTTTGGTTGCTTCTAGAGTTTGTTTTTGTCGATCGTTTTATCCCTGCTACGAGGTGATTTTCTGTTCTGGACAATATCTAAATAAACTGACTTTGTTCGTGACTCTGCATTTGGGTTCTGGCTACGTCATTTCCAGTCATAACAATTGTAAAATATCATCCCTGTTTCTTCTCCTAAGATTACTCAAACAAGGCCTATTTTAAGGCCTGTATGTTTTTATAAAAGGAGTTTTGCATGAGCCAGGCATTTCATTTTTCATTTTACTATTTCCTGTTCCCTCATTTTGGGGTCAATAGTTGTATTAAATGGGTTTTGGTTAAATACCTGAAATAATGTCTATGGTTAAAATTAATGGAGGGATGTTAACTTTTTTTTTCTGAAACATAAAATACTTTTCTTGTGAATTTTAAAGCTTTTAACTGTCATCAAAAGGAAAATGTGGTTGCTAACAAGTGGCTGCTGTGACATAGTTAGTATATAGCCTAATATTAGCTTTTTACTTCTGGTGATTGTATTTACACTTCAAAAATCAAAAATCATGTTTTTTCTTGCTGAACAACATATGTAAATATAATAATCTTTTGTTTGTTCTCATTTTCTGCAATAATCCCAAATCTAATGGAAAAATCCCTTAACTTCCAGTTTGGCCTCTAAAAATACATCATTCCTGCAGCAACAACACATGTTTGTGATGTGACAAACTCAGAAAAGATATTTACTATTGCTCAACAGATATGCTATAAGGGCCTACTTTCTCGACTTTTGATTACAATTAAATTGATCACATTTTTTGAAAGACAGATAAGACAACCATTGAAACCACAGAACCATGAACAGAGACTCCTGAAAAACAGCTGATATATCTCAGATGAGCCACACTATCTTCAGAAATTAAATTTCTCAACTCCTTGATGGAGTGTACTTTGTCGACTTCATTCCCAGTAGGTAATATGCAGTAATTCTGACTATGAATGCTCACTTGCAAAAATGAAATTGAACGTTAACAAATGATGTTGAAAGTTTTCTCTCAAATTGTCGAAACTTCAGTCATTATTATACCTCCATACATAAGGGATCAAACCAGGGAATATCTAATTATGGGACTGTCTCCCTAACCAGCAGGCTAATCTTATGCCTGATGCATTAAACATGGCTAGCAGTACTGGAAATTAATATAGCCGTGCCGCTGAAAGAAAGTTTGAGCACTCCATTTTTTAAACATTTTTTTGACTCTTTCCAAATGTCTGCGAGTGTATGTTTGTGTGCATGTGTGTGTGTGTGAGCATGTCTGGGCCAGTAAAGGTTATATTTACCATTTGTCTGTGGTAGGGGAGGCTGAGGGCAACTGGGAACAACTGCATGGCACAGTAGAATTCTGATGATGATTTTGTCCAATACCACACACACACACACACACACACACACACACATACATACACACAGGCACAAGAAAGAAGGTGTTTATCAGGGATTTAATCAAATGTCAGGGCTACTGGTGTCATGCTGTGAATTCCGAGTCCTAGAGGCCCAGAAAGAATGGGAATGATTGGGAATGACTGGGAGATGAAGGAGGATCAATACAAATGAATATGTGCTCGACAGGGAATCAGGGGGAATGAATGGAGACGCACTAAGGGCACTTTCTTAATCTTACCAATAGCCAGCCATCTATTAAAGAACCAACAAGGGGATGTGAACCATTATCAGTTTGATTAGATTATATTGGTAAAGAAGGTGCAGTGTGTAAGATTTAGTGGCAGCATCTAGCAGAACAGACTTGGCAAAAATGCAATATAATATACACAAATATGTTTTAAATATCAGATGATTCAAGTAAAATAGGAATTGTTCTGTTTTTATTATCTTCGCTTGAGCTGTTTTTGTCTACATAGGGAGCAGGTCTCCTTCGTTAAGAGAGCCATGTGTCTACAGTAGCCCACAATGGACAAAATAATGAATGGCTTGAGAGACGACCTTTCATGTTTCTTTTGCAGCCATCTAGGTTTCTACTATGCCTTCGGGTTATTCATTTGGTTGCAATCTGCAACATGAGCAACCCACCAACTAAATCCAATCCTCAATCATCACTTTTCAACCACTAGAAGCTTGCGGTGTTTGTTTATCAGCAGATATCCCTGCCCTCTGCCAGTAATTTCACAATATTGCAACAATGTTTCTGGGTGGCAACATTTGAACAGTTTGTGTGTAGCCACCAGCTCATAACAGCGCACAGAGGGTGCAAGATCATGTAGCGCAGTGGTCCCTAACCTTTTCTGTACCATGGACTGGTTTAATGTCTGACAATATTTTCACGGCCCAATCTAAAGGTGTAGCTGATAAAAACTAAATAAAATGACAAGATAGTCATTAAAAACTGTGGTATTTTCTCTATAGTAATAATAATAATTATAATGAAAGTAAATTCACTGTGTAATCATGTGCAACTTTATTAGCAGTGTCCTTGTAACGTCACACCAACAACAGAACATCACATGAGCAACATCATTTCTATCCCAACACAATGCAACACACTCTGGTCGCTATGGTTATGTTTAAACATACCGTCAAAATAAGACATAACACAAAAACAAAGTGCATGAAAATGCTTGCTAATCACAGCAGCACTGAATTAGTGGGAGCCCTGAGCTTGTTAGCGGGGTGTATCACGTGACGTGTGGTGTCGCAGCCTTGACGTGCGTCAAGTGAGACGGATGTAACAGAGAAATCTGGTCACTTTTTGAAATAAAAGAATATTTTTGAAAAAATAAAATAAAATAATGGAAATTAATTTTTCTTTCTGTGCTATGTAGGAAAAGCTGCAGGTCTGTGACTCATTGTTACACAAACACACACACACTGCAGCACCTTCCCGGCATGGTTGTGCATAGGTGTTTTTTGTGCTTTAGACCATAACAGCTATGAAAAAACTAGAAAGAACATTTTATTTATCTGTTTCACAACTTAATGTGAGTTTGATAATGGCTCAGAGCAGGTGTTTAAATATCTAAGCAACAGCGACCACCTAATTAGCCTTCACCTTAGAGTAGATGCGGGTGAGCCTCACTTGCTTAACATCACTTTTCCACTTGGAAGGGAGCTTTGATCGGTTAAAATGGCAGAAGTTCATTAACATATTGACAAACATATTGAATGGATAAAATTTGACTTCAAAGAAGAGAATGTCAGCTGCAGTTAATTTTACTCTGCACTTCCACAATGATGCAGGTAACTAAGGACTGAAATCCACAGTAATCCTGCAGCTGACTTCATGTGACACAGCCGTAATTGGTACATTTAATCATGATTAATCACTACTTAATCAGATTTGCATACATAATGGATTTGAGGTCAACCACTTGTGAGTGTGCGTGCCGTCCAAAATATCCCGAGATCCCAAGATTCATGCTGTGTGTTAATGATCATCAGTCTACTCTGGTCGGCTATCAGAAACCCACTATCGAATCCGGCAATGATAAATGTGTCAGCCAAATGTCAGCTGAAGGAGAAACTGAGACTGACGGCAAGCATGAAATCAATGAGTGTTTGCTGCAGCAGTTAAAAAAGATTTCCCATTTCTTAAAAAAAAAAAAAAAAAAAAAGTTTCTGTCTTCTGTCTTTTAAACAGTTTATTAATTAGGATTTGAGCAGAGTGCCACCAAAGAAGTCAACCTACCATTGACTTTAAAAACTTAAATCCAAGGATTCAGACATTTTGTAAAAGATTAGCTTAAACTTTTGTAACATTCTTTTTTTTTTTTTTTTATCTGGCTAAAGGCTCATTCAGAACACTGCTGCCAATCCTGACAACAAGAGAAACTTTCAAACCAAATTCTTAAAACATTATCACACTTAGCCTCCAGTTTCTTATGTCAAAAAGTAGTTTTTTTCATCACTGCTTAATTCAGGAAAGGCATCCAAACATTTTTCCCAACTGGGCCCAACTTGTGCAGAGTAGAACATTTTTAGATGAGCGGTTGGAAATGATTGATCACATTGTGCATTTGTTTCGCAGCAATGAATCAGAGAAGCACAGTGCAGTATAGGGAAAGGAAGTTTTTGGCTAACTGGGCAAACAACTGAATAAATCACAATCAGCTGATGATGTGTGTGGAAAGTACTGTCTAGCCTACTAAAGTTAATACAAAGAAGCTCATTTCCCCTACACTTGTTCAACAAGTCAGCATAATGTTGTTTATGTACTGTTGGCAAAATCTTGTTCAAGTCCGCCTTAAATTACATTTTCAGTTTGAATCATGTACTAAAGCAACTCTAAATCCAGATGGGAGACGTTCTGAGTTGATCGAGGTGTTAGAACCCTTTTCTAAGTCACCCTCAACTTTTAAGTTTAAAACTGTAGAAGTTGATCTCACTGCCCCCACCCTATTAAATCCAATGATTTTAATGCCAGTGCTGTTTAATTTCTTTTAAAGGGGGCCTATTTTGCCATTTTAAGTTTATTTAGTTATTTATTTTTTAACCTTCATGGTCTATTCATAAAAATCGCATGCTTTTAGGGTCCAAAGGTCCCTAGTTAGACCTGTAGCATCCATGCAGTCTGCCTCTCCAGACTCTCCTGTGAAATCAAGCATAGGATTCATAATCTTCCTCCTCACCCACAAAGCTCTTAATTATCAGGCTCCATCCTATCTTAGGGATCTCATAGTTCCACATCATCCATCGAGAACACTGTGCTCCCAAAATGCAGTTTATTAAAGGTTCCCAGGGACAAACATCCTCCCTATATTTAAAAACAGGTGAAAACTTTCTTTTTTGAAGAAGTCTATACTGTAGTTAGGCTGGCTGGCCCAGAAAGTTGTTATGCTGTGATAGGTTTAGACTGCTGGGACCTCATGAGATACTCTTAGTTTCTCTTTCTTTCTTCCATGTGTAACACACATGACCCACTGATGTAACATTTAAATCTGTTTTGTTCCTGGACTCCTGCCCTGTGTTTTCTCATTCACAGACTATGCTGCAGTGCAGCCACTACAAGGAGCCTTCTGTTGTTGGAGGGTCTGATTTTGTCCTGGTGGCACCAGGAAGCTGTAATGGATCCTGTCACCTCATCCTCCACATAAACCATGAATCAATATATTTCTGTTATTCTAATTAATGTTTTACTCAACTATGTTTCTGTTCTGTGTGTAATGTATTGTATTCCAACCTGTGCACACATAACTATTGCTTCTCCCCCCTTTTGTCTGCCTGTTAAAGGCTTTGTGTTAGGGAGTTTCATCTATTGCCAGTAATCTATCAGACACAGTCTCCTCTCTACTCAGTAGTATTAAGGCTCATTCAGTAGAACAGACACCAGTCAATCACAAAGGATGTGGATGTGGAGACATCTTCTGAAAGCTTGAAAACCTCAAATCAAAACATCAAAACTGCCATTACTGAACAGTGACACCTGTGTTCTACGACAATGATGTAGAACGGCAGAACATAGATGGAAACAAATGTGGTCAAAGTCTACAGGTTTGGGTTTGTTCCACATAAATAAATCAGTCCTCAAGCCTTTTGCTGCATCTTGTCATGTGAACAGCCATTTACCACAAGAACTGCAGTAAGACATTGTGAAAGGAATGTTTAAAGTCATGAAGTTAGTTTGTTCAATCATCACCTGTGTTTTTATTCTGCTGTTTTTTTTATAATCTCTGTATCTTTAAGAACACATCACTTGCATGGACATCAGTGTAAACCATTCTAAAATTACACTGAAAATGGGTATTGGAAGAAAATATTTGCATATATGGGTGCAAAAATGCAAATACTGAACCTTTATGATATCATCATTAAACATCATGAATCACATAATGAGATAAATCAAGTTATCAAAATAACAAACGTAGCCTTAATGATCCAAAATAAACAATCATGAGCCATAATTATAACAATAAAGCACTGCAGGAATGGGTGATTAAATCAGAAATAAAATCATTATAACAAAGTTGAATTGTAATTTCACTTAATCTCCTGATCAGTTATTAATTGAAAAGTGCATTTGACCATGTATATATTATGGTAAATCTGCAAACAATCATTATTAGAGAGTTTCAAAGATTAATTTTTATTTTAAGTAGTATTTGAATTTGTATTTATTTTTTTGTTTCAGAATTTTTGTCAAAGTGTGAGCTCTAGCTTATAGTTGCAGCATTAATGCATTGTAATTCAGAGATTTTGTTGGTATATTACCAATTTATTATTGAATGTGTAACAAACGAGCATACCAATAGTATTTGTATAATTATTTATTTATTTATTTATTTTTATTACCCAGGTGAACAATGGGTATAGAGATGTCTTTTGTTGTTTATGCAGGTACTATTTTCCTGTGAACTAGTACTGCAACTCTTTTACGGTGATGAAGATGCTGTCACTTTAAGGTCAGAGTAATAGAAAAAGTCTGAGAGTTTCATAATTCACACAAGACTACAAGAAGGCTGCATTAACAGAACATTAAACAAATTATCCATTTTTATATGCGTCTTCCTAATTTAGAACATTTTGTAAGATTGGTCTAGCGAACAGTTCAGAGCTAATAGTTTTATTAAGCTATCGATAGGGAAGGTATTCCAGGAAAAGATTGTAAATTCCCAAAAAACAATATCCTTGGAGAGAATTATCCAAATTTACTATCACTGGGATTCTTTCAACATTTCAAAATTGAGAATTAATGCTGTCAAGTACAGTAAATAAAAGACCCACAAAATAATGTATTTATTCATAATGTATTCATCACAGTGATATAAATAACTCAAGTACCATTTCTAAATTAACTAGATAGCCATTAAGAAAGTTAGTAGCCTCTAGTTTTAATCTCCAACTTTTAATTCGTTATTTGTACCTACATATTTATTTGTACATATATATATACAGTATATATATTAATACTATGTTTAGCCCACATTATACTGTAGCTGAAGATCCTGTTCATCAAAAGAACCTATAAATTACAAATAGAGGGGTTTTGCTGTATGGGTTTTGTAAGTGAACACAACTACAGCTTCATAATTAATAACACAAGATGAGCTTTTCTCTAAAAATAAGTGCAATACCCAAAAATGTATATGACTTAAAAGCGGCTGTGTTTACACCTTTTTTTATTCAAGTAAACACAATAATTTATTACTCATTTTCAAACATGATCTGCCTCCTCTATACGATCTGGTGTATTAAAACAGATGTTAATGATGCTGTCATTCCTCTAAGTGACTTTCTTATTAAGATACCATTATCAATTAATATTCCAGTATCTCTTTATTGATCCCATCCTGTCAAACTGTGATAAAATACCTTTTATATTTATATATGTTTATAGTCATACACATACATGGGATATAAGCGATGAACACACATCCTCATGCAGATCATATCTTGACAGAATTCAATTTCCCATCTAAAATTAAAACCCTTTGCAGGCCTTAATTGCTCTGAAATTGATAGCAGGAAGTGAAGTGAGAGCTGGTGCGGCATGCGCTTTCCCCTCACTGATGTGGTTATCGAATTTTGCCGTAATATGAACTTTATGGATGTTAAAATAGAAAAAGAAAGAGGGAGAGAGAAAAGAGAGACAGAGAGAGACGTACAAGATACGGAGAGCGAAGTGGAGGAGCTAAAACCTTATTATCTTTTCGCTGAGATTAAATACAGAGAAGCTTCTGCTCATGATTTGTCTGGGACTTTTAAAGAGGCTTTAATGTCATAAAACACATAGTCTGTAGCAATCCAATTCAAAAGCACTGCACTAAGCCTCGTGATGTTCACTTTTTTTTTGTTGAGATGATGTCAAAAGAGGTGAAATCTCCTCTTACTGCAAAGTGACGGTTTGTGGCTTGTGCTGGATTCCGCGAAAAGAGAAAGGGTTGATTACAGTGCGTTCACCCCAGGAAACTTCTGCTCAAGTCATTTAATGATCCCATATCATGCAAATAATCCCTTTCATGTTTGTTTTTTTTACTTTATTTTATTTTATTTTTTTCACCCTAGATAAGGTCTAGAGGGAAATTGTCCCATGCATCAAACATCCAGAAAAACAGAGACATTTGCACAGCCTGGATTTAGAAACTTCATTTGTACTTCATTCACTTAGTGATGTCATGCAGTAGTACCCTCCACCTGTAGAGTTTTCTAGAATGACCCACCTGCCCCACACACGTTTTTTAATCTTTCAAGTAGAAATCAGCCAATTAAAAGCAAGGCTTGTGAACATGTATGAGACAGACTACTTTTTTGTACTCACATATATATATATATTGTAATCACATATATTTAATTTTAAGGATAAACAATCTTCAAATAAAACCCAGAAAATTGAGGACTTTTAATCAAATGTCACGATTAATCGCCTATTATTAATTTTTTACATCTACATATTAAAGTTTGTGTACAGCAACATAAAACAGTCAATTCTCAAACATGTCAAACAAAACAATGACTGCATGAATTTAAAACCGTAATCCAATAAATAGATATGGAATTTATCAAACGATTGAAGAGGGTGATGAATAAAAGAAGGTCCATGTCTTTTGGAATCACTCATTGGAACCATAACTTCCCTGCGGCCAAAAAGGCAAGTGCTGTCGAGGCTGCAGCAGGAAACCGTGCAGGGGGGAGAAGTGTCCTTGAATGTGTTGCGCAGGGTGGCCTCATCTCGCCTTTCACTCAGCGGTGGGACAGGAGAAGGCAACGGAATGCTGATGATGATCCTGCGGCATGGTTTTCCTGCCCTATCCACCTCCTTCCTTGGAGAGGCCTTTCGTCAGCTCACCCCAGAGACTGGCCTGACATATTAAAGTATTGGTTGAATTAATGCATATTTGCTTTACCATGACACATCGTAGACCAGCTCCACTGGCCACACTGACGTAATAGATCCTTGGATATGTCTTTGAGATCTTAGATCTGATCTCTGAGTAGTTTAAAGGTGGAGACCTTACTGATGTATTGCCCAGATATTGTTGGACAGAGGATGTTGTCCAGCGCTAGTTACCTATTCATTGTCTCAGCTATATTCATTGACAGTGAAAACTCCCCATTTAGCCACAGTGTCCAAAACCTTTAGTCAGGCCAGGACTCTTGTTTGTATTTATTGGAGGAACAGAGGTCCTGAATAAGTTGCAACATTGCAACAACATTTGCCATGTTCTACAGCTTCATATAATCAACTTAAAATATCTGAAACTATGAGAATACCCCTTTGAGTTTGTGCATAGTCCTGACTGGGCTTGAAGGGGAAAAAAAAATGGCCCAATAGTTCATTGACCGAGCACTCAGATTCTCTCATTTTATTGATTTTATTTCCCCATTGTTGCTTATAAATTTATAGTATTTCTACAATCAAAGACTTTGGACCCCTTATAAGAGGTTGTTGTTGGGTTGTTATGCTTACATGCATTACAAATATGTCTGTTTACAGACCACCAGCCTCACAAGCTGCAGTAAACTGGAGGGAATGATTGCATTCGCACTGCATTGTTTGCACATAATCTATACAGCAGATAGGTTCAATTTTTCAGACCGAGGGAGTAGGCCAGGAGCTTCCTCCCCTGGGAACTGAAGAGATTCCACACAGGTCACTGTAAATCTCTTGAGGAAAATTATCTTGATAACTGTTGGTGTTAAGAGGAAAGCTGTTCTGTCAGAAAAAAAAAAAAAAAAAAAAAAAAAAAATTCCAATTTAAGTATTACTGCTGGTTTTCCTCCAGACATCGCCCATGATGTATTTGAGGGAATAGTTCCTGCTGAAATAGCTTTCTGTCTGACTGCTTTAATTTCCAAAAAAGCTATATATTTTTTTTTACTTTGGCCACTTTGATCAGGGCGATAAAAGATCTTCCCTATATTGGACTGATAAAATGGTTTCTGATGATTTCTCCAATTTCAGTGTTTCTAATCTTTCAATACACCAAGTGGCATCAATCAATACATATTTAGTTTGGCTCTCTTCTAGTGTACCGACATTATACCAATTCATGGAATCATAGATAAAGATTTGCTCTGAGAATTAATCAAAATGTATATTTTTTTTAAAAATTGTTTTGATATACAAATCTAACTATATCAGTTGAGTCATATGTATGTATTTTTTCATTTTGCACTCTGCTTTTATTGCATGACAACTATAGCTTGCACAAATATGCCCATAAACAAACTATTTATCCCAAGTATAAAATTACCATTTGGGGTTATTCTAGAGACTTTAATGATATATTAAGTATATATATATATATATATATATATATATATATATATATATATATATATATATATATATATATATATATATATATATATATAAGCACTGCAAACCTATTTCTTTTATTTAAAACCTTTCTATTTGTCTACTATCATGTCAAGAGAAACTGGATGAGTAGTATTTTGAGTAGAAAATGATAGTGCAAGAGTTTGGCAATCATGGTTGCCGATGAGCTTAAATGGGTTAAATATTTCACATATTTCTAAACCTTAATATTTTGTGTGATTGATTTCTCAGTTTTTTTTTAAGTTTATCCAAGGTTTTAATTTTTTCAGAAATTTTGCTCAGAAATTGGCAATGGAAGAGATTCTCCCTCCTAGATCTAATTATCCTTATCCATGGTTTTATCTCCATTAATTTATAGTGAAAACTCCCAATTAAACCATAGA
Source organism: Lepturacanthus savala (assembly GCA_030544235.1). Lineage (NCBI taxonomy): Eukaryota > Metazoa > Chordata > Actinopteri > Scombriformes > Trichiuridae > Lepturacanthus > Lepturacanthus savala. Next base: position 20,836,684 of record CM060464.1, on the reverse strand, counting down.
ATCTAAAAGTTGTGACTTAGGTCATGTAGAGACCCCATCAAGAACTCCAAGAAAGTAAGGTCATTGGCATATTTCAGCTGGATAACATAGGAAGGCTGAGGTGAATCCGAATGAAAAAGAGCAACGAGGGTCAAATGGGAGCCAAATGGGACAGAAAGCTCCTCACAATGATGCAAAGCAGGCATCTGACATGTCAGCCAGTGTATGAAGCAATCCACAGTGTTTTATTGTGTCAAAAGCATGGGAGAAATCAACTAAAACAGCATGAACGTCCATTTTATGGTTGTTATTGAGTGCTTTGTGCCAATAAATTCAGTCTGAAAATCTACATTTACTTAATTAAACCTAGAGGCGAATAAATCTGCCTGCAAGGCGCAAACGCCTTTCTTGTTTCCAATACTAATCAACTCGTTTATAAGCCATTCGCTTGAATAAAAGGTCTTAGTTGTTTTCCTCAGCAGTGACATGTTGATCTAAAACAAGTCAAACGTGCATTGAAGGTTTTAAAAAAAAAAGAGACAGAAGAGAAATTAATCATGGAGAGTGAGTGATGCACCTGAGAAGTAAATCATGGTTGTGGTTAGTTAAAGCAGATGCTCACCATCAACTCTGACCATAACCAAAAGAGCATGATTAAAGAGTAAATGCTGGTACTATAGAGTGGAGAAGGGATGATATTTTTAATATTTTTATTGCCTTCCTCAAAAGTTAACATTTCCCTAAACATCTACTTGGCTTTTTTATGTGCAGCCAAACCCCTTATGAGCCTCACACGGAGGAGGAGGAATCCCTCTCATAGAAACATAAGGATTTAAGATCTATGGCAGCTTCCAGGTGCCGCCAGGACAGAGTAAGGCCTGGACCATGTCACTTCCAATGGGAAGGATGCCTTCTGGACAGCTACACTGCTGCATGGTCTGTAAATGAGAAAAAAAAACAAAAAAAAAACAAGACAGGACTCCAGTAACACAACTGATCTGAAAGGTACATCAGTGGATGATGAGAGTTTACAGATGGATTTTGAAAGAAAGAGAAGCTCAAACTCAGACCCAAAAATTCTACAGCAGTCTTAAACCTATAGCAGTATAACAATGTACGAGGCCAGGGCCAGCCCTAACTATAAGCTTTATCAAAAAGGAATGTTTTTAGAGTGTTCTTAAATGTAGGGAGGGTGTCTGCTGGTGGTTCCAGATGAGAGGAGCCTGATAGTTGACGGCTCTGCCTCTCATTCTATTTCTAAGTGGAATGTCATCACTAGAAGGAAAAAACTGTGAAACGTTAGGCCTATGAGAGAATTTTCCTGCATTGTCTCCCAGTACACAATCATTGGTAAGTTTAGCACATTGCTAAGACATGTCCAGAAAAATAGCATGTGACCCCAATAAAACCTCTCATGTTACTGTTTTGCTGTAAATACAGCTGAATAATACCTTTGTTGATGTTAGATTGTAAATCCATATCAAGATATCTATGCTGTAAACAATTCCATAACTATCACGTCAACAGGAAGAAGTGATCACTGATATGAGCATGAGCTTCAGGCCGGTGGATATTCTGGATCCTCTGGACAAGAGATCTATGCCTAGCCTTCCAGCCGAGGAACTGTTTCCCATAGAGAAAATCCAGGATAATGGGCATCCCAGGGCAATGAGTCAGATCTCATGAAACTTTTTAAAACATGTAGCACATACTGTAGCTGTTACATTGCAGAGAGAAAAAAAAAAAAAAACATTATGGATGTAAGCCAAATTAAAAATTCTGTGGACCCACCTAAATCAACACTTAGAAAAACTGGGCATCGTGTTCTGATCAAAGAGGTATCGGAGGAGGAAGAATAATCTTCTCAATTCTGCAGCAATTCTGAAGCTACATACACAGATACATCAAAGTGTGATGAACTACTAAAATGTTCATCCAAGGAAACTGCTTTTTATGCCATGCAGTCAGCCTACCTCATAAAAGTCATACTGAGATCAACAACCAAAAATCATAAAGGACATTGAAGATTGAACCAGATGATGATGCCAGATGTCATAGTCCATATAATCATTGTTTTTGTTCATCAATGTAAATGTAATTGTTATTATTGGAATTTTATTGTGAAGCTGAATCAACATTATTTTTCTCACCAAATTACAGTGGAAAATACTATACGCTACTATATAAATCATGTATTTTGAATTGGTAGAGATGAATTAGCATGCAGTGTTCACCTCTCTTTACCTGATTTTGAATTACCATGGATCGATTATGACAGCAGGTGCTATTTTTGTCTAATTAATATAGAAAATAATAAAAATACAGAAATATGCATCTGCTTCATTGTAGTCAATAATATGTGTAGAATTGTCTTTAAGAATTGACTTTGATAGTCTTATAAAGACATGTTTTTTCCCTCTTTGCCAAATTCTCTGTTATCATGAAATCATCCTAAACAAGGCTGACAAACTCCTGCTTTGTAAAGAAATATCTCACATTCACATATCGGCTCCTGCCTTTTCACTTCCTACTCTAATCATTGTATCTGATGGTTTCCGACTGCTGGGCAGTGGTAGAGGATCACATCATTTATGTATCGAGACAAACAGGAACAGCACACATAAACTAACATTATCAGTTAGGAATATGAACCATTTGGCTCCTTTAACTTACTGAGTAATACATACACAGCAGCATACATGGCAACCCTTCCATATATAGTCCCCTTATTACTAGGAATTTTTCCAGTAAATATATACGGTAATAATAGTATACTTTTGCTAATTACCACTAGAAATAAATAGGTATATACAGCTATATATACAGCTGAAATACTAGGTATTTACCTGAAAATGTATACAATCATTGGGTAATTACCAACTAAATATATCATTCTTCATATATTGTTAGGTAAGTGCCACTTATAATAAGTAGTATAGGTAAAGTTAAAGAAATTAAGGCTGTCATATTAGGTATTTTACCCAACTAACACTGGTAGTAAGTAGGTAAATTGAGATAAATTAATACTAGATTTACCCAGTAAATAAATGGTAGTGGATATTATTCCCTTTCTTGTGCAAAAAACACAAATTTGTGTAAGTGTAGGTTCTGAAATATTACTTGGTAAAACAACAACTTACACAATAAGTGAGCAGAAACTGTAATGTAAAAGAAAGCCATATTTGTTTCCATAGTGTTACCATGTACCTAGTACTTCAGATGTAGTTTCACTCTATTTACTTGCTAATTACTAGTGGTAATTACCAAATAACCAATAAATGCTATTATTACCATATATTTACTTGTTAAAGGTGGGGTGGGTGATTCTTTTTTGCAACATTTTTTAAAATATTGCCTGAAAACCTTTTCACATTCCCACTGCACACACTAAAATAGAATGTTTGCAAAAAACTCGAAACATTTTGGTGCAGTCTAGAGGGTGTATTCAGAGGAAAACTCTGACCAATCAATGTACTGATCATCTTTACATTTATTGGCTGGCTAATACGTCCATCAAATACCTATGCACACACCCCCACCCCTCCCTTCCCAACGGCTCCCCGCTCCACCCCCCTCCCCCTCCCACTCGACTCCTCCCCCCATTTTGCGCGTTCATGTGTTGTCATCGTTAGCGCGCACAGATATATCGTTGCAACAATGGCAGAGAAGATGACGTCGACTGGCAGCAAAACCAAGGGGAAAACTGTTCTTGAAAAAGCAACAGCCATGCAGAAGCTAACAAAAGAACAAAACAGGACAAGAGTGGTGATCGGTACGGCTTTCCAGCGCTGGCGCCAGCTAAAAAGTGAGAAGGGGCTCCAGACGGATGCCAAAGTCGCCGAATTATTACTGGATATGTAAGATGTTGTTTTCTAATTACATAATATTTTGACATACTGGTCGGTTACGGGTATTGTAGGCCTATTCAACCAGTCAGTGAGAAAATGAAAGATGATGACAAACTTATTGTCAATCGAGTGACATAAGCATAATTCCAGCATGTTTCGCTAAGCTACCTACTCTGTCAACTACAAGGCTAAGCTAAGTCTGAGCTTGAGCTCTTGTCATGAAAACTCTAAATACAAAAATAACACGTGAATAATACTGTGATTACCGCAATTTCATTATCGCAAATTTATGGTGACTACAACAGAAAGGTGCCTTTATCCCAGAGATACCCCATACCCCCGTGTGAGTCGTTCCATTTTTTGCCCATGAAATAAAGTGCCCGCAAGTAAATAAGTCAGTAACATAAATCATTCAAATTCAGGTATGTGGTAGGCTACTACGGGCAAATGCATACTGCTTATAAAATAATCCATGTCTGTGACTGTAACCTATGATGGCTGGCTAGGGACACGATACAGCAGGCTACGTACATCGTATCATTACTGCAATAACAAAGTAATTGACACATGAATCCAATCAACTAGTGGAAATCTAACAGATACTCTAGTTTGAATTTTATGTCAATATTCTTGAAATTACAATAATGAAAGACTGTTTACGTTCATTACGATGTTCACAAATCTTGTGAAGACGACATTGCTTGAAGTTAGCAAAGCGGTCACTGTCTGTCATGCTATTGGCGTGAATGCTCGTGAACTCCTGTGACCCCTCGAGAGAGTGCGCGTTCATGTATCCATGAATCGTGAAGGCGTGGTTTCGAGGGGTGAGCTGAAGAGGAGGAGGCCGAGCCTTTGGGAGGAGGGGAGGGAGTGTATATTTTCAAAATCTCAAGGTCTGCTGTTACCTAAATTTGATTTATAAATTTTTGGGATTTTGAAATGTTTCCTCATTTTTTTTTGTCTCCTAATTTTATTCATTCCTATATTTGTGAAAGAAAAAGCATAACATATTTTGCGAAAGTCTGTGACTAATTTATTTTTACTTTATTTATTTATTATCAAATTATTTAAGAGCTGACCACAGCAAAAAAATAAAAAAAATCCCAATTTCAGCAGAAAAACAGCTCATTCTGAAATAACAGAAATTGACATTTTCAGTGTTTGTCTCTGCCTTTTTTTCCTTGTCTGTAAATAAAAAATGACAAAATGTACTTCATAAAAAGAAAAGCTGCTATATTTTTCATTAAAACGATTTAATTTCAACCTAGTACTGTATGTTTTTGATAGTTTATGCTCAATGGCAACCTATCAAAGCCATTGTATTCAATGTCATCCTCCTCATCAATATTATAGAAATCAGCTACATACTGAGCCATTATTTACAAAATCTTTCTGGAACAATGAACTTTGCTTGTAGCCAGCGACTCATCAAGCAAGGGCATGAAGTGACAGATTAATTTCACGTCCTGTGTATTTTTTGCCCCTGTTCAGTACTATTCCTGCCTTTATTGCTGCTAGTTCACAGACTTTGACATTACAGAATTCCCTGTAGCCGCCCAACTTCCACCAAACTACACATCTAATTAGAAGGATTAATTTACAGCGCCTGTGTGTGTCATCTATCATATAGGCTCCTAAATGAGTTTAAATCTGCTTTAATGCAAGTTTTTACTACATTGTGTCATTGTGGGAATAGTTTGGAGTTGTTTGCCTTCATGATATTAAAACCTCATTCTTCATGTGTTACTCAGGCAGCCATAAACATTTGGCCCCATCTGCTCTGTAGCAGAGTTGCTCAGCAGCCAATAATAGGCAATGTCGTGTCAGGCCAAACCCCTGGTGTGAACCCTGCCTGTGCAGTTTTCAGGTTTCTCTGCTGCAGAATAAGTGTGCACATTCAGGAAAACACACAGTAATTATGTTATAATGAAGATGTACAGAAATAAATATATATAACTTATATTGGGGCCTAACCCTAATCCTATATGAGTATTTCATTATCCCAAATGTTTCTAACAATTTTCAAACCTAGGTAAATTCCTAATTTTACTTTCAACTTAATCTTATCAAGGGATGTTAGGGTCTTTTCACATTTGCTTAATTTATTTAATATTGAGTTTGTATTTTATTTAGTTGACATTTTTATCTATCCATTTATGAAACAACTTGTTTTGGGGGGAAATTAAGTTTATTTTTATTTTATTTATTTATTAAATTTTTTGTACAGTTTGGGGGACAAAAAATATTTTAATGTTTTTTTTTCTTTTTTTAAACTTGACTATATTAAAATTTTATATATGAATTGTAGTAGTAACCTGAGTGTAACACAATAAGAAACCATAATAAAATATAAGTACTAAGTCCTGATGTTTACTACAGTACACACTGAAAACGTACCTGTTTTTTAATACGTACATAAAACACGCTGCTTTTGGTGACTTCCATTTTGAAATGAGGGGGAGAGGGTTGTAAAGTTGCAAAGGTCACATCCCTGCCAAATGTGATGTCAGCTTTTTTCGCCAAAGTTGTCCTCTCTCAGGGACATCAAGACCCAAGAAAGTAAAATTCTAACAAACATGAGCGTAAACAAAATAGGTACTACCATACAAAAAATGATGAGCCAGGTCTCAGGAGGACAGGCAATCATTCTCTATATCCAAATGAAGGTATTGCAGAGCAAAGAGGACATGATCCCATCCTACTTCATGATGTCATCAACTACGTCTTTGATATTGTTTTTATTGAGAGACCAATAGCAGCAGAATATACGTATTCTGGTATGGTGGTTTTATATAAACAGGCTCGGTGTCTCATTACTTCAGAATCCGAATCAGTTTATTCTAGGATGGCAACTAATGGCTATTTTGATAGTTAATTAATCTATTGATTTTTGAAACAATTAATTAATTGTTAAACAACCAATCTAATTGATTAATCAAATAATTGTTGAGGTTCTACTTTATTCCCTTGCATATTTGGAGTAGACACTAGATTGGAAATGGAGTTCAAGAGCTCAAAAAACACACAAACAATATATTAGGTAACATAACAGTGGAATATAAAAAAAAATACCACACATGGATAGTTTCAACCCAATATCAACCTAGCTGAGTTAATAAAGCACACACGTGATAGCATGCACAGCTCTGCCTGCAGTGCCCTGTGGGTAAATATCTCTGTTTAACAAGACAACATTGTTTAATAAGGTGGAGAGGGGTTGAATGTTATCTTAATGTGCGTCACCCTCAGGCACTGCTACCAGGCTTTTGCAAATTGCAGTGGAAAGTAGCACCTCATTGTCAGTGATAGAAACCTTGTATCTCCACACAAGTAAATTTTTTTTTATTCCCCACACAGGTTCAACATCACTTTCCCTCCCATCCACTGTGTAATGTTATACACGGTTCTTACTGTAATTTCATCTGTTATCAATATTTGCTGCCAGGGTCAGCAACAGAATCATTGCCTGCTCCTGGGAAATAGCAATAAGGTAGATTTTATAATAAGGTAGATATTATATTAAAGACGTGTGCTGTGAACTGTAGAGAGGTTCAGTATACAGTCATCATATAAAATAGTGCCTCTGGCCTTGCAGCAATGCTCCAACTTTTTCCTACCAGTTAAGCAGAAATGAATGCTGCTGATTCAGAGAGATGTTTGTGTTCCAGAGATGTGGCATCTGCACATTTAGGAATTGTGCGTGCGAGAAGTCACGTCAGCCAATCGAGTTTTTAGCCGCTTCACAATGCTGATCCCCCCACCTGAGTAATGAATTTCTTAATGTATACTCAAGCCACAGGTTTCCGACAAATTATCCATTGTAGGCACAAACGCGAACAAGTCAGCAGCTCGATGGCTTTAAATCAGCCATTTCCTCCATGTGGCTCCTCTGTAATCTGAAAAAAACAACAACTCAAAGACAAAGAAACCAGCAGGACAAATGAATGCACAATTACACTTGCAATTGATTTTGCTGTTATTAAAACCAATGACTTCCCTCCCTTTAATCGCAGTGATTTATAGGTTAATTACGGTGCTGCCATTAAAGTTGAGTATCCCCACATGGCAAAGATATAGATCACTTATACAAAATTTGTATATGTTTCATCCGAAAGTTGTTAGCAATATATATATGACAGTCAAACCAGATGCAGGTTGCATTGGACAATACCTGCAAAACCCCCACTGGTCCAATAATAAGTGAAACTGGATTTGCTGTTTACATGATGTAGGAACTGGGCATGAAACTAACACTTGTGCTGGTGGAAACTGGCAATTACAGTTGCATTTCAGGACTTTTTTCAGTTGCATTTAGACCATTCAAGATATAGCCTTGAGGTTCTTCAGTTGCCAGCAGCAGTACTGTATTGGAAATTCTCTTTTTGATTTTATTTTTACCTCCAGTTCCCCTTCCGCCTTTTGACCCATGAACAGTCAAGTCCATAAATGGTTGGACATTGACACAGTTTTCATCTTTTTGGCTTTGCACTGGACACACCATCAGCACACTTTAGTCAATTAAGTGTAAGTCAAGTCAGGGGGAAGTTCAAAAAGTCAGGGGTTCAGTAGTCAGGTGTGTGTGTAGTGGTCCTACCACAGACACACTCATTCAAGGCAAAGAAGGGGATCCTTTTCAATCACAGTTGCTTGGGTTGAGTTGAGTTGGGTTTTATGTTATAAGTCTGGTTAATTAGAGTTTATATATCATACATTGGCTAATAAATTAATGAAATATCATCTATTTTATTAAATTAGCTTGTCTTTTATTAAATGCATATTACAATTTAGTCTTACTATGTACTGTGTTGTGTTAAAGTACTATGTTGTTGAAAATTATGGAATAGTTCAACATGTGATGGAACCAATACATATCAAAGTTCACACTTTGGATTTCATTATCTCTAAAGGTTTAAACATTTCTAAGGTTGAGGTGACTAATGTTGGTTTATTTGACCATTCCTGTGTGTTCTTTAAGAGCACTTTCTCCACACATAGAAGTGTTCAAACAGAGGTAATCTCAAAAGGGTACATCACTGATAACACTAGAGAAATGTTTATCCAGGCTTTACTAAAGTTACACTAAAGTTACAAATTTTATTGATGCCTTTGCAACGGTGAAAGTGAAGATGATCTCTGGCAAGAAGAGATCTCCATGGAGAAATGAAATGCTGGTCAGAATTGGAAAAAAAGAGAGTGCCGGAAAGCTGAACGCAGGTGGCGAAAAATTCATCTTCAGGTTCCTTATGACATCTATAAAGATAAACTTCTGATTTATAATCTTGAATTGAGAAAAGCAAGGCAGTTCTTCTTCTCTGACATTATCTCCAAAAACAATAATAATTCACGTACTCTGTTTGCTACTGTCGATAGGCTAACAAACCCCCCTGTGTCAGTAGCCCCTGAACTTCTATCCACTAGAGCCTGCAATGAGTTTGCTTCCTTCTTCACTGACAAAATTCTCAAAATTAGACAAGCAGTCACCCCTTCCATGCCAGGTATAGGATATGTGTCGTCCCAGTGTAAACTCAAAATCAATTGTGATGGCATGACAAAATTTGATCCAATCAACCATAAAAATATGGAGGACATTATACAACATCTGAAATCCTCCTACTGCAATCTGGATATTCTGCCAACAAACCTTTTTAAAAAAGTTTCTAACTACATGACCTCAGATCTCCTGCACATTGTAAACACATCGCTTGTCTCAGGTGTGTTCCCACAGGCCCTGAAAACTGCAGTCATCAAGCCACTGCTAAAAAAGAACAATCTGGACAATTCAGTAATGAATAACTACAGGCCCATATCAAGCCTACCATTCTTAAGTAAAATAAATTAATAATTGAGCTGACTAACTTTATGGCACTGAACAACTGTTTTGGTGTCTTCCAGTCAGGTTTCTGACCCCACCACCCCTGAGATTGCTCTGGTTAAGGTCTGTAATGACATCCGATTAAACACAGACTATGGCAAAATTTCAATCTTAGTATTACTGGATTTCAGTGCTGCATTCGACACAGTTGACCACAACATATTATTACACTGACTGGAGAACTGGGTAGGACTTACTGGCACAGCACTAAAATGGGTTGAATCCTACTTAAAGGACAGAAACTACTTTGTTTCTATAGGTAACTATACATCTGAATATATAGACATAACCTGTGGGGTGCCCCAAGGTTCAATTCTGGGGCCGCTACTATTCAACATTAAATGCTCCCACTCGCTAAGATTATGAAAGAAAATAAAATAAGTTACCATAATTATGCAGATGACACACAAATTTACATCAGTATATCACCAGGAGATCATAATCAAATACAAACACTGAGTAAATGCATTGAACAAATTATTGATTGGATGTGCCAGAACTTTCTCCAATTAAACAAAGATAAAACTGATTGTTTTTGGAGCCAAGACAGAACGATTGAAAGTCAATGCTCAGCTTCAATCAGTGATGTTAAAGCCTACAAACCAAGCTAGAAATCTGGGTGTAGTTATGGACTCAGACTTGAATTTCAATAGTCACATTAAAACCCTTACAAAGTCAGCCTACTACCTGCTGCTCAAGTCCTCACTAAGACTAAAAAAGTAGATCATATCACGCCAGTTCTAAAGTCCTTACACTGGCTTCCTGCCAAAGAATTCACTTTAAAATACTTTTACTGGTTTATAAAGCCCTGAATGGTCTAGGGCCTAGGTATATCGCAGATCTGCTGATCCATTATGAACCAGACCAGACCTCCTGGATCAGGTCTGCACTCTGTTCCCAGAGTCAGACTAAACTCTGGGAATAGCTTATTGCTAATGGCAGATATCACTGTAACCACAGTAGTCTTTTTACATTTGTAGAGAAAATTGAATTTCCTAACTGACTTTTTTTCTTTTCAGTATCACAGATCTATACACACACAAACTGCGTTTATATCATTATATTCTATATGCAAACCACACCTCACCAGCTTTAAACTAAGTTTGGTCCAGTTTCAGACAGTATCAGTAATGAGACAAATGATGCCATGGGTTAACTTATATTAAAATATAATATCAGCGAGTGTTTGCCGTCAAGCCAAAAGACACATTCAGTTGATTTAATTATACCTTGAGGCATCATGCTTCATATACATGGATGAGGTTTCATCAATTTAAACCACAGAGCTTTCATTTATGTCATGTGGTGCAGTGAGGCAGCTAACAGTTAATCTGAGAGTTTCCACTGTGCTGTGAATGAATGGGGTGCTAGCCTGACTTTGTGTACTAATGATGACAGAAGAGGGTCATTACTGTCAAGGGTTTGACCATTTTTTAGCAAATGGTTACACAGTTATTATCATGGCTTCACCCGGATGAAGGCTGTCAGTGAAGATGCTGCCACTCCTGTCAGCCCTGCGATCACCTTCATTGTTCCCACCTGCTTTTCTTTGACCATTTCTTCCACCTGCAGCTCATTCACTAATTAGTCCCCTCAGTTTTAATACTGTATTCCATTTGTACAGGGAAGGCAGGATTTCAGAGTTCCGAGGTGGAAATTTCAACTGAAAAAACCCTAAAGTCAGATTTCTGACTCAGAAAGTCAATGATCCATAACAACCCCAAGTTGGCCTCCCCATCTGTAAACAGTAGCATATAATATAATATAATATTTAGTTCTCATCAGTGTTTGTTGCACTAAATCAGCTGTATGCCTAGTATTTTTTAAAGTGTGTTTATGACATTGTTGCTATAGTGTTATATACATTTTCTTTATGTGCTATGTGCTAACTACAATGCATAAGCATGCAACAATGGCTAGCAATAGCCTTTGACCATGGTCATGTTTTAACATTTTTTTTTTTTCTGACATGGTAACTGGAACACTAACACAGCTTCATCTCTGCTGTGACATCATTCCCAGCTCTGACTTCCAAGGTTAATGAAATTTTATAATGGGTCCTTTTATGTACATTAGCTTTTCAGCACTTCCCATTTATGTTTTTGCTTGATCCCTGTCAGTTACTGTTTCCCTTTGTTGATTGATCCACTGATTCTAACTCTTGCCTTTTTTTTCCTGGAAAAAACTCTGAATTGCTGCCTGATTGTCTGAGACCATGCTTTTGGGTTTAGTGGTTTTCTTTGGTCTCTTTACAGTTCTACAGATTTTCTACAATAAAAACTTTTTTTCTTTTTTTTTTCTTTTTTTTCAGTAAAATGTATAAACCAAATAATGTGCCCCCCTAAGGAAACATGCATACACAAGCAAAACTATCAATTAAATATGTTCTGAAATCACAGACAAACAAACAAATGTTTAGACATAGGCTTTAAGAAGAATAAACCTCCTCGGGTACCTAACAATGTGAAATAAGCATCTAAGGTCCTATAAGCCTGGAAAAACTAAAAGTTAGTGATTTGTTAGTAAGTAATATACAATTTGGAAATGATTGCCTAAGGAACATATTTGTCCAAAGTCACTCTTAAAAATGTCAAAATGTAATCATGTCATTTTATAGAGGTATAATTGGTTTTGTATATTATTGTTACAGTCTGGTTTGTGCTCGGCTGCTCGTTTTCAATTTGTTTCATTTCCTCTCTCTAACTTCTCCTGTATGTCATTTTAACAGCCAGAATATACTATGCAGTTATTATAGGTGCTATAGTTCAATACTATAACAGTGAAAATACTAGGGCTGTTTTCCACTAAGAATTTTCATCAGATTTTGCTGTGGTCGACTGATCTTTGAACCTTTTTTTTTTTTTTTTTTTTTTTTTTTTTTCATTTTCAGCAGCTAGATTTTATTGGAGACTTTGGCATATCAAACATCAGAAAAGTTCACACAAAATAGGATCGAATTGCCTTTAAAAACAACAATGTGCCAAAACACGCCTTTATCTCTCAGATAGGAACCTATTTCTTGGCTTTTTAATCTTTTAAACCAGTTCACATTTGGGAATCAGGATAAAATTAATTAAATTAAACGTGGCGCAACAGCGAGGGCAAAATATCAGAAATATTTTTCGAAATGCAATAAACCTGCTTAAATGAATAAAAACCTTTATACCAATGAACAAAGTAAAGCATGTTCATTGCTAAGATGCCTTGCACACAGCTTTCAGTTCAAGCTTATATGGTCCCAAAAGAAAACGCAAGAAAATTCACTTCTTCACCATGAATAGCCCGTGTCCTACTGAACCTTCGGTTGTCTGATTTTTCTGAAGTTTTGTGCCAGGAAAACCAGCTTGTTCACGTTGGTTGGGAAATGTGTGCTCATTGATTTATTGGCACAAATGTGCGCATAGGCCTCATATGAAGTGCAACAACCTCGTCGTGGTCTCAAGTCTCAAATGCAGATGTGCTGGCTGAGCTGTCATAACACTGCTGGTATAACTGTCAGAAAAAAAAAATGATATACATCATAATATAGGGCTTTATGCCTAGATTGATAAAAGAACTGTTTATTAACAGTATATAAAGTATGCAGAATCTTTATCAAAATATGCACAGCAGTCATGGGCACCCCGATATGGTTGGTTATATAACATTTGACTATGTATTTCATAGTAAAATCAAACCTCTCCGTATCAAATTGCAGAATAGTCGACTATCAGAGGTCAGCCCGAGAAAACGCACAGTAAAAAGCAAACAAAACAAAAAAAATGTTCTCACTGATGAAGTGGATTGAAATAGAAATTTATATAGAATGTGCAATCAGCTGAATATGAGTTCATATTAAAAATTCATATTACAAAGGTACATTTGTATTCAAATGAGATGTTGTTCAGGCTTTTACTTCAAGGAGCTCAGACTGCTGTAAATGCTCCTTTCACCGGTCTTCAAAAACAGCTCATGAACAAACAAGAATTAATTAATCAGAAAAAGACGATAGAGCAAGCAAGTGAGGCTTCCACTATCTTTTAGGATTGATTTATAGTTTAAAGTGTATTTACTTGTTTGCAAGTCTCTTAATGGTTTGGAACCAGTGTACATTACTAATTCTTTGTTGTTTTATAATCCTTCATGTCTTCTTACATCCTCTGCTGCCATTTTTTTTTATAGAAACAGGAAAACACACAAATAACATCTGCAGTTTAGCCTTTTTTTTAAAAAAATGATACATTCTTTCTTTATTCCCTTGATTCTTCACTTTATTGTAAGGCTTTTTGAGCTCTATGATTAGATTATTTGTTTTTATTGATCCTACATTGGGGAAATTTGTGCATTACAGCTCAGATACAGAGAAGCAATGACATAAATGATAAGTTTTATAAAAAAAATATAGATGATATCTAGAGGCAGAAGAAGAAATGAAATACACATTATAACATTATATACAGAGGTAACAAATGTACCAGTATAAGCATACACAGACTGACTGCAGTGGTGGATTGTGCATAATGGGGGTAAAGGTCTGAGTGACCAGCACAGAGCTGGACCTCCATACCAATTTGGCGATCCTGTTCCTGTCCCTGTCCCTGTCAGTGCTAACCCTCAGCAGACCACTGCGCAGTGTACGGCAGATGCCCCAACGGAGTCATAAAAAAGTTTTTACCAGAGTCCTGCAGACTCCAAAGGACCTCAGTCTCCTCAGTAGGTGGAGTCGACTCTGCCCCTTTGTTTGTGGTCCAGTCCAGTTTATTGTTGAGGTGAACCCCCAGGTACTTGTAAGACTCCACTGTCTCTATGTCCTTTCCCTGGATTTTCACCAGTGTGGTAGGGGGTGACTACTTCCTGAAGTCTATGATCATCTCCTTCGTCTTGCTGGTGTTGATCTACTGAGCACTGATCACACACCAGTTTACAAAGTCATTGATCCCCCTGTATTCATGGTTGTTCCCATCTGACACGCATCTGAGAACTTCTGAATGTGAAAGGTGCTATACAAATAAAGTTTATTATTTCTCTTTTCTTGCTGGAGATGGAGGAGAAACTTAGAAACACACGCTTTATTATCTGAAGCATGCAGATTGAATAGAAAGAAAACCAATTGCATTAGTGAAGTAAGTGAATAAATATCTATACAGTGTGTTTTTGACCTCAATTTTAGTTTAGATATAGTGACAGTATGTTTTATTTTTTAATGAGTCTGAGAGGTCTGACAGTGTGTCATTGATGATGTTCAATGACACCATGAATCCGTTGGACTTATAATCAGGCCAAGGCAGTTCAGAGCTTTTCGCTGACTATCTACATTACTGAGGCCATTTTTTCTTCTTTCACATTTGACACTCACATTTCCAAGCAGAAGCAGATGAAATGGAAAGTTAAAGCTTATCTGCTTTTTATATTGGAGGACTCCCCAGAGGATGGCCCACAGCTGTATTCCCATCACTTCTGTGAATATGTGAATTTATCTGAGATTGAAATCAATTCTACTCAGCTCAATGTGGACAGTTAACTCTCCACACCAAAAGTGGAATATGAAACTGTTTTTAAATAGTTTCAAAACTTATTTCTGTTCAATTCTTCAAAATCTAAAATTTAGTACCTGGGGCTCAAATATATAAAACTTCTACTGGTGTAGAAACATGCACACAGATTTACAAAATCCAACTTAGTCTCCAGAGAGAAACGTTGATAGTGTATATTTCTGCAGATATGTTGAATGTCAGCGTTTCATATTAACACTTTTTTGTAATACATGCATATTTTCACAGTTACTGTGTTTTGAAAACAGTACAGAAACATACATTGTCAATGTTTCCCTCTGGAAACTGGGCTGATAAAAACCTACATATGTCTATTCCCATATTCCCATATTCCCATAACTTATATTAAGTTTTTGAATTGTGGGATCAATAAAATCTAATCCTGAAGTTGTGTGCATGAGCCTTCTGACCATGCCCACAGTTATCTATAATTGTATTTTTCTCATCTCATCTTCTATACCTGCTTATTCCTCATTAGGGTTGCAGGGGTCTGCTGGAACCAATCCCAGCACATTACAGTGAGAGACAGGGATACACCCCAGATGGTTGCCAGCCAATCATGGGGCACACACACCATTCAATCACACATTCACACCTACTGGCTATTTAGAGTCTCTAATTAACCTCAGCATGTTTTTGGACTGTGGGAGGAAGCCGGAGTCCCGAGGTCCCAGACTCAGGACCAAGGGGGTTTTGAACCTGCGACCTTCTTGCTGTGAGGCAACAGCGCTTAATTGTATTTTTATTACAAAAAAAACAAAACAATTCTATAACTCCTATTACACAAAAAATCTATGAAACAACTAAAAATCTGTGATTCAAATTCTATATTTTACATACACCTATAAACAATTATTCATACTCTTAGTATGCGATCTATATGTGATAACATACTAAAAAGTCTATAACATGTATTTATTTGTTTATATGAAGGCCATCTTTATTAGATTCTCAATTCAATTTCAATTCAACATCATTGTCAATTCTTCACATTTCTAATTATTCACACACCCATGGTTAGGTGGCAGTAATGACAGTAAAACACTGGTCTTTAAATTACCACCAAAGGAGTGGATGAATATTTGAGCAAGATGTGATTCAATCAGTATTGATTGCAATAAATTCTTTTCACTGATGAATGAACATGATGAAGAAAATTATACCTAGAGTGTAAGTACACAAATATGTAGTCAACTCATTTGTCATGAAGCAAAACCCAAAAATCAAGCGTGTTGTTTTGGTAACAGTAAGATACTCTACAGTATTTACCTAAATGATGTATTTATATTTTATAAAGGTAAACTATAAGCAGGGACTAATCAGGGATGAATGCATGAGGCATGGGTCATGGCTAGCTATTAGCCCTTCAGCCCCGATGGCCTCATGCACAGGGAATAATAGTAAATCAACTAGTGTAGCTCCATTCAGCCGACCACCTGTCTGCCTGGGTGTAACAGCCCAGAAAAATCAGTGAACCCAAAAGCATGATAAACAGACAGTCAGGCAAACATCAAAGTTCAAAGTAGCTTTTATGCCAAAAAAAACAAGAAAACAGACAAGGGTCAGCACTTGGAGATCCATCAGAGAAAAGGAAACAGGTAACAGGCAGAGTCCAAGTCCAGACAAGGAATCAAAAACTGGAGAATCAGGCAGGATATGACAGAGAATGCTGGGAAGCTTAGCGTGATACATTAAGACAATCTGGCAGAGGAGATGGGCTGTGTAAATAATGAGGGACAAATCAGGTAATGAGCTGCAGGTGGGAAAAATGGGCGTGGAAAACCAGGGGAGGAGAAGGAAGGTGATTGCCGGGCAGACAGGAGTGACAGGATCTATAATGACAGGAGAGTTACTCATGAGATAAACAAGAGCCTGAAAGATAAGGCCCTTTTACACAGCTTGTTCAAGGTTGGTGGATCGACTGTGTTGCCATACCATCTGTGTAAAAGGAACAGCTGGTATGCTGCAACAAGCAGGGACAGGGGGAAGTTACATATTGTGTCTGTTGTCAAACAAACTGATGACTGAAACTGTTTATTTCGCTCACAACGAGCAGTTCTGATACACGTCTCATCACCATCAGAACATTTAGCAGCAGCCTCCCAGAGTTCTTTCAACCTACCTTACTGTAGTACATCACTGTGTAGCCACTCATGATATTTGCATTGATTCATTCCAGCTCTATGATAGGCCCCACAGTATATCTGTCTACTTGTACTTAATATGTTAAATGTCAGTACTACGGGTGATATTCAGTTGACCATGGGGAGAGTATAAAAGGTTTTTGCAATTAGAGTGCATTGGTTATGAATGGAAGAAATCTACTGATTTAGCTGATACAAATAGTATAGTGCATCACCCTGAATGCTGATGATGTTGCCTCACAGGTCACATCTGATTCTGGAATGCAAGCAGGCTGAAAGTTATACACAGGGTGGCATAATCCCTGGTTGTCTCAGTGTAAAAATCAGAGACTGTTTCAAAGGTAGATTAATGGGAATCCTCTTTATGGCATTTTGGCAGGATCCCTGTGTAAAAAAGAGCTACAGTCTCCATCAAGGTTCACCAATGACACAGGGGCCCCTTGTGTCCCTTGTGAGGAGGGAATCCCACCACCTCCACCAGCACCACAGCAGAATTACCCACACTACCACCACCAAAGCTGGGTTGGAGGCATCTGTTGGTTGTGGCAATAGAAGAGGATGGTGTTAGAGATGAGGCCTGGTTCAAGTGCTTTGATGCTCAAATGGATAGACGTCTTGGAATCTTGGAGAGAATGGCTGTCAAGTTGTAGCTTTATATTTTTGCGTAACTCTGATTTTAGAATTGTCTCTGAAGGAACATGTGAGATGCACCTTTATTACGTATTATTTGTTATTTATGCTTGGTGAGTTTCAGTTAACTTTAAGTACAACCACAAGACTTATTTTATCTCATTATTTCAGGTGAACATTATAAACATTTGATCCCTCTGAGTTGCTAGGCTGTAAAAAAAAGAACAACAGATTAAGCTAAAGCTTAATATCTGCAAGGAACAGGGTTTACACCAGCACTCAAACATATTTCTGTAGCCAAAAGGGCTAGAATCAGGATAGGCTAATACACGTCTCACAAAGCCAAAAGCCAGATTGAAGAATATTTCCAGCAAGTATCTTAAATAGTCTGGCCAAAGAAAAATAAAAAAGTTTGTTTTAATGTTACTTATGAGTACGCCCATGCCTCCTGCAGAGGCACCTCAATGTCCCCTACTCTCAAGCAAATGTTCTGGATTGCAGCATAGCTGGTAACAATGGTTGGAACAAATGTAGGGGCGACCTCCACGGCCTTGACAAAAATGCTGTGCATCCTGGTTTTCATCATCCCAAAGGCCTTCTCAATGACACAATGTACTTTGGTGTGATGTAGGTTGTAGCCCCCCTGGACCTGACCCTGTAGTGGCTCGCTGTATGGTGCCAGGATGGAAATGGGTTGCTCTATACAGGGATACCCACCATCCCCTACAACCAAATAACCCACAAGAGGATACAGGTGGTCAGCGTATATGGTTGGTTTTCAGCACTCTTTTGTCATTTAATTATCCTGGGAAACTAGTAAAATGTTCCAGAAACTGGTCTCCACTGTCACAAACAGTTTTACATAGTGGCAAGACAGAAGCAAAACCTGCAGGTGCCTTTAAAGGAATGTGGCACCCAGAGGTGTCAAGTAACTAAATGGAAATACTCTGTTACTTTAATTAAGTAGAATTCTTTCTATCTATACTTTACTGGAGTAATTAGTTTTTAGGCTGACTTTTTGCTTCTCCTTAGGTTTTTCATGTAATTTACTTTAACGATCTCCTCCTTATATTTTGATCCTTGTTTTCATTTCATTCCAGCTTGTTTTCATGACAACTGTCGAGCCAATAACTGATTTTCTGCCAGAAAGTGTATTATTTCACCTGCTTTGAGCCCTAAATTATAATCAATCCAGCACTTTTTCCACGTTAAAATACTTTTAAAAAGACAATACAACACATATAATTCATTTTCCTCCTGCCAAAAAGTAAGGACAGCTCATATATTGTGAGTAAGAAGTTATTTTTGCCTAAAAATCACTTTTTCTCATTCTTGAGGGAAAATACAACACATAAACTGCAATATCTCTGCCAAAAGTTGATCACAGCTCATATATTTTGACTGACAGGCAACAGATTTGTTTGTCATTACTATTACTTTTATACTTTAGTTTTGAAAACTACTTTTATAGTTTTACTTGAGTAAAAGGTTTTGAGTTGATACTTTAACTTCTAAAGAAGTATTATAAAAACCTATTATCTATACTTCTACCTGGATACATGCTATATATGTTTAATACCTCTGGTGGCATCCATCAATAGCACCTACATATTTTCACACAAGCTCATAAGGCTTTGGGTGGTGGATGCAATGCTTCCCCATGTCCACTATTTTGTCTGTAACCCTGTGAACTGCACAGAAGACTCTGTTTTTTGGCACAGCAAATGCACAGGACACCACACTGCAGGTTTGACTGGTTGATGGTGTTATGAGACAGCCTACAATCTGTCTGGATGTCCTTACTATTGCCATAGATCTGCAGTGATGGCACTGCATTATTCACTGTAGCATGACATCATGGTGTCTGGAAGAAATGTGAAAAGAAAGTATTTTTAAACCAGATTTAAAAATGTCCACAGTTAGAACTGTTCTGCTGGTTGCATGTTCTAATTGTGTGCAGCATAACAGCTAAAAGCTGCTTCACCATGTCTGGTTTGAACTCTGTGCTCCACTATGTGACCTGAGTCAGATATTAGATATATTAGATATTAATAAATATGTTTATGTTGATTTTTTTTTTATGCGCTGGATGGATTTTCTTGTGCACTGAGAATGTGCGGGCAGTGCGCAATTGCGCATGCGTGCTTCTTAGAGGGAACATTGATAGAGACTATGACCTGTCAGACATTGTTTGTGAGGTTTTAAAGGACTTTCTAAAGTGTAAAAATAAAACCGCTGGTTGGTGGCCCTGCAGCGAATGCGCAGCGCAGTGATGTTGTTGCACTACAGGTGACAGGCCCCCATCTTGTGTTCCTCTTTAGTCTTTTTTGCTCTGTTTCCTTGATGTCTGCATGGCAGCACATTATGGGAAGGAAAATGGGGTTGGGGGGGTGCGCGGCACTTTGTGGTTGGCGGGGCAGAAAGGGGCAGTGACTCAAAACCTCCTTTGAGCCCCGACTCTAAAATCCATTTTATAGTGGCTGTGTCCTGTGATGTGCGCGTTGCTTGGGCAGTTGGAGCTTGGAGACATGCGGCGATCATCACACCACCGCATCTGTGACGAGAGCCCTTTGATGGCCCAGTGTGCGATTGAAGACCGCCAGAGGTCCATGTTTTATGACTCACAGGCTTCGGCCTCCCGTGGCTTACCTCACGCGATCCTCTCTCCATCCTCTGGTCCTGGCACACTTTGACATTGTCTCAAAAACATCAACAGCCGGATGTTTGATCTCGAGCTCTATCTCGCTCTGACACTCACTCTGGGACTGAATCCAAGGTAACCGTGTCGTCTTAGATATGCAGGATCCTGTATGAGCCTGATCTGAATGTGTTAAGCTTCTTAAAATACGGTAGCTGATCAAAAAAACAACTAAGGTTGATGTTTTGATGTTACAAAACAGTGTTGAGCGCACTCTGTAAAGCACAATTTATCTACACGCAGGCCAATGAAAGACCGCTGGGAAACATCTGTCACTCTCGTTGCCTTTCAAGCTGCTTCAAAAGTTGCGCCCGGTGTATCATAATCTGATGAGTCACTGAACAGTGGTATGATGTGTCTGTTTTACAAATCGTGATAACAGCGTGTGGGGGTTTGCGCTGTTATTGCTTTCAATCATATTCCACCCATGGCATGAGCTTCAAGACTGGCTGGAGAGCACAGTCTTGAAGAAAAGAACAGTAGGACTGTTTGGATTTTATCTGGTAAGGTTATTGGTGCCTGAAGTGAATAAAAGTGTACAAATTTAATTAATCAATTTATTATTCTCAAATAACTGCTGCACTACATAGTCTTAATAGAAAAAATTGTACATTTGTTAAGATATGGACATACATTGAGATAAGGAGAGACATGTAAATATAGTAACTGTAAGAAAAAGGCTACAATTTATGTTGAAAGTTCATTTGTTAATCTACATATCAGTTTTGAAATTGTGTCGATAGGCCAAGTAAAATCGGACTCATGATAAATTCACAATTTTAATCTATGTTTCTAAATAAATGAGTTTAGGCTCAGATTCTGTTCTGTTAACTTATAGTGCTGGGATTTCTTAAAGGTCTGTGAACACTTCTTGGAGTAAGACTACAGCTGATAATATGCTTTGTTAACATGGGGAATAATGTAGCAGCTAAACAGGCTAACGTCTTAGCGTGTGGTTTTTGATAAACTTTAACACATTTCCGTTATGTTAGTTGCATGATTTGTGCAGGAAGAAACGGGACAATCGAGGCAATCTTTTTTTTTTCAGAGGAAGATTGTAAAATGATCAGTAAAATGTCCTAATGTGATGGTAAAGCAGTTTAGTAAGTGGACTGGAAGAGTGAACTCCAGCTGCATTTGTCACCTTATAGGAATGCCATCAGACGAATTGTGTCGATTTCAGATGGTGTGAAAGTCTTTAGAACTACCCTGCAAGGTGAAAAATTACAATAAAAAGTGACCAGTGTCCAGTAAAAACACTGAATGAAGCTGCTTCGTTTTTAAAATCCATGTTTCTACAAAGTTCTTTGGTGGATAGAGATGATTTTCTTTGAAAGAGGATAAAAACGATGGGGCCCACCCATAAATCCAAAAGATGATTATAATTATATAGAGAAGAAAAAGGTTTGACATTATATCACAGACCTCTGCCTGTTGTGTTTTAGCCCCTCCAATGCAGTTAAACTAACAATTAGTTTATTTCTGTCTGGAATCTTGCTTATCCAGTTGCATCATTTCCATAATTTTAAACCAGCCTCCATAAACCCCTGAAATTGCAAGTCACTCAAAACATTTAGATGAGATTATGGCAGCTTGAATAATAATGGCTAAAGTTTAGTCAAACATAGTTTTTCTTGCCTGTATGCATTTTGTACATACATTTTTACATAGTGATGCCATGAAAGTTACAGTTTTTCTCAATGGCTTACACACTATAAATGGGCCTATTACTGTAACTTAACCAAGCCATGACAAAATTTACCAAAAGTATGAACTATAAACACCATTTCACTACTTATTCAACGTCATTAAATCAAGTTATTATAGCTGGAACCTAATTGCTGTAATACACAATTTCTGGAGTGGACACATTAAGAGACAAACTTGTTCACACACCAATCAGAACGTCGGGATAAAGGGAACAAAGGTCAAAGGGTCAGTTCACTTGATAAAGAACAATGGATACACAAAGATCGGAGGCAGAAACAAAGCTGTACATTAGTGCCTTCTATCTAGTGACATCTTGTAACTATTTAAATAGCTACTTCCCCACTTTCAAAATACAGTAGTTGGAAGCTTGGTGAATTTCTGTGTAAGATGTTAGTCCTATGCTAAAGCAGAAAGACCTGTACATTCACACCTGTGTTTTTCCCTAAGGATAAATCTTAAATTAGATATTTCCACATCACAATTGTGCACTAATGTTTATTGAACTTTATATAATGTATCACAGTGATTTTGTTGGACATTTTTGTGACCTGTTTATGATTTTGACCAAATACCTGCAAAGCTAATAACATTCCCACTAGCCTTAGTTGAAGCAGTTAGCCTGCTAACATGATAAAATATAATCTGCTAAGCATCAGTTTTCAGTCATTCTGAGGTTGTCAAGATATTGTTCAAAGGATGAATCTTCCCAAGAGAAGCTATGTGCATTAATGAAGCTAAGTACCCAAGCTTACTTTATCTTTATCATGCTTCAAATGAAATATATATATAAAATTCTAATTAGCATTTTGTGAATGTACAGCAGAAAATAAAGCAAAAATAACAAAATAAAGAGCTTTATTCATTGCTGCAAATGAAGACGAGCTTGCGTTTGACCTTGAGTAAACAACAAAACAACAAAAGCACATGGGGAGAGAGAGAGAGAGAGAGAGAGAGAGAGAGAGAGAGACTGCAAACAAATGCTTATGTGACTTGTATTACCTGCCCATAAACAAGGTGGAAGTAAGAGAAAATTATGTAAGTGAGGTGTATGAACCCATGTTTATGCAGATGAGATATCATTTGCAAGTTGTCAGTTTTTCTTCAAAGGGAAGGGGGAAACATCAAAGAGACCGCATAGGATCGTGAATGGGTCATTTCACTAACAAGAGACAAACGGAGAATATCAGACAGCAGAGTCTTCCAGCAAATCCTCGGATGAATGATTTGTGCAGGAGGATGCAAACACTTTTTTTTTTCTATTATAGTCTTGTTAGTGCTGCTTTGATGAATGTTTACAGCTAATTATTCTTCCTTTTGCTCCTGCTGTGATTGGACATATCCAGAAAGTAAAGCGAGATACAGTCAGATATAATAACCTTTAGTCAACCAAAGTGCTTAATTGGACTTTGCTTATTGTTGGAACAACAATTCCCAAGCAAACCGTGAATACCGTGCCATTATATCTTGACATTTTCTGTGGTTAGTAAGGTTTAACTTTTCTGCATAGTTCTTATTGTTGAAATTGTTTTTCTGTCTTTAAATATTTACAGTGGTAGTCAAAAGTACAAAAATATGTACAGTTGTTTTGATTTATACCTCCAGGCTGCAAAACAACTTTTTGGTTAAGGTCGAGGAAAATACTGCGGTTTGGTTTAATCTGGAAAAAGTGCCACTGTTGACTTTATGTGCTTTGAATTGTCTATTTTGAGACTATGCACCACTAACAGTGTTAGCAGTCGATCAATACTGAAATATTGATACTCCCAATATCAGATATTTCTGTTCTAGGGGAGGAACAGGAAAACAGGAGCCTGAAGTAACTATACTATCGGGATCTTGTCTAAATGATGCCCAGTTGGTAGGAACTACTTATTCCTCCACCAGTCATAGTCCTTGTATTGTAAAACAGCTGTATTAATGTGTAAGCATCACTCAAGCAAGGAAAAACAATGGTTAAATGGCAAAAACAGACATATGTGAAGCTAATACAGTTATTAGGCGTGATGTGTGTGAAGCTAATACAGATGTGGCCTGTGATGTATGTGGGAAGACAGTTTTAACAACCCACAGTTTGATGTATTATATTCATTATGAAGCTATAATTTGAAATGCACTATTTTGTGTCACACAAGATTTTGTAGAAAGGGTCACTATCGTCAATAATAGTCCTAACTGGTAACTTATCCCAGCTTGGTCCAGAAATGTTTTGTACCAAATATGGTCACAATTGATAAAATATGTAGGACAAGTGACAAAATAAATTATAATAAATACAAATAAAAATGAGGTGGCATCTCTATAGATGCAGATAGCCATAACTTATTTTTACTCATAAAATCCAGGAAAAAAGCAACACCATCTGGACAAATGGCACCAAATTCAACACTGAATTTCATTGGGTCCCCTGCAATACACAAAGCTTTCAAATTGCACAATATACAAAATATATAAAGGCTATTTTCAGGATGTGATAGTGGAAAAATGTAAGTGAATATACACCATTGTATGCAAACAGAATGGGTTATGGACGATCTCATTGATTAATAGTACAGTGAAACAAGAAACAAGCTCAAGTCATAGCACTGGGCCTTTTTATTACAAATCTTTACATGGTGCCTTTCACCATTCTGTACTATTTTATGTCATATTCTGGTGTGATTTTACTCCTAAATTTTGAAACATGCTGTTTTTGGTTATAAAAGCACTAAATTGACTCAATTGATCAAAGCTTTCACCACATTTCTGTCATGATTGTCAATTTTGTTCTGGGGCAGCACAAAATCACAGTATCTCAGAAAGCACAGGTGTTTTGTTTTTTGTTTTTTTTGTCTGTCTCATAACTATTCATGAGTCTCTCTTCTGATTAGCTGATGTTCACTTGGGAGGAAAAAAAAAGAAAAGTTGGTGTGGAAAAATTCAGAGCCTCTACAGGCAGAGGGAGCTACTGCATGACCTCACAAAGTCAAGGATGTAGAAACAAGTCTAGGTTCTAAATGTAGTCTGTATGTATTTCCCAGGTTTTCTAAGTTTTTAATGCATAGGACACATTTACTATATAATCTAGACCTTAAAAATGAAGAAAGATGAAGGTATATATTTCCTTATATGGGAAATTTAAGTTAGTTATTCCCATAATAAGCATTTCTTTGTCTTTATCTCTGGACAGGATGAGTTAATAAAGCCGATCTCTCTCCATTTTTCTGTCATATATTATGAAGGCAACTGGTTTTATTTCTCTTACTGTTAACTTCTTATCAAATTAAGCTTTGGTAGCTTATTTAGTATATTTGTTTTAAATGAATTGATGGGAACACACACATTTTCTTTTTTTCTCTCTCTCTCTTTTCATTTTAAAAGTGTGCTTAACATCCACCTGATCATTAGATGAAACCAGAGCTACTGCGTGAGAGAAAGAAAAGGGAATGAGGGCAAAGAGAAATGTGTACTACAACAATATTTTAATCGGTTTACAATATATTGATCTGGTCCTCTTTATCTGCAACAAATAAAATCTCCAGGCTGGTGGCAGCGTTGTCTGTTGTACCGTATTCCAGGCAGAATGGGCATAATGACGAGGGAAGAGCAGGGGCGCGCTGCCAGGCACGAAATCAATACCCCAGGAAATAAGATGCAAACCCTGCAACTGCTGCAGAGAAACAGATTTACTGTGTTTGTGTGTGTGTGTGTGTGTGTGTGTGTGTGTGTGTGTGTGTGTGTGTGTGTGTTGGCGCCTGGAGCGGGTGAATGAGTGTGAGTGCTTGTTTCTGCATGTGAAGTGCAACTTAACGGTCCTGTCGACAAGGGTGGACTCAAACAAATCATATTTCCTAACAAGGACAGTGTTCCAATGCATTTGAGTGTCAGGAAGTGGAGAGCAAGACGCAACCACATAAAAATATATCGCTGTTCCTAGTAAACACAAGTACATTACGCAGCTCTGTGTTGTCTGAGCAACAAGATGTGTACATTCCGTACATATAGGTAGGTGAAAATAACTACCTCATTGTCAAATTTGTCAAAAGTATTCACATTTATTACTCTGGGAGAAGTATAGATACTATGCTATACGAATACAAATTAAACAATTCCTGTTTTCTTCATACTCAAAAAGTAATTAGATCCTTTCAGATTAAGGAAACATGTGGATTATATCTGCAGTGTTGTACTTGCTACATTACCTGATTTCTTTTTCTGCTCCTGGTATTTCTTTGTGTGTATGTTTAGGACGTGTGTGTGTGTGTGTGTGTGTGTGTGTGTGTGTGTGTGTGTTGCTGAAACCTGGTTGAACACCAGCCATTTAAAAATGGCTCCAGATTGAGTGTGTGAGAAAGCAGCCAGCTCTAAACATTTTTTTTTATATATATATATTTTAAATAGCGAAAATTACATTATTAAACTGAAAAAACGGCAAAACAAGTCCCCTTTAATAATTGAATTCTGACATATTAACATCATAAATCACACTTAAAAGAACACACACATAGGCTGCCTCTGGCTGCAGATTTGTGCTACTGTGTGTTCACATGGTCACGCTCTGCATAATGTCCCAAAGAAGCAGCTTTCTATTGGCTGAGGTAATGTCATATAACAGTTCCTTTATAAAAACAATGATTTATTCATACATCACTTTTCAAGGAAGTGAACGATGCTTCACATAGAAGATGGTAAGGAAATAATTCTGTTAATAAAACACACAAACAAACAGTAATGAGAGGGGCGACATGATTGGCTGATGTTATCTTGATTGGAAAAATAGGAGGTGTGCTTGAAAATACCACAGTTCACATGCAATTTAAACAGGGTCCTCTAACTCACAACTGCCATAAGCTTCCAAATGTTGTTTTTTATTACTTTCTCGTAATTCACGTAAATTCACGTAATTTTCCAGAATGTTATCTGGAAAAACCTAGCTGTTTTTAATCCTATATTGTTCTAACATATTAAAATCACTTTCTTCATTGAACCATAAACTATTTTTGTATCCCTATTGTTCATTTACAGCTTCTACAAAACAACAAGCATTGTTTTCTATCACCACTGAGTTAATTCAGAATGCAAATAGCTGCAAATATGTCCACATAGTGCTGATATTCCTGTGGGAGGGAGTATTTCTGTGTCAAAATGTGTCACAGAAGGCCTCCACGTCCAAATTATTTCATTACTCTTTAATGAATTCAATTAAGTGGAGTTGATTGACAGCTCAGGCCGGCCCAGTGGAACTGCTGCTGTACTTAAAACATGCTGCCGCATGAATCCAGCTGACAAGACTACCACTGTACCTTCAGGTTTTATATTTCACAGCTACACCTTCAGTGCTGAATGATATAATCAGGTCAGATACTGAGAATGCAGCAGGCTGGTGGCAGGAAGCATTTCATTTTCGGGGGGCAGTTGGAAGTCAGAGCTGAAAATGATGTTCGCTTGGAGACACAGATAGAGACTAAGGCGCAAAGGCAAATTCGAGTCTGTTTATTCAGTCCAAATCAAAACCAGGCAGGCAGCTAATAAGGCAGAAGTACAGAATCTTGAAGCAAGTTCACTCACACTTTAGCAATTGTTCCAGAATGGCTTTGGGTAGATCCAATAGTTTTGAACTTCAACACAAGTAGATTTCCCCATTGTTCATCAATGGAGAGGCTCCAATCCCTCTGTAGAAGTTAAATGTAGTATAATAGTCTGGCAGGGCCAGGCTAAGAGGATGGTATGTGGGCAGTGGAAATCTTTATGTTGGCAGGCTGGAATATATGCAAACAAAGTGATATTTCTTAACAACAACAACAAAAACTAATAACAAAACAGCTGCAAAGCATGCATAGCAAAATTCAATAAAAATAACTTCAGATATAAAGACTAACAAATAAAATGTGCAGCCTCACAGCGAGCTGCTGCCTCCTCTCTTCCTACTGACCACTGGATGGCATTTCATCTCCTCTTCCTAACTTAACGGGAACGTTTTATCTGCTCATATACAGTAAGTATGGGGATAATCTACCCAGATACTTTAGACTGACTTTAGGCTTTAGTAGAGAGAACACCACACACACACATGGTCTCCAAATCAAATGACCTGGGCGTCACTGGCCAGGGTGTTCTGTCTGAGAGGGGGTCACTTCAATGAAAAAAAATAAATAAATAAAACGTATTACGAGGGATAAGATTATTATTTTTTCAGTAATGTTATTTTGCCCTATGAATTGTTTTATATTAAACAACTAACTGTAGATATTAAATTTCCTCACCTTTTTTTTGTTCATCATTAGATTATGGAACTTACTATGGTGATAAATCTAACAATAAATTGGAAACAGGTGCAAAGGCTGGATGAAACCATGTGACAGACCAGCAGTATGAGACCCCTGTGATAGACTGTTTTCACTGTGGCAGTCATATTAACATTAAATAGTATTTAAACAGGTGTTATTGGTGATGATAATTAGGTTTCATTCCTTTCAGTGTAGCAGAGACTTTTTTTTAGTAAGCCAGCATCCACCTGACTCGCAACTTTAATTACTTTCATTGGTAACATATGTTTCCATACTATCTCTTATCAAAATGACAAATTAGTGGAAATTACAACTGAAATGTGGGAGATTAGGTTTTTTCCAGTTTTCTATTCGAGTCGTGCTTTCCTCGGATGCACCACGCTGCATGGAAACTTATTTAGCAGTGCAACTTTTCGAGACTTTCTCAATATTTAGAGCACAAAGCGAGAGCCGTGCAATTTTAAAGATCTGTGTGCTGAAAGCTGTGGACAATGGTTCACACATCTCAGCTCGTCTCTCTTTTCCCCTCAGGCATCTGCAGCATGAGGGTGACAGTGAGTCAAGGTCCTTTTATGTTACAAGGCTTCAGTTTGACTCGTGTGAACAATTCATGTAGCTTAATAACTGAAACGTCACGCGTTTCAGTACTTTTCCCACTTTCGATTAAGAAGTGTCTGGCAGTATAACAGCCATGTGTGTACCAATGTGGCCAAAACTAACTTCTTTTTTTCTTTTAAGTATATATTAGGTCCAAAAAAATGGTTAAATAATAGTTGAAAAGGTTAAAAAAAAAAACAGAAATAACATGACATATGTGCTTAATACAGCTAGAATATACAACCACTATATAAAACATAAGGCAGGTGGGGATCAGAGTAACAGGGGCCTGACATGCTGTAACTGGGGTGTGAGTTTGATCTGGAAACGAAAGAAAAGACAAACATGACAGTGATGTTCTGCTCTGCCTTTGATTCACGCTGGTATGAACACAGGAGGCTCTGGCCCACCCCGCATCTGTCCGCCCACCCGGCTTCCTCCGTCCCTGTCCCTTCCACTGAGCTGGGAAGCGTCCAGGGTCTTATGTGACTCTCTGGCAGCTGGCAGCCGGCCCGTCACTCAGGGCACAATCTCTGCATGCTGGCTGTGGAAAGAATGAAGCTCCATCATCAATTAATCATAAATATGACACCTCCCTTGGTGCAACTGAGAAACAGATTCCTTTTGTACTGAAAATATAAGTTTTGAAAAGCTGTCCTCATAAAAGTCCTGAATTGAATAGTTAAAGTACTTAAGTATTATCAGCAAAATGCAGTGATGGGCAAGTTACTTCAAAAAATGGTCATATGCTATTTATTACTTGTTACTGTCATTTAATTCTATCATTTCAATATTACTGTGTTCAAAATTATGGCATTGCACTACTATTGCATTACTTTTAAGTTACTCTCAACAAAATAAGTGGCAATCTAAATATAGCCCACCTTTGTCATTATTGCTGAGAGTCACAACAAGGATCTTGCTGACAAGTTTGCTGTCGAAAGGCTGGTGATTCCACTGTTGAAAGTGTTTTTTGTGTTTTCAGCAACACACACCGACACAAGTCTCCTAACCTCTTGAGACTGAAGAATCTCAGAGCAGGGGAATGTTAATTTTGGCTGTTTTGTGTTTTTATCTCCACCCTCATGCTCCGCTTGCTTCTTTGCTAACTTCATGTTACTATGGCATCTCTGTAAATGGTACATGTTCGGTGATATTTTGGGAAGTGGACAGTTCTTTAGGTGTGGCACATAAATATAACTATGATGTTCTTCAAATCCTTGCGTTTCACATAAAGTAATGAGCGTTTACCCATCTGGAGAATGTGCTATCCAACGAGGTTCACTCATCTCTGTCTTCTTTCTGACGAGCCAAAAGAAAAAAGGAAGTGAAACATTTTGCACAGACATGTTACTTCTGCTGATCTTGCAGTAATTTTAGTGAATTTGTATGAAGAAAAACAAAAACAAAAATAAATGACCACTTCAATCCAGGTTAAAAATAGTTTTTTTCCTTTAATGCCTTACGTTACTGCGTTACAAAAAAAGAAAAGAACAATGCATAACAATAATTTATTACTTTTTTACTTTATTACGTGTTACTCCAAACACTGGAAAAATGTTCCAATGTTTCCAAAAGTATCAAAAGTGAAAGTATTCATAATACAGACTATTATATTAATCTAATGTATTATAATATTCTATATTTTAATGTAATATTACTGCTTGTGTTGAATCATTTAATAAATGTTACAGCATTTTAATTTATCAATGCGGAGACAATTTGAGATACTTTAAGTGTATTAATAGTAAAAGTACTGAATACTTTGTAAGATCATAATATATATATGTGTGTGTGTAACAGTTACTTTACAAGTCTTTATTCCATAACAACTGTCTCACAGTCAAGCGAATGAAACTCAAAGATCGATCCAAAAAGAATTTTCTCTACTTGACCCCTAAGGGGCTCCATAGTATTCATAATATAGGATATGCATATACTCACATATTGTTTTGTAATTTCTAATGAGACAGAAGGACTAGATTTAATTTCAAGGATTTTAAAAGATAATGTAACATATCAGACACACTTTAAAGTACATCTTAATAAAAATGCACAATTTCCAGGCAACCAAATAAAATAAATAAAAACCTCAAGGCATTAGTGGCCTTACAATTTGTTTGTAGCAATGTCACAGTGACAAGTTAAGTAAGGAAATGGACTAAAAGCTCTGTAGTGAAATTAAATGGACTTTTTTTCTGTCTTTGCTGTTTCTGTAAATGTGTCTGAGGCTATTGTGTTGTCTCTGTATATTGTATTGTCTATACACATTTCCACAAACCACATTCTACATTAGGGACAGTCATGATTATCTATGACAGAGAGGATCCTTTATTATCTTGGGAAAAAGGGTTTAAAAGACTGAAACAATGCAGTTCCAGAAAACAGAAAACCTCCTGACTTTCTGCGTCCTACACACACACTCGTTATTTTCTCGGAGATTGGGGATGTTAAGCCCGTGCCTTGACTGCGGTATCTTATTTTTTTTTTTTCTCTGTAATTTAGGAGCATTTCTCTGCCCTCCTTAGGGCCTCCACTCATTCAATGTTGGATCTAGCAGTGGGTGGGAGACTTGGGAATAAACTCTTAAAAAGGTACATCCATGCAAACGAGAGCAAGAGTAAGATAGGTGCTCATTTATTCCTAATATCAGAGAAAACAAAGGAGTAAAGAGAAACCCAGTCTCCGAGATGCAGTCGTTAATATGTTCACAAATTACTCGGATTATGTCGGATTATATGTGGTGCTTTTATGCTTTGAAAATGTGTTAATGGATTTGTTTTTTATGAAAGTGTTGCATGTGTCCATCTACACTGTGTGCACTTGTGTTTGCTCACATGACGGTGAGTATGAGTATATAAAGAATGCAGAGTGATAAATGACCTCCTAGTCCCAGCTGTCAAAGAGTTGAGGTGTCGGATCGATGGCGGAGAGGTGGAATGGAGGCTTGTTTCTGTGGATAATATGATTTGGGAGCGGCTATTTTTAGAAAAACAGAAGGAAGGTGGAAGGAGAGAGAGAGGCTCAAATGACTGCAGCGTGTTTGGCAGACAGGACTACACACACACACACACACACACACACACACACACACACACACACATAGATGGGAAAATGTTTTTATTTCTCCAACATATTGTTCATTTCTTCTGCTCTAGTCATTGTCTGCTTTCTTTAATCAAGTCAATGAGTGAAATGGGTGAAAACAAGACTGCTCACTGGAAAAAATGAAGTCATAGCCCATAATATAAAATAAACATGTTCATTCATCAAATTTTGATAAACACAGCAAACATATTGATCCGAAACACTTCTGAATGCAAAAACATGCACAAAAATATGTCTGAACACTCAGTGAGTTATTTGAAGCATGTGCAATTTGTAGTATTTGCAAAAATAAATAAATATAATAATGGTCAGTATCGCTATTACTGTATAGATTTTATTTTAGATCAATTTAAACAGTAACTCTTTTAAAGGGTTATTAACGCATATCCATTTTGATGCCACTAATTATTTTGATGCACAATCACACAATTAAAAAAAAATGTGAAAGGAAATTACCTAAAACTCAGAGCATCTGATTTCACATTAAATCGTCTTTTGAGTTTTTGGTGGTTATCTATGTGATTCAGAACAAAACAGCTACAACAGCAGTTTCTCTCTCCTGAATAACCTTGCATGCACTTTCCCCCCCCCTATTTTCCTCACTGCTGGTAGCTGGTAGTCCTCTCTTTCGCTCTCATCTCTTTTAAAACAACAGCCTCTCATTTAAGCCTCATCAAGCAAGAAAAATGTCCTCTTCTCCACAGAGAGCACTTCCCTTTTTAATGAATGAAGCCAGAACTCGGACAGAAAGCAACAGTAGTGACTGAGCGGGTCTAGTCCATCAGCAATCATAGTTACCTATGGATCACATGCTTTGACTAGAACAACATGGGATCATAGGGGTATTAAAAGTTGAAAGATATCCCATCACAGTGAATTTAGAACGGATCAAACATATGTGACTCATCATGATTAACTTTGGACCAATTTTTGAATCGAAAATCCTGGTATAACAATCACAAAAACACCATTACAGGTAAAATCCCGCCTTCAAGCTCAGGTGTTGAAACAGATAAAAAAGAATCAAATTGACTTGAACAAATGATTACAGGTTATCTGATTACATTTTGAAAACCAAATAACTTGACAAAATGGAACCAATATAGTCGTTAATATGCTTTAATCATCAGAAGAACTTCACTGTCACCGCTGGCCACATCTGAAGTGCCGCTGTTGGTTTAAAATTGCATTTGAAGTTCAGTATTTAGCTGACGTTTTAGCAGCTGCCTTGTCCAAAGGCTTCCTGCCAAAAGAGATGAATACAGACGTAATACTATGAGATACAAAGGATTATAGGAAAGCTGATGCAATAGTTTCAAGAAAAAAGAACAGATATCGCCTGAATCTGCATTCGTAACCCAATACAAATATTGTACGGGGTGACTATGGCTCAGGAGGTAGAGCTCCACTAATCAAAAAGATTGGCAGTTTGATTCCAGTCCAGCTCCTCCAGTCTGCATGTGGAAGTGTCCTTGGGTAAGAAACCAAACCAGGGGGAGAGAAGGGGGTGTATTGTTGCTCTCTGCTGTGCGGGATCAATGTTTCCTTGTGATAACAAGGTCAGAGCTGCCAAACTGTGCTGTACATGATATACACTAATCTATAATCTAATCCATATGAGCTGGCTAATATAAAATACATAGTGCTGTCAAAATTAACACTTTTGAATTATTTAGTATTTGCGTTTTTCGAAAATGTGCAGGATTAATGCATTATTGTATTTCAGAATCAGTAATGCACTGTTTTAAACACAGTGTGAGGATTTTGGTATCATTATTTAACTAAGAAACCGCAGGCATCCGCTGATCTCAGCCATGTAATGACAGCTTGTGTTGAAGTGGGCTAAATGATGCAAATTCAGCCATATTTCTGATGAGTTACTACATTAGGCTTCTGACGCAATGAGCAAACACATTGTACCATAAGAACACTGGAGTGATACTTGCTGGAAATAGCTAGACAAGTCATTTACTACATTAGCAATGTATAGAGTGTATTTCTGATTATTTTAAAGTTATATTCATTGAAAAAACAATGCTTTTCTTTCAAAAAAAGGACATTTCTAAGTAACCCTAAACATTTGATTTGTAGTGCATATATTGATGGTAATCCATAAATCATGATGTTTAAAAAATAAATCACCAAAAATCCATAATAATTTAGGGGTACAGGGACAAATTCACCTCCAACTGATGAGTAGTAGGATTAGCTGCCTGTCAACAGCCAAAGCAGAATGAATCCGTCTGATTGCTCAGCTGGGCTGTCCGTCAAAAGGCTGAGTCGCTGCATATAACCGACACCAAGACGGCAGATTACTGTGGCATGTGAAGAGTATGGAACCGAAAGAGCCACCAGAGAACCCAGCGGAAAAGATCAGAAAAAAGGATTTAGTGAAAAAATTACAGTGGGCTATTTCCGAATGAGTGAGTGGTCCCTTGCGTTGCACCATCTTGCTCCAAGTGTTGGACCGGGTGCTCCCCCATGCTCATGGCATGCTGACTCGCTTACTTCGCTCTTGTAGCAGCATTCCTGTTGGACAGGTCATTTTATAGTTTCTGTCTGTGGTAATACTGAGGGCGGGCAAGGGTAGGGCTCATTAATCAAACTCTGTTCAGAACAAAGTGTTTGACTCAAACGAACGCTGCCGATTGCTCTTTTAAGGCTATAAAGGTTTTGCTATTAGGCCTGTCAATGCTAATAAGCATATCTCCTCTAAAATAAGAAAAGATAGCAGCACTCATGATCGTTTCTTAGGAATTTAGTTGTTTTGGGCATTGGCTACAGCCCACAGTAGCCTGGGTTAGTGTGAGGAATAAAGTAGCAGCTAAACTTGCTAATGTATGAGGGTCTTTCAGGGATATTATTGAGAATAAACCATTCACATACTATGGTAAAATCCTCACATGCTTACAACTGAAATGCTGTCACATACAACTGAGATTTCAGTGTAACCAGAAGGTGTTTCAGTGCAACTGGAAAGCGGCTTGGAGTACGAAATTAAACAGCTTTGGAGCACGCATGTCTTCCTAGGCTTTCTCTGGTCACCTTACTTAAGATGCTGTGTGACTAAACATCATTTTTGCGTCTGCATTTCAGTTTTGTGAGAGCATTTCACTTGTGTTAGACAGCATAACATTTCAGTAGTGTTTGTGAAAGCATTTAATTTGTAATTGCGTGAGGTTTTATAAACAAAACACATGCAGGTACTAAGGTAACCTGCATATGTTTTGTTTTATATGCGTGTCTGAATAATTTCCTTGCTGGCCACTCATACTAACAGCTTTGAATTCTAATAAAAGTGCTGGGAAGCAGCATGAGGAGGAGCGGCGTAGTACGGCTTTACACTGTAATGAAAGCGCTGTTGCAGGATAGCGCTGGGATACGTAAGTCTATGGGAATTTAGCTTTTAATGAGAATAATGCTTTGAATATCTCTCAAAAAATCCACAAAAAAGGATGCAAACCATTGTGATATGCACAAACTATATCCAGAAGCTGAGGTTGCTATGACAAACAGTCAGACAGATATGTGAGGCAGATGCATCTTGCTTTATAGATAGATTAAATTCTTTTGTGTTCATTCTACATTCAAACATCCATCATTACAAGCATTAATATTAGGAATAAACAATACAAAACAATTACTGGATTCATTTATTGTGACTAATTTCAGAACGCCTTACGATTAATTTGTTCATTTTTTATAATCGATTGACAGCCCCATATATAATAAATCATATTTTATAAGCTCATCATATGTGTTGTTTATCTGGAAAGTAACTGGCATCTATATTACATGACATCATTTATAAAAATGTTATACATTAGTTTAAAAGCTTATAAACGTACAATATCTTCTTTTGTAATTGAGTGGTTTACAATTATAAAGTAGGACAAAATGGCATATTTCAATGCAGGAACCTCAAATTTGTTGTTATGTACACAGCTTCAGTAACGCGACTGTGTATTTCCACCACTGTCGGTGTATGAAACATTTTAATAGTATATCACTTGTAGAATATTTAGTTTTTCATGTGAGAAAATGAAAAACTTCCAGAGGTAGTTTGGATAATCTGATCGCCAAAGATCGGATGCATTAACAAGTGGCACTTGATGTGTCTGTGTGGACCTAGCATGAAGCAGCTAACACCCAGGACACTTGTTAACACCAGATGCCAGTGTGTCGACATGTAGTGAACATGTTCCTCTTGTTCTCTTGTTCACAGTAGATCTGGGATGGAGAGACACAGAGACATGGTTCTTTCAAAGGCTCTAAAACATGTGCTAAAACACTGGCACAGGCAGTTGATTTTCTACCAGATTTTACATCCCTGTGATGCAAATGAAGCCAGTGCCATCCCAGCACATTCTGGAACTTCAACAAAGGAGTGAAGACTTTGTACATGTCATATTGTCATTCTTATTTTTTTTAATTGGCAGAAATTTCAAACAACCTTTATTCACTTTGTAGTTATTGGGTATTATCTGTAGAATTTTTAGGTAAATATTAATTAAATCCATTTTGGAACAAGGCTGAAAGATAATAAAATGTGTAAAAAAAAAAAAAAAAAAAAAGTAAATCCCAATGAATAATTATATTAATACATTTTATTTATCTGAACCTTTCAGGACACCCAAGGTCACCTTACAGAGCATATAACAAGCAGTCTCCAAATTAAAATAAGACTTCAACACGATTCAATACATTCTGGATGCATAGATATAGAATTAGCTGGCTGAGGTTGTAAATGTAGGCTGTGATTAATTAGGGATAAAAATTAAGCTTATCTTATTCATAGACGGCTAAGCCAATAAGTTTCCTGAAGGCTTGCTCAGCTGTAATGAGGAATGAGCAACATATTTACAGAAAAATCTATGTTTGGACATGTCCCACTTATGCTTAAAAGAGCTCTAGCTATCAGTTTTAGAAAGAACTTTTAAGGTTGTTGTTTTTTTTTGCTTTCTTTCTTCTTTCTTTAAATTTAGACCATTAAAGGAAAAGTGGTAATGAGAAAAAATGGAAGCATACATTCCCCCGAGGCTTTCTATTGCAGCTGAATACTGATATTGTAGAATTTCAGCGGCAGAGGCTGTTCACTTTTTTCATGTTTTTTTTTTTTCTAATGGACAGCTTTCAGAATACGATTATTATACTACACTATAAAAGATGGTTGGTTTAACATTACAAGCCTGTAAACCTAATCAGTGATTGTGAATCACATATTTTGAGGTGCTCTAAAGCGTTAGTGCCTACACATTAGTGTTTAGCTGTATCACCAGGTCTTGTTTTCACCTCTTTCACACACACACACACACACACACACACACACACACACACACACACACACACACACACACACACACACACACACACCTACACACACACACTCACACTGCCTCTTTGAATTGTCACTTTTTGGACATATGTATGAAATTGAAAACAAATACTCATATTAAATTCTTAAACCTCATGAAATATATGGTTTAGATAGAAAAAAAACACCCTTCATAGCTCTGCTACAGATGGTTTAAATGATGGTCTGGACCTGAAGTATTGTATTGTAAAAAAATAGATAGATAGATAGATAGATAGATAGATAGATAGATAGATAGATAGTTCTTGTAAGCAAGCAGAGTCTTTTGAAAATAATTTCACACTTAATTCTGAAGCCCACCAACAAAACACCAGGTAAGCAAGTCATCTGTTGATCATTACTGTTTTAATCTTCTTTTCCCTAAGAATCTCACCACTGGGGCCTCAGTTTTTACTGAGTGCTGTGGTGCAGAGTTGAGAATTCTCACCAAAGCCTGGTACATATTTCTCCCTCTCTGCCAATATTTACAAACAAATTAAACAATTTGGTTTCTTCATACTCAAAAAATAATTAGATCCTTTCAGATTAAGGATAAATGTTGCACTTGTGGTTACCTGGATGCATTAAATGTGGACTATATCTGCAGTGTTGTACTCGCAAACATTACTTGATTGCTTTTTCTGCTCCTGATTTCTATCTGTGTATAATTGTAGGGCAATTTTGTGTGTGTGTGTGTGTGTATGCGCGCACCCACTTTCTCTCATAATTTCATGCACACACGGCATAAAATAGGAAGTTTACTGTCAAATTAAATCAGTTTTCTCTCTTATTATATTTTTATTATCTTTTATTCATAATATATGTAATATATGTTTTATTTCACTGGTTCAATTTATGAAAAAAATAATACATTTTCCTTTATTATTGTTTATATTGTTTTCTTAGGTGAGACACTCTCATAAGGCTCTTAGGGATTTTTATCTTACCTCCACAGTCTGTTTCATATTATTGTTTCATTCTCTTTCTGTTGTTTCATTGTGCAAATAAATTAAATTAAAAGGATGACGGTGCACAATTGAAAAGTGTAAAACTTAGGGTCATGGCAGACATCAGTAAACAAACTAAATATTGGTAATTTCTAGTAAATTTTCTATTATTTTCCATTTATTTTCCATTTCAGCAATCAGCCTTCATCAGCAAAATTGAGATGACTCATATATACACAGGTGAGATTCAAACAGCATGACACTTGATTAAAGACACCTGTGAAGATAGGTGTGGTTACAAATGAGAAAAAAAAATACTACAAAATATAAATTATATATTGAAGTAGGACCACAATAAATATAATAAATGTAAGATTGTCTAAAAATATTGCTTATGAAAATAATGTATAAATACACAAGCACTCTCAATAGTAAAAAAAACTATAAAGGCACTATACAAAAGCAAGCCAGTTTACATCTGTAAATGAATGATTGATGATGATGCAACAGCAGTTCATTTACATTAACCATATTTCAGGTTTTCATTCTGAAACCGACTCGCTGATACTGATGTCATCAATAAAAATCAAGAATGTGTTGGTAAAATTCAAACACCTGCTCCTAGAAGCCAGCTGACATCTGTAAACTAATGATTCTTTGTGCATAGATACAATTCATAACATAGTTGTCAATATCTGGCAATTTGAATATGCATGTAAGAAATCTAGAAGGAAGAATGCCAGGTATACATGTGCACGTGCGTGTACACACACACACAGCTTCTGAGACATCAGGCAGCCCGCGTGTAGAGCCGTGGGCAGACAGCAGCCTTTTAGACCAGATCAAAGTCCAGCCGGCTTCATAATGAATACATCCAGCTGGGTTCCACAGAACAACCAAGAAACACATGGGGAGAGAGGCTGAAAGAGAAAATGTAAAAGTGATGGTACCTGCAGAGACATGCATGCTTAAAATGTGACAATAACATATAGCAATCCAAAGAAATGGCTAATCAACAACCAGATTTGCCCAGAAATCCTCAGTAACATAGTTCATCTGTTGACTGTTGTGTAATTTTACTACTCTATTGCTTTTTTTCTTTAATATTGTACCTATAACTTGTCTATTTTTATTGTAATTCAAAATATTGTAATAAATTTGGAATTTATTGTTTCTTTGTTGACTTTATTTCTAAGACCTGCCAATAGGAAATTGCCTTTGGCTACAATTGGATGCATTTACATTTCATTATAAAATGTTCCTTAATGTACATTGTCCCTCTGTAACAAATAAAGGTAATTAAATGAAATAGGTTTGATCAAGTGCTAAACATGCCTGATGAGCAGCAAAAATAACCTTTATTTTCAATCTCCTATTTGCCAAACTTAGGCTGGCCAGAAAACAAACAAATAAACACAAAAATAACTGTAGTTACAATATGAAATGTATATGGCACACTTATACTGTAAAGGAGGATACATAGTTTTAAAAGGAATAACGGTTTCAACAAATGACACACATATTTAAAGGTACAACACCTAAATAATTTTCAATACACCCAGGCAAAGAGCATCTTTAGCCCAATGCCAGTGCTCAGTAATACAGAAAGCAGTGTGTGGTGAGAATTGTGGAGGTTGGGGTGGTGGATTTTACTTCACCTGACCTATTATTGGTGAGTTTTTTTTTTCTTTTTTTATATTATCACAGATGAAAGGTGAAAAGTAGATTATATATCCATCAGTCAAAATGAACATGGTTGCCCAAAACCACTGGTACACCAGTGACACATTTTGTCAATAGAGGATAATACTACAACCACCTATGCACCACCTAACATCTCAGGACAGCCTCGTTCATTCCTTCTAATACTGTTAACACAATGAAAATCGTGTTTTTTGGAGTTAATAGTCCCACAGAAATGCTGAAGATATTGTTTTTGGCATAAACACTGATATAGATATATCATTATAGGAATATCTATAATAGTGTTTTATGCCAAAAACTACATTGGCATAAACACCATTATAGATATACCATTATAGGGATATTTGAGGCCATGAATGTGGCAATTAGCAGGGAGCTGCAACCATTCATTACATTGTTATCCCTTTACAACTCGGTATGTCATGTGAATAGATTTGTTGACAGGCTCCAATCTTGCTGAAGGCTAATTTGCCAATTTTCTCTAAAAGTGTCTTTTGTTGCAGCTATGGACAATTATGGTGCAGTTCTCAAAGCAGAAAGTCAAGATTTTTTTTTTCTTCACATAGTCTCCTTAGTCTCGGTTACAGGAGCCTCTAGAACATCCACATTCAAAGCAATAAATGAAACGAACATACTAGAATATGTGACTATAATTTATTAATTAAAATAACAAACAAACACATACAGAACATGCATGAAAGCTCAGACCTGCATGGAGAACATATCGCATGAAATGGAATTTCATTTTATTACATCAATCTTCTGTTGTAACTCTGTTGTTCAGTGTTATGTTTTATTCTGTTGAGCTGAATCATAGTCAAGAAAATGCCTCTATTGCACCAACTTTGGGTCTGAATGTGAGTTTCTGCACTTGTGTGTGTATGTGGTGTCTTAAAAATGCAAGAGTTCATACCCCCAGCTGTTTGGTGCTAAAATTAGTTTCGTGGTTCCAACAACAGCAAACATTGGGAATTAAAAGAGAAAAAAAAAGGATGAGAAGAGAATGTTGAAAGCCAGAGAGAGAAAAAATGAGAAAGAAGAAGAGAAATGTGGATTGTAGGACAGAGAGAGAAGGAATGAGGGAGAGTGAGTGTGTGATGCATAATGCAAAAGTCTGCTTTCCAGTCTTAATGTTGCCTGGAGTGATTCATAACGAGCCCACCAGCTGAGCATAGGACATACACACACACACACACACAAAAACAGAAACACTCAATAAATGCACAAACTTACTTACTTAATAGTTAATTATTTCAGATGATAATAAATACAATTAAAATCTGCAACTGATATTACACCAGGGAGAAACACAGAGAGTGAAAGAGACACAGTAGCAGTGTATGGGAAGTCAGAGTATCGAAATACATCAGTTTATTTCACCTACATCCTACATTGTACAATCCCTATTTTCTTTCCTTATACATTTCAACATCATTTATAGAATAGTAGTCATAGGTGTTTCTAGCTCATTTTTGGGGATGCTGAAGCATGCCAAAATAGAATTTTTCCACTGCATTTCCTTTTTTACTAAGGTAGAAAACTGGCAAAACCATACAGTACCTGGTTGAATATTTTAAAAATACAGCGCAAAGGAAGGAATAATCTATAGGTCTATAGTCTTTTATTATTTAGTCTATTATTATTATTTTTTTATTCAATTTTTAAGTACTTTTCTTTTTTGAAGTGCATTTTTATTTATGTATTTGTATTATATAATAACACCATACAGACAAGAAGGAAAGAAGCAGAGACAAACATTTAAAAAAGGCAATTTCTGTGTGTGTTTTCCATTTTGTGTTTCAAAATACACATAAAAAAATGACCTTGGACCATTTTTGGAAACATACAGACTATGCAAATGTTGAGGAGCTGCTGTATCGAAATGACATCTTTTCCCTCAGAAATTAGGATGACAATATGTTTCTTTTATAATTTCAATCCATTCCTTTTTACTGCATCTTTTATAGAATTTGATGGTAGAGGCACACTTTCCCAAAAGACGTATTGCTTTGTGGTGGAATAAATTCCTTTAAAATGTAGAATACAGTAAAATTTTTCTCTGGGTGCTCAGCACCCCTAAACCTCTGATCTGAACAGGTAAAAAAAAAAGGTTAAATTCAAGTGCAAAATCAACTCTAAAGATAATTTCCACATTGCCAACCCATATTTTTTGTATCATATGACAATTATAAGAAAACTGAAGTCATTACCCAGTGATTCAGTGTTTCACTTCTGTAAATCATTCCATTTTCATGTGTGCATTGTTGTAGTTGCTGTCCATCATAGTTTTTGGAATGTCCATCTGGGATATGTCTTCTAATTGGTTAAATCCAGACTTAAGTGACCGATTGCCCGACACATCATGGTCCCTGATTCGCCTTTCCTGAAATTTGGAACTATGATTGTCATTTTCACCTCATCAAGGTCTAAGGATAAAAAAAAACAAACAAACATTGTATTTCAAATACATTTTATTGCAACTAAGGATGGTGTGTGGGAGTTCTCACTTCTTTTGCTTCTTTTGCTTCTTCTCTGGAAATTTCCTCCTACGAACCTGTCTACAAAAAAACAGAGGTGGGAGTGGGCCTTTATAGTCAATATTTACAGATTGTACATTTATACAAGGTCAATCTATTCATACATATCATATTAAGAGAAATATATCTCCATACAAAAGAAACCACAGGGTCATGAGCTTTAATGCTTTCATGTCTTTGGGTTTTGGTCAGACTGACCTGACCCATTCCTTGGTCATGTGAACTCACATTGTTCCTTGTATATCTTGAGTTCCACCTTTCCTCAATATTTTACATAACGCATCACTTAACCAAGGGTGACACGGTGGCAGGTTCAAGACCTCCTTGGTCCTGGGTCTGGGCCCTTTCTGTGTGGAGTTCCCAGGTTCTCTGTCTTCCTCCCACAGTCCAAAACATGCTGAGGTTAATTGGAGACTCTAAATTGGCCCCTAGGTGTGAGTGTGTGAGTGATTGGTGTGTGTGCCCCACGATAGGCTGGTGACCATCTGGGGTGTATCCCTGCCTCTCGCCTGTAATGCGCTAGGATAGGCTCCAGCAGACCCCTGTGACCTTAATAATAAACCCTAATAGAATAAGAAGATAAATGAATTAATAACATAACCAGGCCAAACTAGAACTGAACTGTAGTCAATGTCAGAGGCTGGTTCTACCATGTTGCTGATCCATGTAATATAACAAGAAAGACCCTGGCATTGGTTAAATTTGGCTCTGGAAATGTTTGTCTAAAGTACCATCAGACAGAGGATTTTACCAACAAACAACAATTTTACATGTTGTCATCTCATCTGACACCATCATCTCTCATCTCTCTCTCATCTCATCTCATCTCACACTGTTCTGTCTGTCAATCTCCGGCTCCATCCTTCCCTCACTCATGAACAAAGGCCTGAGATATTTGAACTCCTCCACTTGAGTCAGGACCCATGGCCTCAGATTTTGGAGGTGTTGATGCTAATCCCAGCAGCTTCACAATCACTTGCATCTTTCTCTGCCGCCATTACTTAATTTAGCGCACAACATCAACATCGTCATTCTCAGCCACACCCTCTCTTTGCTGATTGGTGCAGGCAAATATTTGTCAGGAGAAAAAATAAAAGAACAGTAGTATGTAGTATGTAGGAGGGTGGAGCCAAACTAGGAGTTAGAAGCTTGGTATTAAAAGAGTTTGTTCCAGAAGAATTGTTATCCTACTGAATATCTTTTGATCAGAAACAAATGAAAAATGCAGTACAATTTAACTGCACCATAAAATGCAGTCTACCAAATGACCATAAGATTCAACCACCTCCTTTTTAAAAAACATGCAAAACAAAACAACACAAACAAAAAAAATCAAAAACTCTTCTTGAAGCCTGTTTGCATGTACTACATTTCAAACACCAGGTAAAGAATCATATGAAGAGTTTTACAGATTGCTTGACAACTTATAGTCTTTTATAGGAGAAAGGTTTAGTCTTCTCCATATTCTCATCATTGATCTTTCTTCTCAAAAATATCCACTCCCTCCAAGGGTATAACTTTAGTTTGAGAAGAGGAGGGGCATCCTGCATTTATATATACATTAGGGACTATAGTAACCAACAAAATATCTTGGAAACAATTGATTTTGTTATAACCCTGAATCAAAGAAAAACATCACACTGAAAAAAACTGCCCCCTCCACTTCCTACTAAAACACCCACTGCGTTGTGTGTCCATCTGTAAACACTCATGTCCCACAATTGTGCTTTTCAAACCTGTTTATCTTTCCCAGAGTCCTGCCCTGCTTTTTTCTCTCCAGGTAGGTGGCTGTCCGCCCGAGGCCAGGATGGCCGCCCACCTGGAGCCAAGCTCTGCCCAAGGTCTTTTGCTGTTAGAAGACTCCATGCTACTGGAGGTTGCATGGCCCTGGGCGGATTCTGTTCTGGTAG
Organism: Lepturacanthus savala; assembly: GCA_030544235.1. Classification (NCBI taxonomy): domain Eukaryota; kingdom Metazoa; phylum Chordata; class Actinopteri; order Scombriformes; family Trichiuridae; genus Lepturacanthus; species Lepturacanthus savala. The sequence goes on along the minus strand of CM060464.1, from coordinate 20,791,853 downwards.
CACCTGGAAGTTGCCCTGGATCCTCGCCATCTCATACGTTGATATTATGAATCCTTATTTTTCTGCTTCTCCTGTTGTGTAATGCTGCATTCCGCAGTAATGCTGTTCAAATGTTGCATTCTGTAATTTGTATACTATTCAGTACATACATTGCAAGTATTGAGATTATTCCAAATATGTATTGCATGTATTTTCCTCAGTTTTTGGGGATGTTTTTGAATCTTTGATTTGTAATTTTGGGCTATACAAATGACTTGATTTGATTAGCCTAGCAATGTTGGGAAGCCCTTAGATACCTAGGGTCAAGTACAAGCACTATGGGCAGCTACATTCTTATATTCTCATTGTGTAAGACCTGCTAAGACCTCTTATCAGGCCTTTTCTGGTTCAACAACTGAAAAATGTTTCTCCATGAATTCTCTTCATTTGTACAGTATGTGAGGTAACCAGGTGTCCTTTTTAATTCGGAGCTGGACATCCTCTTCATCACCAACATACTGAGACGATGTGATTTTGATATTTCAAAAGACAAGCTGCTGCAGGACAGAAACTCTTCTAAAATATGTCTTTAATCCAATGGCTGTGAAGAAAGCAGGCAAAGCTGTCATACCAGGCTGCCTGTGATGTCAATCAAACCGTGCAACATGTAGGTCAGGTACTGCCAGATGGAGGAAATTGTCACAAAGTTGCAAGCTATGCAAAAGAGATAATGGACAGTGGTATTTGCTGTTGTTTAATTGTAATTTAATTGTATCTGATCAGCATTTACTTTAATGAAAAATCTATTTTAAATGGTTCGCCTCGACAATTTTCTGCCACTTACTGTAAATAGCGCAGCAAAACAATTGCATCTGGTAATGCGTTAAGGCAACAAAATGTAAAGTTAGTAAAGATTAAGGTCCATCTTTATGGATTATATTGATAGGGAATTGACAAAAAACACTGTTGACATATGGCACCTTTTATTTTATGCTTTTAGACATGCGTGTTTCTGTGACACATAAGGAATATGTCCTATACCTTAAAGGGAGTTTATGATCTATGAAACTGCGGAGGAGGTGACTCAGGCTGGGTCCAAGAGAAGGATTCCACCTGGAGATCATCAAGCTCCCAGAGATAATGATGGAAGACTCCCTATAGCTCACTGATCTCCAACCCCCGGGCTGCGGCCTGGTACCTGGCCGTGGGTTATTTGGTACCGGACAAAGACAAAATAATTTCCATTATTTTATTTTATTTTGAAGAGACTGACCACCCACCATAAAAAAAAAAAAAAAAAAAAAAAGACTAAGCTCTTTTCCTCTTCTTTTTCAACTTGTTTTGCTCCTCTCAAGGACACCCAGCTAATTTGTTTAAAAAAATCTGAAGGCTTGGAAGGTTTAGTTAATCGATATAGCTGTTGATCAATAACAGAGATGTTATTAACCTTGTGGTATAAATTGAGTGAAATAAAGACACAACCAGACATTTTGGTGCAGACAAAGGACCTCTTCTGTGACTCTCAGGATCCCTTGTACAGTATAGTCATAGAAGAGGCCTCTATGTTGGATGTCACACTAAATAATATTGATAAATAGCATAAATGTCATCATGATACATGCTTTTGTTCATTGTTCGCTGTTATTTACTCTCTGTTACAGGGAGGGGAATTCCTTCCAAGTTTATGAAAGAGGACTCTAAATCACTTTAATGCAATCTCGACATTTAAAAGTATCTTTTTATAATGTTAATGGATACTCAATGCTACAAAAAGGCAGAATTCAAGTATCCTCTTTGCAATAATCTTATCTCAATAATACAGAGCAAAATAAATGAAATAGAATGAGTTTCAAAAATGAGGCTGGAGTTTGGGGTGTGTCCTGCCTCTCCCCTGTAATGCGCTGGGATTGGCTCCAGTTAGACCCCCGTGACCATAATGAGGAATATTCCTACAAATCAAGACACTAGGGAGCAACCATAGAAATCAAGACAAAAAGGTGGATTTATTTTGATATTTTGATGAATGGATGGAACATTAGTGAGTCCTTTTTTCACAGGAAGAGGTTATTGTTTATTAATATATTTCAAAATAATGGAAGCAAACTTCTAATTCAAAAACTGGACTCATCTAGAGACTACGGTCTCTATTAAGAATTAAATATATATATATATATATATATATATATATATATATAATTTTTAATAGAGACCTTCATACTTTAGAACAGTTTCAGACTGCAGTCCATTATCACCAGTTAACCAAGATTAACACTTTGAAGATTAAATTCAAATATCCCAAATAGTCCACATCCACGGACCAAAGAAAATGTAAAGAACAAAATAAAAACATAATGAGACCTGAATAATAAGGGTGAGGTGACACCATGCTCTGGAATGCCCATAGGGAAAAATAATAGCTAGAAACTTAGACAGGAAAGGCTTCACAATTAGGAGGATGAATTAAAACTGTTATAGAAGACTAAATCAAACATTACAAAAATTACTAAGGAAATAGCCAGAATAAATACGCAAAAAAAGTTCACAAGATCACTGCAAACTAGTGATGACCTTCAAATTGATTTATTGTTAGCCTCACTGATATCTACCATCCATTACTAATGAACACAATAATAAAAAAAAATGATAGCAGAAGTAAAGCATATTACTTTACTTTTATATTTACCAATTTGGAGATTAAAGGCAAACAAGTCCCTGGGCATGGATAGATTTACCTCTGAGTGGTATAAATTGATCCAATAAAAATGAGTGGATGTGAAAAGGATGTCCACATCCTTACTGCTGAAAAGAATAGAAAAAAAAATATTCTAAACATCATCTGTTTAGAACAAGGCAGGTTTTATCAGAAGAAAACAAACACCGGATATCATCAGAAGAAGACTCCACATGATTACACATGTCACACAAAGAAAATATTCATCATATGCGGAGGAAGCAATTTATTCTGTCAAGCATTATTTCTTATACAAAGGGACATTGGAATTTTGCTTTCATTAATCTATTATCGAAATATTTAAAGCACTGTACAATAAACCATCCATAAGTATATAAATTAATGGTGATTTCTTGGTTAGGCTGTTGTATCACTTCTTTTCTCCCTGTTAATAGAACCCCTGAGCCAATGGTTTCGACAAAATGCTGAGATTAAAGAGATAGCTATGCTATCTGGGGACCATGCCATGACATATTGAGAACAATATGGTTATAAACGTCAGGTTATAAAAACTCAACATACAGAAACCTCTGTTAATCACATTCAAATTATGACCCACCCAGCTACATTAAACTGGTGCAAATACTCCTTTCAGCAAGCAAAAAGGCTGCCACAAGGGATTTGCTAAAACCAGAGCCACCTGCCATTGATGAATGGATAGGAATGAGAGGAAATATATATTATGAACAGTTGTCATTTTCCCCTTAAGGTCCATAACGGAAATATCTACCAGATATTCCCCAGGCCTTGGCCTTGCTTTAAAAGTGTAGGATACAGTGATATTGATATTTTGTAGGTGTTGAATGTGAAATCATGCTTTTCCAAATACAATATGTGCGGAACATATAAACAAACCTTGGATTTTCAGTACATATCAACATATTGATATACCTACCAACATTTTTGACTACCTGTCTGTATTAATCACATGTCTCACACAAGTACACTATTTCATTGTGAAAGGCTTGTCTGTCCCTAAACCTGAATTGAGTATGGCTTCATAAAATGGGGCCAAGTTTTATAATAGGTTTTCTATAACAAGCTAGCAAACTAAATTTATCATTTATGATGTTAAGTGTCTAATATCCAACACTGGCAGTTGCTTACAATCCAACGGGTATGTAAAAGATTAATCTAGTATATAGCCAACCCACATGGCGCCATGGCTTCCAATAAATGTCTGTTGTCTTTGATCCTGCATTTTCTCATGAATTTCTGGAGGTAACAAAGGCAAGTTCTCCTCTGATGTTACTGGTTGAATATAAACAAGGTTGCATGGTTCATTTCTTTTATCCAAGTGTATTTGATTTGCTTTTGTCAGGTTCTACATGTATTAAGTTAACAAAATTGACTGATTCGAAGCTTAAGGCTTCAACAACAACAGCTATTGAGTGAACCTTGAGGAGAGATTGCTTAGTCAACTGATGTTTCTAAGTAAGTCAAGAGTGACACAATCTTTAAAAACTCTTCTCTCTTAAGCTTCTTTTTGAAGCTTTAGAAATAACAGGGCATTTTGTGTCTGTTTCATTAATACCCATGGACTCTCCCTTTGATTGGCAAATTTGCATGGTTATAAATGGGGGTGGGTGGTGACTATGTATGACTATGTATATCATAAATTCACAGTAAGCCATTTTAGTCAAATTTTCTGATACAATTCATACCTGTGTGCATTTCTCAGTGGACTGGGTCATGCATGGGACAGTAGGTATATGACGACCCTGCTTAGACCCAATTGTCCAAGCACTAAAACTGCAATTGCTAGTTTCCCAATTTCCAATTCAGTCTGGTCCCAGGCAAATCCATTATTAACCCTGTAAAGCCTGAACCATGAAATAATTGACATAAAATTCTAATTCTTTGAAACTGGAGTCTTTATTGGTCCTTCAGACATAAGCAAAAACACATTTTGGAAGTATGTTTTTCAGTCAGTCAGTCAGTCATTTTCTATACCTGCTTATTCCTCATTAGGGTCGCAGGGGTCTGCTGGAGCCAATCCCAGTGCGTTACGGCGAGAGGCAGGGATACACCCCAGATGGTCGCCAGCCAATCGTGGGGCACACACACTATTCACTCACACACTCACGCCTAAAGGCACTTTAGGGCCTTAGAGTCCTCACAACTTATTTTTTAACAAACAAAAACATGTAAACACAAGATTGTTTAACACAGTAAACAATGAATGATCCACCAATGGAACTGTCAAGGTGGAAGAGCAACCTTTCAGTTAGTTTGGCTCATTTTTTGCTTTGCAACCTCTTTATTTTGCATGGTGGTTGTTCTGAAAACAGTTTCTCTCCTTGTTCAGACAAAGATGGACTTTGCATTTCTCACAGTAGACACAGGTGAAGCACACGATACATGTATTTGATTGTATATGTCAGGTTTTTCAGGAAAAAAATATTGTACTGATGATAGAAAGGCCTTAAAAGTTAATGTATTATATATGATACGTACGGCTTTATAGGCTTAAGATTCCTGACATATTTTTAACAAACAAAAAAACTGTTGCATTATTTTTGCTGTGAGATTATGCAGTGAGATATATCATTTACAAATTGCGGATATCCTGCAGGAAACTGAAAGAGCAGTGAGTAAAGTCTGCATCCAATCGTCGCATTTTGATTGATGAGACCTAGAAGGATGTTGTGGGGAAATTGAAGGTGAAACTTTGCTGATGAAAGGAAAAGTTTAACCAGTGAAATTAGTTGAAAACTGTGGATTTTAATGTGATGTAGTAATAATAATAATTAATTCTATAAAACAGATTGACAACACAAGATTATCATAAAAATGAAACCCTGTCCAAAAGCAAGACAAGCAACTATAGCAAGATGAACTTTTCTATTTTTTTAAAGTCAAAATTTCGAAAGAAATTATACTAAGGCTGACCTTTTTACACATTTTATTCTGAATGTTAAATAAAAAAAAAAAAAAAGTTATACTATAACTAATACAATGTTGACTTTTCCAGATATCCATTAAAATTGATCGTTATATTTTGTTATGAAAAAAAAAAAAGTCAATTGTTTTTAAAGATACTCTTTTGCTATGTAAGTGGCTTGTTCAACAGCCTCTCTACAGTCTGAAAGGCTCCCTTGAACAACAAGCCATTCACACAGTGCATGAGTGTAAGAAACACTGTGTGTGAATGAGTCATTAAAATCTCTGCTCCAGCCTGCAGAGTTATGGCCGAATATCAAATTTTACATTCACACACATTTTGTACCTCCTTGGCAAAATTTTGGAAAAAAATCACGAGATGTTTATTCACGTTTTTCACATGATTTAAAACATGTCCAAGAGGATTTGGTAGTCCACTGTTGGTGAATGTGTAACAATGTGGTTGTCCACTGTAAGATATGTACACACGTGAACACATACACATGCATACACACACAAACACACACACACGCACATACACACACACACAGACACACACACACTGTCATTATATTGAAGTAAATGCTACTTTTGTAATACATTTTCAGTGTCCATTCTTTATATATTCATTGCAGTTATTCATGTCAACCACTAGTCTGATATTGTTTACAGCTTAAATGGGTGGTACATTAAATTTTATGATGACTAATAATTTTTGTGCTAATGTAGACAGTATATAAAACAGACTAATAAAATTTGACCGGGAACACCAAAGTCAATGGGGAGAAATGAACATAACCGGAGGGTTAAAAGTATCTGGGTAGACTCTTAATTAATATAATTAATATTAGAGAACTCCATTGGAAACTCAGATATCAAAGTTTTAAATCATTTTAGGTTGTTTTGTTTATTCTACTATGCCAGCCAGACATTGGTTTACATTCATTTCTGCATCCAATCAATCAAAATTGCATTATTTATTCATCAGTTACAGTACATTTTTTTTATTTTTTATCTTTTTTGCAAGATACAATTTTTTGCAAAAGAAAGAAGAAGCCAGGCTAGGGAAAGAGAAATAAAACAAGAGGCGCTTCGAGGGGATGAGTGTCAGTATGTATCATCAGGAAGTACACACACAGGTACACACTCTTTGGGCTAAAGACACGGTCACACACACACATCCTCCTCACACACACACACATCCTCCGCCTCTGGCTCCAGCAAACACAGATGCAAGTAAGCAAAAAAATATATATATTCAGATTCTGACAAGCATGCACAAAGAAGCTGAAGAAAAGGCAGTCACGGGTACCTGCTGAAGGTAAAGAGCATGCACACATGTCTATATGTTCACTTTAGATCACAGGTTTGTTGAGGTGATATTGGGGAAATAAGAAAGATCCAGAGTTCCTGAAACAGCGCTTGACCTTATACCTGAATTGTTTCCCCCATAGGACAAATTACACACACACACACAGAGAAAGAGATAAATAAACAGACGTGTGTAAGTGTAAACTCACTTGTTGCACATCTCTTGCTGACACACACTTACCAAACCTCACTGAGAAAAGTACAATGTCTCCTACTGCTTCAGTAATGGACTATTACAGCATAATGTGTGTAGAGTGTTTTACTCTCAAAGTCAACTGACTATAAAATAGCCAAATCTGTCTAAATAACATCTCTGTGCATCCTGTTTTCTACACACCACACACCAGGCCGTGACAACTGTCTGTGTTAGATGTCCCTGAAAGTTGCACTGGAGTTTAATCCACAGAGGGAAGAGTAAATTTATGCCATTTGGATCCCGGCACAGTCAGTTTCCACTGAGAGTGGGTGTGAGGGCCAGGCTACATTTACTCAATTACTTACTTGTCATTTCAAATCTATCGCATTATACCCCAGTCCAGAGGCATCTTTCTAGAAAGTGAGCAGAAATTTGCAACGCTCCCACTTCCCCCGTTTTGACATTATATTCAATAAGCTGCTGATGACAGACAACAAATACAATTTCGAGACAGTGGAAGTTCATTTCCTGGCTAATAATGCCTTTTGGATATAAAGTGGAAAATCACTAAGATATTAAAGAATCTTTAACTTCTTGAGGCTTCTTTTTTATTCAATTATTTTCAGCTATAGAAAAGAGAAGCCTAAAAAAGTATTAGAACAGTTAAGAAACCAGAGAAGAAAAAGAAATATGCATCTTATGGTACAATATTGCAGCATTTTCTTAAAACAAGATTCAAATGTTTGACTCTTTATCTAAATGTTGTCTTTTTATCTCATATTTTGCACTTTTTATCAACATTTAAAAAAAAAAAAAACTTGATCAAAGTATATTTATCTGCCAATGGAATGAAATAATCCAAGATAGTTCTACTCAATACTGGACTAATTGAACTAAATACAATATATTTCCCCTGATATGATTTCTTCCTTTTTCCTCTTTTTTCTCTTTTCTTTTCTTTCTTCTTCTTTTCATTTCATGTTTTTTTTTTTTGCAGTGTGTGAATGCTTTTAAACGGCAGCCCAGCATTAAATTATTATCACACTAATGGATCAGTGCATCCAAATGACAAAATGTTCTGCCAGTGTGGGAATAAAAGGTGTAAATTGGCTACAGTATCAATTCAGTCACACAGCAGGAATAACAAACAGTGACCTCTGGTATAATTTTTGCAAAGCCATTTCTTCAAAATCTCTCTCCATTTATTGAGTTTCTGAGTTTAACTGTAGCCGTGTATAAAGACATATTTTTGTCCATTTGACTCTTGCAACTAAAGAATAATAAATTTGCAAACCACCTCGTTTTAGTTACACAGATGTTTTTGTCCCAGTATTTCAGGGGACTTGCTTGACTTCTATTGACTTCTATTAACCATCACAGTCAGTCATCTTCTATACCTGCTTATTCCTCATTAGGGTCGCAGGGGTCTGCTGGAGCCAATCCCAGCACATTACGGCGAGAGGCAGGGATACACCTCAGATAGTCACCAGCCAATCGTGGGGCACACACACCTTTCACACCTAAGGGCAATTTAGAGTCTCCAATTAACCTCAGCATGTGTTTGGACTGTGGGAGGAAGCTGGAGAACCCGGTGAAAACCCACACAGACACAGGGAGAACATGCAAACTCCACACAGAAAGGTCCCAGACCCAGGACCAAGGAGGTCTTGAACCTATGACCTTCTTTCTGTGAGACACCAGCACTAACCCCTGCGCCACCATGTCACCCATCATCTGAATTACTTTTTGATGATTACAAAGTTATTACATATTTCTATAGATAGGATTGTCATTTTAATTATTGCATGCATGTTGATAATGCAATTGACTGACAGATCAGGTCATCCAATCATTTTGTAAGGGCTCATTTTTGATTTTTTTGTACATTTTGCAGACCTCATCATACAGATGATCAGTTTTGTTCATTCATGTGTCATATCTCTTATTTCACTGACTACTGTTGAACACTATCCAGAGATACAAAGAATGTTAACTTTTTGCCAAAAATGAACCTAAGAAGACTATTCCTTTAAGTGCATTTCTTGCACTGCATTATTATATCTAGGAGTCTGCTACATGATTTGGGGGAAGTACATAAAAGGCCTATTGTTAGTAGATAGGCTAAACATATAACAGCAGGTCTGTGCAGGTCCGGTCCTAACCAATTTGCTGCTCTAGGCAAGAGGTGGCACCTGCCTTGCATCGCAGTAAATTCCACTGCGTGTGCACATATACTCACAAGAAACTGAACAGCTTTGTCATAGGCATTCTTTGATTTAAATAAAGAAATTGTATATTTAAAATAGTAACAATAACGGATGGAGGAAACAGGAGGATTTGCAAAGATCAGTATAATAATACATACATGATTTCAAGAATAATATAAATGAAAAGAACATTTTAACTAACAATTACAGATGGGAAAATGTGAGCTAACCATATATAAAAATATAAATAAATCCATAACATAAACTGAGGTTAAATCTAACACTTATCGCTGGCTTATACAATATCTTTTGTGTGTGTGTGTAAATAACAATCTAACTGGTGAACACAGGTGCTGCTGATCATCTGTGCAGTGAAATACACAAAAAGAAAAAACACAATGAATGTGCTAATGATTCATTGATGTAAAAAAGCAATGGGCAGCACTTTTAAAATTGAAGGGTCCACAATAAGCCTGTCCTGCTCATATGACAAAAGAGGCAATTTGTTTTAATGAGCCCTTGGTCTCATGCTGAAAGGATACATTTGTCTTTAAGGTCTCATGTCAAAATGGTTAAGAATCCTTATATTGCATTCCCACCCCCCTTCCCTCCACATGCCTGTTAGTACTTGTGGCTGAGGCACAACTCCTATAGGCACCGACTTATCATTCACTTTCCTTCTCTGCTGACCTTGGACTGCTGTGCTCATATTGTTGCATTCTATTCAGCTCTGTGGGAAATAAATAAATAAATTAAAAAACACACACAGCAAACATCCAACACCGGTGAGATAAATCAGCATTTTCATGTTGCTGCAGAAAAAAGGAGCAGCAGGACAAATAACGCGTGATGATGTACCGGCTCGTTTAATTAGGCTCAAACACGCCGCCGTGCTGCCGCGTTGCCAAAACTACAGGATGTTAAAGGATGAAAAGTCGTGATAAAACCATGAGGATTGTTTACATGTGCAGTGCAAAAGCAACCTGCAGAGCCACAAAAAACCCACAAGCCCTTCCCCCCACCGTTCCTCCGCATAAGCAGTTAAGCAGCGGATAATAATATATGCAAATGTGGAGAAAACAGCAAATGAAGAGCCAGTTTTTCAAATAAAGAACAGGAATTTAAATGATATCTGTTTACACACAGAAATGACCTGAAAAAACAAACAAAAAAAAAAGCAACCTTAGGCAGCACATCCCACATATCCATGTAGCCCTCACCCGGAAACTAATTTTCTTAATCACTGGTAATTACATGCAGATACTATACAGCTCTTGAAGTGATTACAAGCCACAAAGCGTGTCCTGGTTCACTCGCTCAAGGTGCAACTGTGGGGTGATGTAAACTCAGTCTGCTACGTCTTTCTACCGCTATTTAAACACTGCAAGAAATGAAGTCTGAACAGGGGAAAATATCTTGTAGTTTGCACAATTAGTCAAATACAGAGTCAAATTGTCTTGAATTATCTTGTTCCATTCCATTTCTGCTTATTTTTAAGTCTTTCAAAAATATGAGATAAAAAGCTGAAGATGACAGCATCTGCTGCTGAACTGTATTCACCAGCGTGACACCAGGTCAGATTGCTACTTATAAAATGTGAAATCTTATCAAGGGGAAATATCTTGAATTTAGTTCAATTAGTCCAAGATTGGGTAGATTTATCTTGATTTATCATTTCTGTATCAGATAATTTCACTTATTTCTAGTGTTTCAATTTGTTTACATTAAAAAGTGAAAATTTAAGTAAAAGGATAACATTAAGGTAACAATCGGATCATATTTAAGAAAACAAGACTGACCAAAATCAAGAACAAAACTTGAAATAATGTAATCTAATCTCTAAAAATTAATGTAATTATTCTACTCATTATTGGATTAATTGTACCAAAAACAAGGTACTTTCATCTGTAAAGAGTTATTGTTTTTGCAGTGTACTTCAATGAGCTTGTATATCATGAATGCTGGGTCTTCTTGGTTTTCTGAGAATCTACTGCACCTGCTGGTAAATTATTTGCCATATAGCAATAAAAAAATATATAATAAAAACCTGGATTAATCTGGTTCGTCACATTGGACTGCTACTGTTTTGAACACTATTGTATGTGTGTGCGTGTGTGTGTGTTTGAAAGACTTCAAACCAAAAAGTGTTTATGCCTATGCCTAAATAAATCTCCTCTGCACTTTTAGGATGGTCCCAAATGTCATCCGGTCATTTTTCTGTCCACTGTCTGGCTAAGGCTTGAATGGAATATTAGATGATGAGGTAAAAATAGCAGCCTGCATCACATCAACATCAAACTTTGAATATTAAACAAATTATTGAGCTTAAAACGTCTTCACATGTTTACATTGGAATAAAGAGAGTCTGACATGCTCTCTTTGGTCATGCTCTTCTAAAATTTTTCCAACAGCTCGCCTGTGAAGCTTGACGATTACTTCAGCGCAGCTTATCTCTGTGTGCAGCGCCGTGGCCTCCAGGTAATCCTGAAGCTGCGAGGCCTCCGTGGAAATCTGCCCTGTCAGCACTAATGAGTTTATTTTCGGCAGTCGCCCTTGAACAATAGTCACCAACATCTCTGTTATCAGACACTTGTCTCCACATACACTGTATGACATACGTGGGGGAAAAAAAGGCAAACTTTACTCTGAAAATATCCAACTTTCTTTTCCGTGGCGTGCTGTTTTCTCTCTGTTATGAGGTTCACTTTGCAACTCGAGACTGGAACCACAGGAGAATGTGCCAATCTTTCAAAAAATATATATTTTATAGCCTAACACATATTCAGACAGAAAAGACATGGCTCTTTGTATCCATCGACAGCTCCACCAACCTGAAAACCGACTTTATTTGTAATGGATGTAAAACACATCATGCAAACTGACAGCCATGCAGGTCTTAGTAAGGTGCCCCCGCAGATGTTGCTGCTTTTAGATTTACCTTCTCACAACTGGAGCAAGTTAAAATGTAACATTGTTACCTCCTGGTGAAAATGTCACATCCCCGGAGATTCTAATTTTCAAAATATCCTTAAAAATCTTCTTGTTTTCAGCTGAATTTCTGTAAAATTTCCCACCTACGCAACAGGGTTTTTTCCAATTCCATGAGACTTGTGGAACTGAAGAGTATGGGATCCTTCAAATAAAACAAACCAAGATTTTCATGAAAACTCCATGTCTTTAAGACACAATACTTTAGTGATATGACTTTGATCTAGATTTCATTGAAAACAAGAGAACAAACTTCAGAGATTGTTCAGTCACCCAAATTGACCAATAGTTCTTTTTGAGATTCCTTTTTTTCCAACTGCAAAGACAAAAAGAAAAACAAAAACAAAATGAAAAATACAATCATGTAGATGCACAATATTAATTATGATCACATAGAAATGTCTACTTTTACGTTTTGCCCCCCACCCTATAAACTTTAAGTTATTCCTGGATCATTTCTACTATTGGAAAAATTATATTGCCCCATTATGAAATAAGTTATTAAACAAAAAAAAATCTAAAACAATTAGAAATATCATGTAGTCAAATAATCATTAAAGCCAAGAAATTCTAAACAAACAAACAAATACATCATTATTGTAGCCATGGCAACAAAGGTTGGCATCTTTTGAATGAAGAAGTAGCTCATTATTTATTTATTTTCTCAGGGCATAAAAACGTGTATCACAAGCCTTCAGAAGGGTTTCCTGACTCTAACAGGGGATTCATTTACATGATATTGTAAACATGGAATTGTCTAGTACTCAAATTTAGAATGCAGTATCATCTTAGTAATAGTAGTAATCGCAAGTGGCAAACTCCAAAAACTGCAGTTCTTTGAATAGTCACTTGAAGACTGGCTCTAAAAGTGAGTCAGTTTCTATAGACCCAGAGTTAAAATGTCCAACTTTGCAGCAGAAATACATATGCTAAGCCACCGCAAATATATATATATATATATATATATATATATATAACTGGCCAAAACTGGCGAGGAAAACTTTAGTAAATTCAACAAATAGACCACTTGTCTGGCAGAAGAACTCCACTATACTCAAAGAATGAATGTGGGGGATCTGTTGTCATTACTCAAATATATATATATATATATATATATATATATATATATATATATATATATATATATATATATATATATATATATATATATATAGAGCTGTCAACACGTTAATTTGATGAATGGATTACGCTGCAATTCAACGCTGCAATTCAACGCGTTAAAAAATTTAACGCAATTAATTATGAGTATCAACGGTGGTGAGCTCAGGGGTGATGGTGAGCCGGAACTGTCCGGAACTATATTCCATTACAATATTCACGACCGGAACAGTGTTCTGTTAAAAGAAGTAGAAAAAGATCCCGAGTCGAGCTGAACAAATGCGTTTCTGGTTGGCCGATGGACATGTGGTCACGTTATCAGCAATTGCTATATTGAGCTTATCCTATTTGAGACAGTCTTATTTTATTTCAGAATTTTATTTATTTAACTGAATCGCTGTATTTTTTTACATTTCTGAATAATGCACTTGGCCTAACTGGTTTAATGTGCTTGATCTTTACTTTTGGATTTAATTCATGAAGCACACTTTCAGATTTCAGATCTTCTCTTCTAACTGTATTCAATTGATTAGTCATCACTACAATTTATTAATATCCTAGAATTCAAATTCTTTATCAGGAGACCTTTAGCAGATATGACATTAAAATGCGATTAATTTGATTAATTAATTACAAAATCCTGTAATTAATTTGATTATTTTTTTTAATCAACTGACATCATTAATATATATAAATATATATATATATAAATATATATATATAATAGATTAATTAATTATTAATTAATTGAATGATTTCACGTTGCTATGACCATTTAGTGATAAAGATACTCTAAAATTCCTGACATGAGATGCTAATTTTATCTACTAACATAAAAAGCAGAATGAAAAATGTCACATTAATAATACAACCCCCCTCAATGTCTATAGTTGCTGATTAAAAAAACAACAGGCTTCTGGTTTAAAAGCCAATTGACCATCCATTTATCAATCATTCAATATTTCCATAACCTGTCAAAATATCAAGACTGTTTATTCCCCCTCTCCCCCCCATGCCCATTAAAATGGTACATGCCAATTAATTTGACACCTTTGACCAGACACAATTTGAGTTCTGACCCTTGAAGCTATTGCATTGTGCTGTGACTATTAAACCCTGATATTCCCATAGAAGGGACAAAGAAGAGGAATAGAATCCCTTCTGCATTTTAATACATGTTATGAGAAGTATCTGAACACAGTTAGTCGGGTTGCGATTCATATCAAAATTTAATTCAATTGTCAGAGAAAGGAACCGTTTCACATATGACCGGCGATGATAAAACTCTTTTCTTTCCCCGACTCAGCTGATAAGAGCGAGTGTAACGTGCGGCAGGCGAAGATCTGCTTTTCTAGATCTGCTCTCTCTTTTCTCTTCTTCCACCCTCCATCCTGCCATATCTTATCGAGCTGGAGCCCACATCCAAGGCATGGAAAGCCTTTCGTGTGTGTGTGTGTGTATACACACAAACATTTATGGACTGTTTCTGTCTGTGAAGCCCTTTTGTCCGCCTCAGTGAATATATACATCTGGGCTTTCCTTTCTGTGCAACTCGTGTGTCTGTGTGTGTGTGTGTGTGTGTGTCCGCAGGAAGTCTCTGTGATTGTTTCTGCATTTTACTGTATTTGTTTCTCTGCCTGCCGCAAGCAGTTTTTTTTCTGTTTCTCCTTTTCTGTGTTTTTTAACAGAAACTGTTTTGGCAGCATTCTTCCTCTCCCTCCACTTTTTTCCACTCTTATCCACCTTTCCTCTCTCTTTCTCTCCACTGTTCTTTTTTTACTTTCTTCTATCTCAGCCTCCCGTTCCTCTTTTCCTGACCTCTCGATCCCTTGGGGGCATCAGCAGTTGCACACATCTCCACTGCTCGTCTGTGGTCTTACTTCTTCATCCCTCTCTTTCCCCTGTAGCAAAACTGTCCAAAAAAATCAGGAAATATTTACAAAAAAAAAACATATTTCCCCCTTGTCTTGAGTGTTTTTTTCTCTTCCACCATACTCCTTTCTTTCTTTACTTCTTTTTTCCATTGTTTGTTCCCATTTCCTCCCCTTTCTCTACCTCTTACCCCACCATCACTCTAATTATTTGAGTCTGTCACCACTTCAAAGTACCCCGTTAGCTGATTGAAGCTCGTTAAGGGGAGAAAATGAGCAGGGGGATTTCATAATGGCTGCCAATGTCTGTTAACAGAGGAGCTTGAAGATGGTGAGTGTGCATGTGTGTGTATTTGTGTGTGTGTGTAAGAGAGGAAAGTGAGGAGAGTTTTCAAGAATGTGTTTTGAAGGATTTTATGAGGACAATGATGGATAGGTGTGTGGATAGATGTTTATATACATGAGGGTATATGTGTGGCCTGAATAATTATGTGTGTGTGTGTGTGTGTGTGTGTGTGTGTGTGTGTGTGGAGGAGGGTTTTTTACCTCTTAGTATAGTGCAAAATATCATGCATTTCTGTCACTGGTTTTGCATGTATCTCCATCCCTTTGCTAACCTTGAAATATACAACATCCTACATCTTGAGAAATAAAAAGGTCAAAAATTCTCCATGGAGCAGAAATGTCTAGAAATTCTAAGAAATGTTCCAAATGATTGAATGTTCAGATGTAATAAGTCCCAATCCAGTCATTTCAGAATACAGTGGCAATCAGTGAATAATTTCACAGTACTTATCACCACATTGCCAAAAAAGGTGAAATATGTATGTATGTATGTATTTTATTCCAATAGCAGACACTTTGACTGGGGTTTTAATATACAAAGTCAGTTATGAGATTTAAAAATAATAAATAAACTGGATATGAAGGTTGCCCAAATACTGATCTGGAGCTGATTCCACAAAGCACTTTACGTTAAGATTTTCTTTAATCAACACCTTTGGGGTTTGATTTGAAACCCTTAGCAACAGCAGATTGCACTTTGTTGTTGATAATGGTTTCCAATCGAACCTTCAAACTGTTGATTAGGAAAATCTTGACTTAAGGTGCTTTGTACATGTGGGCCCTGCATGCATGGCTTAAATCTTCCAAGGCCAATGTAAACAGCTATGAAAAGTCATAGCAGAAAAGGTTTATGCTATGGTAGGTTCATTTTTTTGCTTCATTTTGGTCCATTTAGTCTTGTTTTATTAAAATAAGATTGGGTTGTTTCACTTTTATTTTTCATAATGTCTTTTTATCTCATATTTTCGAATTTCTGTCTCATAATTTGTTTATGGGCATATTTGTGCAAGCAGTAACTATAGTTGCCAGTCAGTAAAATTAATTTCTTCAAATTTCTTCAAAGCAGAGTAGAAAATAAAAAAAAAATAGATTCATAGCATTGTTTGTTTGTGACTCAACTGAAATGCATGAAAACTTAAAAAAAAAATGAAAATGGAAAAAAAAAATGGGTTTAAATGGAATGGAGAAGAAGAATGATTTCCTGTTCACATAGTCTCCAATTTTGTGTGGCCTTTCTTAATATGGTGCCCAATAATAGCACTAATGACAATAATGAGGGTGGCCTCAGAGTCAGTGGTTAGTCCCATTGTACACGTTGAACACTTCCAGGATGACACTGTGTGCTGATGACAAATCAAACTTGTCTAACATCTTTCTAAAGCTGTATTGGTTGGCAATGAACCACAGGAACATTAGTACCTTCTTTATCACAGGGACAGGGAGCAGAACTAGATTGTGCCGCTGTCCTGCAGCTTTGCCCTGAGATATTCAAACCGTAGCTTGGCAACTCGGAAATTATTACAAAATAGGGTCAGGGTTAGTTCTCCATGTCTGCAATTACCTGCCACTCTTTACAGGATGATTCACTGTATTGACTGCAGTTTTGATATAGATTATCACTATCCAAAAGCATAGCAAAACTATAAGAAACACTTTAAATAGTACAGTCTTATATCACTTTTACTTCTATTTCCAATTAATTTCCGCCGCTTTGGTCTAGACAAAGGAGAGTAAAGTTTTCTTATCCTATTGGAAATCTTAAGCACATTTATTAAAACATACATTATGCACATCCCATTTGACAGGATAATATAATAAATTATACTGGAAATATTCCAGTATGTTCCTTCTTGCCTCCCATTTTGACTGAAGACATTCCATCAACACAAGACATGTGAATATGTGTAAGTTGACCATGGTAGAGCAATCATTAACATCATGTTTCTATGGATCCATCTGGATATATTGGGACACCACAAATGATCACAACTGGTACACTGCGAGAAAATGATGAAAACAGTCCACATGTTTAGGAAAAAGAGATGTTTAATTCATAAAATAAAACACTCTAATGCTGCAAATGGCAGTAATTTAACGCAGACCAAATTCCGCTGACTTTGTAAACATTAGATAATTACGATGTTCCTAAATCTGGAAACTCCACATATACTCTTCAAAGCTGTTTAGTATTATTACTTTGCTGAAGCCTGAGAAAAATGTAACTATACTTTAATAGGGTTGATGTTAACATATTTATACTAGTTGAACATTTTTTTTGATAAAGTATTGGCTTTTTACTCACAATGGTTTTATTGCGTCAGCGTGCACTCAACCAGGTAAGGAATCAATGGACACACACACACACACACACACACACACACACACACACACACACACACACACACACACACATAATACACACACAACTTCAGCTGCCAGTGAGAATAGTATTATTTTCCAGCTGGAAGGAGGATGTCCCAGAGAAATTTGTGGCCAGATGAAGGTTGCCAACAGGGGTGTTTCCAATCAAAGGTCTGGCTCTGCTGCTGGAGTAATGACAGTTTTGGCAAAGCTAAGTGAATGCCACATGAGTACCTATCTGTTGTCACTGGACATCACTCTCTTGAATGCTGGACAGCTGTCTGAGGCAGGTTAAACAAACAAACAATGCATTTCACATCCCTGCTACATCTGTTAAATCTAGCACAAAAATGAAATGAAACTTCCAGATGCCTGCATCACATCAATCACCAGGGTTATAAGTTGAAGAACTGCATTTATTTTTCTGCTGAATGCATGGAGGCCTCATGGCTTGAAGGCAGATATTTGCTCCACTGCTTCCAGAAGATTATTTATGTCCTGCAGGGCACAAGCTGGGTACATGCCTCTAGGCCAGTTCAGAAGTATAGTGCACAGTGTCTGCAAGGACTGGGACTGGACAGCAAGAGGAGACAGGTGCGAGCTAGCAGTATTAGAGATGAGGTGGCTTGCCCAGACCTGGTAGGGTATCAGCGGCACTGCAGCTGGCCTAGGTGGAGTCACCATCGGGGTCCCAATATGATTTTTATCTAAATGACAGCATTGTGGTTAGATAAAGTGGTGGGGGCCATTTGATGCCATTTTGGTTGTCATTTGTTAGACTGCTATGGCTGTGTGTGGCAAGCAGCACAACAACAATACAAAAAGAATTGTTTTGAAAATTATTTCTCAGGTGAAACACCAATAAAAACATTTTAAACTAAGTAGGTATGTCTTGTTTGGAAAAAAAAAGTGTTTTTAACTATGGTAATTATTCCATGTATCTGTTTCTTCAAAAAGAAACGTGATACGATGAACTCTCCTCAATCATTGCAAAAACGATTGGATTAGCAAATTGAAACAATCCTACCAGCCACCACTGGAACCTTATACTACATCAAATGATTATTATCATCAAGTAATCATGTTGGAGGCCTGGGTCACCACAACTATACCAATATAAATGGATATAATTGTGGGATCTGTCAAATGTGCTCTCGGCACATGAAAGGTGATTGAATAGATCAAAGTGTCAGGCATGCAATCAATCAGCCAGATTGCCGTCATCCCATGCATAAGGGACCATCAGGATGTGCCTGTCCAAGATGATGATGGTTGACTAATGAGACGATTGACATTCCCGAAAGAAGCAGAATTGGATCTAAGAGCTGAACTGGGTCCAGCATTAGAGAGTGTCCCACACCATAGCTGTATGTATTGTATTTGATTGTATCAACATTATTCGTATGATAATCATTGAAACAGTTTGACCATTTTAACATAGATACCTTTCTATGTGTATGTATGTGTTATTATTGTCTCAACAAATTTGGTTCATCTTGGATCGTCCAGTGGCAGGCTCCTCTATCACCCCAGAAATGTGATTTAAACTTTCGTTGGTCCATCATACTAGTATAAGAGTCAAATATGTGTGTTTCATGACAGCAAGATCATTATGGCATGCAGCGTGGCATGAGGACACAGCCCCATCCCCCTCCCTGACATGTGGGCTACCTAAAGGGTTAGAGCCAAGTCAGATCACAGATGTAACAATATAACAAAACGTAATGAATGAAAATGTGCCCTGCACAAATATGGCTTGGATTAATAAATATTATGGGTAAAATAGCAACATAGGCTATAGCTAAAGTGGATAGGACATTTAAAAAAGGAGATCACCCTGAGGTTGGTTGTTGGGTCTTAAACTCTGAACTCAAAGAACAAAACCAATTGCGCTAACCACTGAGTTAAATGGTCATCTACTAACTGAAGGTCAGCAAGTGACTTAAATCACTAATCTGGCCATCCAAGATCACTACAATATTCTATCTTCAGCTGAAGTTCAATTATCCAGCCAGCACTGTGATTTCTTTCCATCGACTACTGCATTTTGGGTTCTTTTAATGCCACTTTTCAGGCTGCCAATTTACTAGCTGCTGACTCATTTGTTCTGTCGGACTATGGTATCAATTTCTCGTTCAGAGAAGTTTCTTTTCTTGGCCACATTTTGCATCTCCATGTCGTAAACTCTCAGGGCCCGGCCTTTAAACCCAGAAAACCGTCATTTTGGGGTGTGATATTTAAATGACGACTGTTTGCAGCTGCGACATTTATCAATGTTGTATGATCATTTGTATGCTGTGATGAGCGATACACCTGTTTCTTAAATCAAATGTGAACCCTGTCGTATGGTGATTTCTGCACCTGCAGTGGTTTCTACGTTGGATTGATAAATGAAGGACATTGTGTTTGCTACCGGTCCAGTCGGTTGTAAAAATGGCTATTTTAGCATGGACATTGTCGTTGATTATTTCAGTCTGTGTGTGAGTAGGCACATTTGACACATTTGACAAGGTGCGTCTTTCCTTTTTTAAAAATAATATGGCCCCTTTAACAGCTTTCAAGTTTCCTGCACTTAAAATTCCAGTTTGTGAAATTCTCTTATGAGTCACAATGTGATTCACTGGCCTCTCTTAAGACACGTGGGAGTGAATCAACTGATGTAAGCTGTGCACATTTCCTTAGGTGACGATTAAAACCCCTGGGGACCTGATTTAAATGCTTGGGCCAACTGGGAAAATGTGGGCAGAGTTTGTGAGTAATGCTCCCTTGCTTCTCTTAATACCGTCAAGGTGACTTTGAACAAGCCACTGAACCCCCAGCTGTTCTGCTGAAGCTGCTCGGTGGTCAACCATGAAAGGCTGCTTGGAAATATATGCGACTGATAGGAGGCATATCTTAGTGTGGCCACAGAGAGTTCTACCTCTTTGAAATGGCATTTTGGAAAGGGAAACTCAGAAAACCTGCGTCACTGAGGTGCTTCCAAAATTAGGTTTCTAACTTAACGTAAAATGTAATCAAGAAATTCTGTACCCCAGCTAAAATCGGAATATTTAAGTTTGACAACAATAATACCAAACCTATTTCATATTATACCATCCCATATAATACCATACAAAATTCACTTTAACCATAGTTAAATATTTTAACATAGACACTGCTCTAATTACTATATAATATAGACAATGGATAAAACAGCTGTCATGTGAAATATGTCAGTAGAATGTTCCATAAACACTCTTAAACACTAAGCATTTTCACAGCAGTTTCACATCCCACAACTGTTGCTGTTTTGATCCACTCCCACCAGTATTATTTATTTCCAGCCGAGACTTCTTCTTCTTCTTCTTCTTTCTTCTTCTACTGCTATTACTACTACTACCTGCCTGGCACCATAGACAAAGACAAAGAGAGCCACGAGCTGGTAGCCAAAGTTCGGCATGTAGCAGCACTTTTCCTGCAAAGGTTGGTGGGGACCAAAGTAGAGTTAGAGAAGCAGGGGGAATAGGAAAATGGCATCAGTCAGACAGGAAGAAATGTAACTCAAATGTAACTGAATGATCACTAATGTGTATAGCAGCTGTCTTTATTAACAATTAATTGTCTTTAGTAGCAATTGTATTATTAGCAATAATTACTAATTATGGAGGAGTATGATCAAATAATGAAGTAAAAATGTAATTATTAATAAGAATTACCATTCATAATAATTCATTTTAATGTAATTACCATTCCAACAGGGGTCCACTTACCAGCGAATTCTGTCTCAAAGGGGTGTTTACTTATAAACATAATTATTTTTATTTCTCCCTGATTTTGAAATCTAATATACTTGATTTTTTAATACAAATTTCATTTTAGGGCATGCATTCAGTAATCTATGGTGGAACATGTTTTAATACTTTGATGCACATTTTTTGTTGTGTATGTTTGCAATACATTAATTTGATCTTTCAATATTCCTCAATTAAAAAAATAAATTAATTAAAATCTTTGTTTTAATTTTTATTTCTCATGTTTCGAATGAAAAATACTTTTTAAGTCACTACCCTTCCAGTGAACAACATGAGTAAAAAACAAGAGAAGAAGACATATTCATATTAATTTCCTATGTAATATAGTACATAGTAAGTGTTTCTTTACTATAGAATTTGATTACTTACTCTATGACACTAATATTTTTGCACATCTGATCTTATTTTGCAATGGTTTTACCTAAGGAAATATGTAATATCTTGGGAAAGATAAAATTCACAATATGAAACATGGTTAAGCTTGATGAAGAAGACTCCTTTGATGATTTAGAAGACTTATCTGATGAGTCCTCTGAGGAGGACATAAATAATAGTTCTTACTGGAACGAGCACCCACACCTCCTCACTCAGAGCAATCAAGCAGTGGTGATTAAAAACAATATATTTAATGAATACATAGAATATTATATGATGAAATACATTCATTTCATACATAGGAAAAAAAATAAAATAAACACTCAGCCATGCATGAAATCACATAGGAAATGAATGTGGGTCATTTAAGATCCATGTTGTGCATTAGAAGGAGTTTGAATAACCTGTGTTTCAAAGAGTTAAAAGTTTCTCTCCCAACGGGGGAGAGA
Organism: Lepturacanthus savala; assembly: GCA_030544235.1. NCBI lineage: Eukaryota > Metazoa > Chordata > Actinopteri > Scombriformes > Trichiuridae > Lepturacanthus > Lepturacanthus savala. The sequence goes on along the minus strand of CM060464.1, from coordinate 20,769,247 downwards.
TGCAATTACCATTTCAACAGGGATAACTGCACACAATTTCAGATCAATCTTTCCTCGAATGCACGTTAAATGTTAAAATAAAGTAAAACATTTTATATTGCAGCCTTTTTTCCTCTTCAGCTCCAATTTGAAGAAACTCTTGCCTGAATTTACACAGGTTGTGCTACTTTGGAAATTGTGTGTGAGAAATTTAATAAAAAAAAAAATAAATAAATAAAACCTTAATTGAAATGCTTTTAGAAAACACTATATCTTCTAAGAATAATTAGAGCATTTTCACTGTGAACTCTTGAATCTTCCCATTTTTTGTTAAGAGCATACTTTAAAGAATACAGTAAAGTGGTGTAATCTGACCTTGTTTTCCATAAATGAAGTTATGAGTCTGCCTGCCAGATAGTCAGTGGTCTGTGTATTGAGCCAAATCCCTTACCCTCAGCAACAAATCAGCCGTGAACATGTAGTTATCTTCTTCTTTAAAAAGCCTTAGAATCATACAAAGGGCATATTTAATATCTCATATGTACAATGTTAATTTGCCCTTCTCGTATTAATGGTTCATCTTACATTAGTGTAGCTGGACCTCAAAAAACTGCAACAACTGAAGCTGCATTTCTTTAAATTTTGCATATATGAGCTTTCCGCAGCACACTTGCATACATGTCATTATTCATCTCATTAATATGGCCAGTTAAATGCCAGGCGCGCTGACCCAGAGACATTGTGTCGGTGAGTGTTTTGACTTGATAAATGAAAACACCTCAAATTCCCTGGAGAGCTTTTTTTTTAAGGTTTTATAATTATGCTTTGGACATTTCAAAATGTATCTTGTTTTACCATCACCTTGCTATTTAATGCTAAACAGCTGGAAGAAAATGCCAAAAATATTGTCATTGCTGCCTTTTGAACTGTGTTATTTTCAGCTCCTTCCATTGTTTTCCCCTCCTGTGTCTTGTTAGTGGTTCCCATGCTGTTTATTCTCATTTATAGCCTCCTGCCTTATCATGCTATTTTTAGCGCTAATGTGTATCATCTGTAATTCTTGTTCCCTTCACTATTTTTGCTTCAACTAATTTCCCTTTTACAAACACAACCCTCTCATATTGCCTCCTCCTCACCTGTGTAAAAACAATAGGAAATTAGTAAAGCAAAATACTGTTCTGTACTATTTTTACCTGTACTTATCTCCTCCCTTTATCTTTTTTTTTTTTTGCTACCTATACAACCCCCCATACACCTGTGCACAGGAGGATTTAGTCAAAACTAAACATTGTTAAAGCACCAAATGTACCTCCAATTAGTGGGAGCTTGTGTTTTGCCTTTGATGTTTTTATGTAAAGGTAAAAAGAAGATGTTTTAATTAAAAGACAAGGGGGAAAAAGATGATTGGAGGTAAATGGCAGCACATTGAAGAGCAGAGAGAAGGGGTAGTTTTTTAACTCAGTAAATTCTGATTGATCCTGGACACTATGTTTTTTTGAGATCTTTTGTCCACTGACCCTGAGGAAATGAGAGCAGCAAAGGTCTGTAGCTAGATTCAAACTGTAGACATTGCAGTTCACAGTCAGCACCCATGACAACCTGTACACTGATGATGCTGTTGTATGACTACCTGCTGGTAGTTGGATACCTCTTAGGAAAAATAAGGACCTGAATATATTCATTAACAGAATTGTACACAGAACGCTTAGGGCATAGTAGTTTGTTTTATTCTACTTTCTGGAATCTGCACAGTAGGTCGGTGTCTACCAAATTAGAGGTGAGCAGATGTCTTTACAGAGCCAACGCCTATACCCTCTGATGTCAGAAAATGTCTAAGTTCCAATGCAGAAAGTGTAGTTTTGTCTTGAGTTACCACTGGAAGTGGTGTTGGTGGGCCAGTAGGGGTCACTCTTCGCTCTGATCCTAGTAGCAAAAGTCCCAATGCCCCAGTGAAAGGGACACTGTGCTCTAGGAGATGCTGTCCTTTCCGATGAGATATTAAATCGAGATCCTGACTCACTGTGGTCATTAAAGATCCCAGGGCACTCATCATAAAAAACAGGGAGTTTCCCTGGTGTCCTGGCTAAATTCCCAAGCTGGCTCTCTCCATCTGGCCACTGAAGCATCCCCCAGTGTGTTTGGCTTGATGATTCCCTCCCCAAACCACCTCAAACTGACACATTGGTGGTGGTCAGAGGTCAAAGGTATTCACATTCATTACTCAGGTAGATACTAGGGTTTAAAATACTTCTGGTGAAGGTTAAGTATGAACTCAAACTTTTTACTTATATATAATAACAGTAAAACTATTTATAAAATATATCCTTTGCATATCCGTCAAAATATATGAGTGGTCATTACTTTAAGGTAAGTTATACTTAGTGAGTGAGTGAGCTTGATTCTAATATGACACTCAAGCTAAAAAATAAATTAATAAATAAAATGTATGAGCTGCCATTACTTTTTGGAAAGAGATGTTTGCATTGTCCCTTTAAAAATATTTTTACAAGGAAATGAGGGCTGGATTGGATATAATTTAGGGCACACCACAGGTCAAATTATGCACTTTCTGGCAGAAAATCACTTTTTGGCTCAACGGTTGTCATGAAAAAAGGACTGGAATAAAACAGAAGTAGCAAGGATATTTTTAAAATGTAAGGAGTAGAAAGTATTGGTAATTGCATGAAAATTTAGGGGGTAGAAGTGAAAAGTCAGCTGAAAAGTAATTACTCCAGTAAAGTATAGACATCCACCTCTAATTAATTCAGGTAACAAAGTATTCGTCCTCTGTGGTGGTGGTTGAAATGCATTTCCCCCCTAAACTATGAAGCACTTTGGGTATCAAAATAAAGTGCTGTATGAATTTAATCCACCATTATTATTATTATTATTATTATTATCAGCATTTTAATCCCTCAGCATTTCACAAATTTGATAGAGAAGAGATGCCACTTAGGACTTCAATGTTCAGAATTTTCATGTAGAAACAACACATAACATAATAACATAAAACACAGGCTACTATTCTAGCAGAGTATTTGATACACATTTTAAAACACATCTGGTAGATATGTATTATTTACTGTAACTAATGGACCAAAGCAGCAAAATCCCATATGGTCCCAACTATTAAACTTAAATTTACATTTACTACACTGTTAGCGTGGCATAAAACTTTATATTAAATTTACACCTCATAAATATCCTATACAAAATAAAACAAGTCCTGCGGGCATTTTAAAGGAATATTTATATGTGTGTATGTTGAAGAGAGAATAACTAGAGTTTAGTTTATTTCTCATAGTTATGATAACAGCTGTGAGGTCATCAGGTTTGCATATCTCTACTTTTACTACACTTCACCGAAAGTCTAAGAACAGAATTGATTATGAAGAGAAGAGAAGCTAATAAAGAGAGTAATAATATCAGAATATACATCAGAGAGAAAGAATGTTAGTAAAGATAAAACTAAATAAGGTGAGCAGCACTGGAGCAGGGGAGTGTGATTGCTTGTGATGTGTCATTTCCAGTCTAGCACTAAGCAGTCTGTCTTCAGGCCTGCAGGCCTGGATTCATCACACCCGGAATACAGGCCAACTCCACAAGTGCAGAGGTCAGGTTAGCAATGCCAGCACAAATCTCATGTCTTCACCTCAGGAGTTGCTGTGCCTCTGAGAGTACAGAAGGGGTGTATCTATACTCAGCAGTTTAAACAGAAACTCTCTAAAATGTTCATTGTGCATTTATTTATGCAGAGAAATTGTACTATTTTTACTCGCGAATTTGTAAACAACATTAATGTTGCAATTGGTAAAGTTGGACTTCTTATTAACCCTTGAAGACCAATGCCTAAAAAATTCCAAATGGACTTTTTGAATAATCCATCTCTGAACCTCAATGGAGGTTTTATCACATGTGAGGTTTGTCATCCTGACATTTTTGTTCACAAAATCCGCTTATCTGCTCTCTTTCAACACTTTCACTGCTTGTTCTTCATTCTGTCATCACTGTACCCCCTATGAACAAAGGGGCTGATTCGCAGGCTTCCAGGAAAGTCCCAAGTGACATTACCATAATGAATGAATGAATGAAACCAACATTTTCCATAAAGAGCAAGGTCTAAGCTTTCAGAAACCATTTGAATTTTCCAGATAGAGCAAACCGTCATGTAATTACGGTAAACCAAAGTGCGCATGCCACCTGCAACACATTTGGTTTGCACTAGTTGTTATATTTCCCAAATTCAGCACAGCAATTAAGGTTCTCTTGAGTGGGGTGGAAAACTAGGCAAAGATTGTGCAGGGCCACCAGTGTGACACATCATCAGTTTTGTGCCCCAGCCTCATTGGGTGCATTGGCCACTTATCACAATGCACCCTTGGCTGGGTTTGGTCCACCACAGGCTAATCAGGCCTGGGTCTGTGTTGCATGGTGGGACTGCATTATCAATTGGCAGCCCATGATGTTTCCCTGCATTTCAGCTACAACTAGTGACTGCTCTGTTCCAACGCAGTGGCCAGTTATTCGATTGCCTTTCATTGGGCCTGCCCTCTGATCACTACTTCCTTCAGAAGCCTTGTGGTGGACCTGCCTACAAAGCCCCTGCAGCTGACTTCCACTGGCCACACATCCACTTTCTATCCTGCCCATCTGCTTCAGCTGCTATATTGACATATCACAGCCTCTCAGGTTGGTTTATGCCATCTCTTTATTTAGATTTTATGCTCCACAACACGTTCCATGTGATTTTCCTCCTCGCCACGCCCTTCCACTTCATCCATCAGCCTTGCTGGGCTTCAGAAATTTCCTTAGTACTCTTGGGTGCTTCTTCCTCCTGGCACACCTCCACAACCATGTTCTGCCATTCAGTTGGAGTAGCTTTCTTCCATGTGGGTGTTGTTGCTTCCAAGCTAAGGCCCCCTAAATTACATGCCCCACTATATCCTGGTGTCTAAGGGCAGTCTTTGCTACTGATACCACTGTATATGGTTTGCATTTCCTGCTTGTGCTATACCTGGAGCAGTGCCTCTGTAGACTGGATCCCAGGATTCTGTGAAAGTCATTTCTAGCCTGGATTTGACACATTTGTATTCCTCCACCAGGCTTGAAATTGGCAACGAAAGGGTTCCTTTGCCAGACAGACCAATGGTGCTGAGGAATGCCAGCAATCCAAGCCACTTCCTCACCTATGCATTTATCAATTTATCAGCCCCTCCAGCTGATTGGTATGGGTTAATGTGACCTTATACATGGTGATCAGCCACTCAAGACAGGAGGGGCAGGAGTCCAGACGGAAAGCACCACAGCTTTAGCTTCCCAGGGAGAGCAGTGCTGCTGATCCTCTTGAGGCTACCAGGATGGTATCATGTCTGGTCAATGGTTGAGGAATTCTTCTCTTTGGGAATGAGGATTCCCTTCTCCATGCTGTTAGTTTAATGCCTTTTTCCCATGCCACTTTCATTAACTTCCATAGGTAACTCAGAACATTAAGCATGTTATAATGAAGGCTGTTGGGCCCTGGGGCAGAGGCAGTTATGGCACGCTTTACAGTGCTCTCAATGTTAGGGGCCTAGTTTCCATTTGCAGCTCTGGTGGTTGAATTAGTGGCATGTTGTCCAGGATGCTGGCTGGCACATTACTCTTATCAGGATAAATCTTCCTCAGGTGCTCCTCTAGTTCTCTTAAGGGTGTCTTGACAGTCCCAGATTTCTCTGGACTTTCTTCTTGTAAGGATCCTCATTCTCTCCTTGTTATGTTTCTTTCTCAACATTCAGCTCTTCTCAGTGTTGCAATGTGCTGTTTGAGATAAAACAGCCTCTGGTTAGATTTTTTAGTGTCAGGTGATGTTGAAGAAAGCAATGGTACTAACCTTTTGTAATGCATAATGGATAATTTGGCTGTATTTGCAGAATGTGATATTGTGAGACAGACAGATCATTGAGAGAGAGAGAGAGAGAGAGAGAGAGAGAGAGAGAGAGAGAGAGAGAGAGAGAGAGAGAGAGAGAGAGAGAGAGATAATTACACAGCTAGTCATTAGAGAAAAAAATGTCAAACATCAGATTTGAAGCCAGGAGGACAGGCAGCACATACAGTACAAATTAAAGATTTATAGACTATTATAACTTTGACTATTTGACGTAGAATCAAAAGTATTTTTTTTGTTTGTTTGATACTCTTTGCTTTGATGCAATTTCACTTGTGTTTGTTTCCACCCATTAATTGATTTAACTAGAGTTTTGTTTAGTCTACTATAGCCTGTGTAATAAATTGTGGTTTGAAATAAATATTTTCTCTTCTGAAAATAGTAAAGAGGAAGTGGGAGGAAAATTATAACTAAAAATAGTCTCAGAAAGGTTAGCATCCAACAAATTGGTGAATCAAAGTAGGTAGGTCATTTCCGATGTTTTTATGGACTTTATGATGTTCAATCACAGAGTTTCATTAATAGGCTGTAAAAATAAAATGTCCAAAAAATAAAATGTAGCTATAGTTACATACAATAACCAAGAACAAATAATAAACTAAAAATAATAAATAATAATGAATAATAAAATAATAAAAATAATTGACATATAAGACTGAAGACATGAGATCAATATGCTGCATATACCTTTGGAGCAAGTACAGAGTAGAGCAGAGAGAGAGAGAGAGAGAGAGAGAGAGATGCACTTGAACTTGAACTGGTTTTATTTAATTTATATAAGGACTGCAATAATAATGGTTAATACGTTCCATGTGATTTTGCTTTGAATTGCTTAATAACTGTATAACAAGAAGAGCTGTAGCCTACATGATTTAGTGTATATAGTAGATATATTACATATAGTATATATGTAGGAAAGTATGTATATCACACATGAACGCATGCATGAATGGGACACCTTTATAAGTCGATGGAGAAACTACATTACATGTTAAGCCCTAGTGACACGCTCAGTTGATAGATGAGCATGCATTTTTAAATGTATGGAACCCCATAACACACACACACACACACACACACACACACACACACACACACACACACACACACACACACACACACAAACACACACAAACACACACAGGTAATAGTAAATGAATTATAACATGAGAGAACTATCAAGAGATTATTAACTTATAGTATTGCTTAGGTTCTCACTGAATTTGCTGTGTTTCTATTGTTGCCCACACATTCATCACTCATTCACTCCCTGGCTATGCGTGAATTAGTCACAGCATTACTCACAGCAATCAAAGCATGCTGTGAGTTAGCACCTGCATAAATGTGTCTGTATGTGCTGGTTTATACACTGTAGGTGTCTGGGTTTGCATAGGTAGTGTCTGCTGTGTGTGTGTGCGTTAGTGTGTGTGAAACCATTGGTTTCACTGCGCTTAAAGGGCTCGGCACATGAATAATAAGGTGTACGAGTCAGGCAGTAGGAGTTGAAATAACAAACACACACTTAGTACACTCTCAGATGCTGGGAGATACACACATTTATACCTGCAGCTGAGAAAAATCAATCCATGTCAACTCTCTCTCTCTGTTGCTTCTCTCTTTTTACTTCTGTCGCCTTAAATAGGTGCAGCGTTTAAGCATTTGGACGCCACTTAATAGGCATCCTTTCTAGCAATGCAACAGCCAATTGACTGGAAAACTGTCAATTGAGAGAGTGCCCCCCCCCAAGCTCATCCTGGTACCAGCCAGATTGTATTAATGGCATAAATGAATCAAGCCCAGGAACCTCGGAGGGCATGTTAGTGCCAGCAATGTTTCCGAAGGGAGAGATATTCCCTGAACCCCAGTTAACCTTGGAATAAATAACACAAGAGTTCCCCACTCAATCATCAAAAATACAGTAGACCCACCTGCATTACCATGTTTCTAGCTAAAGGCTGGAATTAATTGGCTGTCACAATACGGCGTTAACTCCGTCAGCCCCCGGTTGACGCAATGCTGCTGACATGCAGAAGGAAATGAAGTTAGCTCAGATTTACATGGAATGCAGGTTCAAAATCGACACAGATTTGGCTATAATACCACAGCACAATTTTAAAAAATGTTAATTCCGCAGTTCTGGGAACTGGTTTCAAGTGACATCACAAGAAACATCTAGCTTTGGTAATTTCCTGCTTTTAAGCATGATTTAGATGACAAAATCAGCACCATCCTTTTATTTGTCTGTTTATCCAGAACTACAAGTCTACATAACAGTATATAAAACATAAACATATAAACTCAAACAGTCTGTAACTTGGTAAGCAGAGTAATCGAAAGGATGAAAGAATGTATGAGTTTTTCATATTTGCAAAATTGTTTTGTGTTTTGGTTTTTTGTTTCTACCAAGAATTAACATGGATAGGCGCATACACAAAACTCCATTGACATACTCATCCACACAATTTGGGCTACAGACAAAGGAGGATCTCCAACACAAACCATGGTGTGTTCTTGTGCGATGTTCCTTCCATGTCATTCAAATCATCAATCACTAGTGTTGAATGAACTGAAAGTAACTGCTCAGCTCATTTGCAAACCCAAAGAAGGTGATACCAAAAAGTAGTACCAGATAGCAGATTTTGGTAATCAAATCCCAAGTTAGACCGATCCCATCTGGTGCAAATGTGCATTCCTCAAAGGAAGACTACAAAGCTGGTAGAGGAGAGGGTGGACTCTTGAAGTACCTGACTGTATCACCTCAGACACCATCCTGAACACAGAATAGGTGGCTTCTCTACCCTTAAGGACATTTACATCAGGGATTTCATGAATAAGGCATAGACAATCATAGAGATCTATTTTATGGCACAATTGAAGGAACTGATGAGATCACATCTCACTATTGTAACTGATATGATTGCATGTGACAAACTTGATTGATCGATTGAGTCCAGTCTTTATGCTTAGCTAATGCTAACCAGTTCCTCAAACTTCATGTTCTTCATGATGTGAAGGAAATCACTCGCCTCATCACTCAACAAGAAAAGGAAAGAGATAATTTACCAAAGCATGTGAATAAGGCACCGGGATTAAATCTGAAGTCAGGTCCTAAAATACTCTCAAAAATCTCTGGTGTGGGTCATCGTCTTACCTGATGGCATTAATGGTTTTATTTTCACACCATTAATCAGTCTGACATTTATTGTTCGGGGTCGATGGCTTTTTATAATTGGATATCTGTGGTGGGGTCAGGCCATAAACCAACATGCGTTTCCAACTTTTAGGACTTTACAGAAGCCCGTGTGTGACTCCTGTATAGCATTCAACAGCAACTGAAAGTGAAGCGAACACGCATAAATGGAATGAAACTTAGAGTATACCTATTTAAACAACCTTTAATAAGTTTGAGACATTTATCTCGATCTGGGAAGCTTTTGGTGGTTGTAAATGACCTTTTACTTTATTGTCCATTTGCCACTTGCTGGTAGGAAAACACATACACAGATTGACTATTAGCTGCTGTCTGTGTTTGATCATCCATACACAAGAAAACTATCCCTGAGCACTCTGCTACAGAAACTGAATGAGCTTCCTGTGGATTCATCCAATGGTTTGTTAAGATTTGTCTTCTCTGATTTGTCAACAGCTCCCTGTGTATTAAGTTAGATTCGTGGTGTACTAAATACTCTCCATATTCTGTCATTTTAGTAATATTCCTTCTTTATACCATATGCTGTGAAAGCTTAATGGTTAATACCATGATCTTTTTGACTGTTTGCCTGCTTTCTTGCAGCAGGAATGGACAATGAAACATGTATTTAATGCAAATTGTGATGTATTGTATTAAAGCCAGTAATTGGAATTGGTGATTGTAATAAAAGAAAAAAAAAAACATTATGAAGAGCATTTGCTTGTATGCCTGGGGTATCAGAGTGTTTTGTTCCAGAAAAACATTTACTAAATGAAAAACAGTATTATGGCATTTCCCAGCTAAATGTGCTTGCATGTAAAAGGACTGTAATGTTGTTGCTTCCATACCCAAGTCTGATTCATGGTCATTAGCTGGCCTCTACAACCAATCTTCTTGGCACACACACACACACACACACACACACACACACACACACACACACCTGCTATTCAACCTAACACATGCAAATGCACTTCATTGTATTTAATTGTGACATTTTCAAATCTTTTCAAATCAATCAAATCGTCAACTTTCCAGTTGAACACCAAAGAAAGGGAAAGAAAAAAAGAGGCCAAGAAAATCACCATCCTGACAACTGAACCACAGAGAGAGCAGGTGGTTGAAGGGTCACATGCACACGTGTTTGCGAACACACACATACACACACATATCTCTGAATAGCTCTCTCAGGTAGTGTTCACCAACAGACAAATTCTGTATTTTGCAGAAATTATAAATAATCAAAAACAGACCACTGTGGGTGGAAATATGCTGTATTTTGACAGGCAAATTAAACTATACACTTTCAATAGTATTCAGACTTGAACAGAACGCTTGCTGGATTTCCACTGTTACTGCTGATATTGATTTTAATGTAGTTTAAATAATTGACTTGTTAATGAAATATAATATTTTATGAGAACACATGGCAGAATACCGTAAAGCCCACTCATATATTGTTTTACATTACACAATAAAATCAGTATTCAGCATTTCAGATTGAATAAAACATTCATTTTATTTACAGCGTACTGTAAATTTTAATTTACCACAACATGTCAATACATCTATTTTGAGAGGCAATAGTTTTTTAAGCTGCTTGGCTGCAAAAAGACAGAAAAAGAAATGATAAATATAAGCGTTTTTTTGCTGATTGCAGATCCAAATTCCTTCGGCAAAATGCATTATCTCCACACGCACATTCTAAATGTTCTGCTGACTCCTATTTAAAAATTAAGAAACCAGTGAGAAGGAATCCTGTCTAAAGTCAGCATCTTTGGTGATGAATTATTACTTCTCTGCAGTGTGGTATCTATAATCAAACTACAATAAGCACCTTGTGATGATTAAGTTCCTTGTCAGTTTATTAATGCAGTTTTAAAACTGCACTCGGTAAGCTCTTTGTTATGGCTGCCATCCAGAGTGCTGACCCCGCAGCTCCTGGGGGGGTGATTTTATACAGCAATAAACTTGTTTTTGTTTGTTTGTTTGTTTGTTAAATCCTAGTATTTGATTATGCATATATGTATTCCGAATCAGTAATTTATTAATCAGTATTCTGAATCAGTCAAAGTTGTTGAAGATTTGCAGATAAATAATTAATTAAAATCAATTCCATTCCTCAGCGATAAAAGTGCCTCACATCAGTTTTCAAGGCTAATAAACGCATTGACTCTGTTTTTCTTAAGGGGTGTGTTTCATGTACATTTTGCAGGTGATTTACTAAGAATAATCCCATAAATAGCACAGTGTGTGAATGTGGCGGAGGCAGCAGTATTTTGAGAGTTTGATGTGTTGTAATTGTTATGATGTGTGATATCATTGATATTTTTTTCCAATCCAAAACCAGTTCAAATTCAGGCTGGTATCCCCGATACTGATCCGATACTTTGTACAAACTCTTAACGTTTGGAAAATCTAACTACAAAGCAGTGGTTCTTAATGTTTAACCTTATATGGTTATGGCAACACTCTACCACAGTGGACAATAATATACCAAAAAAAAAATAATAATAGTTGTAATAACATTGTAATAGCCTTTAATTAACATAACATAAACAAAAACTGTCTTCCTTCCCACCTACATCACATACAGTGACATTTCTGTTTGTGGAGCTGTAATCACTCCACATGAGTGTGGTCATGTTCAGCATCCTTTTAACTGGCCTGACTGACACATACACATTTATACAGCTGTATTACACACAGGCAGAAGAAGGAGTTCCTACTAACTGAAAAATATAGTTATTTCCAGTTTATGTCCATCTACAATGATGAACTACACATTTATCCCAAATTACTAAAATATTGACATTTTAATATGAGAATCCATTCTAGAACAAAATTGTCTAGTATTAGAAATATCAATATTTCTAATTGATCCGCAGATCACTACTAACTGCAGAGAGATTGGACAGGTAACAATTACATGATTGCATATGCAAAATGATCTTTTGTTCATGAATGATCTGGATCATTCCAAGCATCCCAACATGAACACACTATTGCTTTACCTTAGGTTCACTGCCTCAATGCTTGCTGGAGCTCAACACAGCAAAGAATAAAACGGAGGATGCAGTTCAGCTCCATGCATTTAATTTTTTATTTTCCACAAGAGATGCTGTTGGGAGATACAGGTCATCATATAAAACATCAAACAAAAAAACATATATATATATATATATATATATATATATATATATATATATATATATATATATATATATATATATATATATATATATATATACAAATAAATCTCTACTCCTCATCTGAAATATATAAAATATACATGTAAATAAATCTTCTCAGATCTCATGTTCCCACATCATCCCACACGGCATGTTTAATCTGCCTTAAATGCAAATTCAAGAACAGGGAGTCAAAAGGCAACACATCAAATTAAGTTTTAAGAATTAAGTTCAGCCCTTTAATTTGTCCCTTGTAAAGATATAAATATATAGTTAGTTACTATAGATGCAACACAAAAAAGAAACAAAAACAATATTTTTTTCAAAAATGTTTATAATATATTTCACATCTTACAAGGTCACACTGACACACTTTCCTGGTTACAGCATATAGATAAAATAAATAAATAAATAAATATATCTTATCTCATTGTGTATATCTTGGGCCATTTGCACCTTCCCTTTAACAAATTAAATTCAGATGGCTTGGTAGATCACGGTGCATATGCTACATTATTCAAATTAATAACATTTTCTCCTGGTTTTCTCCAGGTTTTGCATGATAGCGTGCAAAACCTGGACTAGGTGTTTTTTTTTGCACATGGGAAAGACTCAGTCTTTAGGGTCAGTTTGTACATTCATTCGTAGTGCTATGAGTTTGCTTTTTATTCCACACATGCAGACCTTTAATAGAACAGGCCCTTAATCCCTTTAAGTATTTTGGAAGTAGTGTCGCATCTCATAGATTCTTTGTGTAAATGGGGCTTTAGCACTGCTCTGTGGTCTCGTCCTCTACCATGTTTCCCCACACCTCTCAAACGGGGCCCGTGGGTGCCTCTCTGGCAGGTGCTCCAGCCATAGTGTTGATTGCCACCTGCTCCTCGTCTTCCTCCTCCCACTGCCTCCATTGCTGTGTAAATTTAAAGAGGTGATTTAATTTCAATGAACAAATGGTCTTACGTTGATGTGTATTGTACCCAAGCAATTTAAAAAAGTTTTGAAAAAAAATTGTCTTTTTGAGTTTTGTATCTAGTGTTGTGGGAAAAAAATACATCAAGGTTTTCAGATTATATAGCAATGTAAATGTTTTATTCATGTTGACAGTCTTACGTCATTTACCATTTACATGTCTGCATTACATCACATTGAAAAATGTATGTAGGCAAGAAAGCAAATTTGTGAGGAAGTTACATTTGTTATTTTTGAACTCATTTTAATAACCACAGGAAGTAATCTACATCTACAACAGCCTTCACTATTCTGTGAAAAAAATACAACTACAAATACAAAAAGGGATTTTTTTGCTGTATCTGCACACAAGAATAGGAGCGAAGGCCTAAAAATCCCAGATCAAAAGTACATAAAAAGATAAGGATGGAGGTGTCAACATATTTATGGGCATGTAGATTATAAAATTGAGTCTGACATAGCCTAACATTGGTGCTAAAATTATATTGTCCATGCTTCTATTGTACTGAACAAATTAATCGAGTCTGTTCTTGAGCCGTCTGCTGTTGTTTTGTATCTTGAAAAAAAATTGATTTGCCAATTTTACTACTCTAACCTTTGCCTATCATGTCAGTTATAAAAATACACTGATGCACCTTTTGTGTATATTGTTCTTTTAATCTCATCCTGACAATTGACTTGTGCCAAAAACGTCTCCTGATGAGCGTAGTGTGAAAGAAGAGAGAAAAAAAGTGAAGTCCAAGTGCTTAACTAAATACTTTTTGGCCCCTTTGGGGGACGAAAACATTCAGAGAGAGTGAACAAAAAAAAAAAAAGTTAAATTGAAGTCGGCCCAAAATTACTACAGAGATTTACCATCTGGTAATTGCTTGGTATTGTTGCGTTGTGTGAGCATGTGTGCGCGTGTGTGTGTGTGTCCGTGCACTTGTTTTCTATTGTCTTCATTTCAAACACTTGTGTATGTACCCACATGCGTCCGTGTGTGTCTATTTCTCTGAGGTCATATTTCTGAGCCATTAGTCTCCAGACACCAGTGGGTTGTAATTGTGTGCATGTGTATGTCTGCATGTGTGTATGTGTGTGTGTGTGTGTGTGTGTGTGTGTGTGTGCGCCCGTGTGTGCGTGTTTCCAGGCAGAGCTTAATTGAATAGGAGGTAAAGGCCATGGCGTTCCCCTATGGTGCAGGCTCTAAATATAGCCTCACTGGTGAGCAACCAAGGGGAAATCTGGCTTCAAGACACAGAAAGAGAGAGAGAGAAAGCAGGAAATAGGAAATAGGGCGAGATGACTATAAAATTTGACATTCCGCAGAGATTTTTGAACAGAGAGACTGACGAAAGAAGAGCGTATCTAAATGCGGGGTCCCCCCACTGAGACAGAACAAGTTTTAGAGAAAAGAAAACCGGAGAGACGAAAAAAGAGAGAGAAAGAGAGCCTTTATCTAAATGTGTATCTCCCCGGAGCGCGGGCTCAGAGACCAGGGGGAGCTGTCCTTGGTCCTGAATAAGCCTCTGGCAGATAACCAAGTCAAGCAGTTAGCATTGAGCACATCACATGGAGCTGAAGGCTTGTACGCCGCCTCTCTGTCATTGTCTCTCTGTTCATCCGTCTCCCTCCCTTTTCTTCCAACCCTCCTCACCCGTCACCATGTCTTTGTTTACCACGAAGAGGTGACATGAGGAGCCGGCTGCAGGCAACACCTATCTATCAAAGTATGTCCCCGTGACGCTTCTCCTTGTCTTTTTTTTAATTTTGTCTCCCCTTTATGCGGTCAGAAAAACAGATTGTTAGCTTGAAAATTAAGATTTTCTTGCATATTTAGCTGGAATGTCGACTCCTGACCTCCGAAATGGTGAAAAAAAAAACAACAAGCCTCGACACAAGATGATTTATTTTGTGTTTCCAAAGCTTTTCAACAAAATTTAGTTGCCATGGCAATGGCTCCGTTGTCATTATGCCCTGAAATTCTTTTTTGAGAGCTTTATGAGCACAATGTAAGTTGACCTTGTGAGAATGTGTGTATCAAAATAATCCCTGAAGCACATAAGAGATAGAGAGAAAAAAACATGGCAATTTAAAGTAATAAATACATTTATATTACAAGTTTGTGCTGATAATAAGGTGCATTTTGTCATCTTTGAGACAAAATGTACAATGGGAACACGATCTGGAAATGCTGAAGCTTGGAGACTTCTTTTATTTTCCTGCTCCTACAAGAGTAGATGTATTCATGGTAGTTTAAAGGTGGTGAACTAAAAGGTGCAGGTGACCAACATTTGTTGAATATGCATGGAATCAAGTCTGCATATGGTTACATAGGAAAGCAGCTACCTATACCTTGGCCTATACGGTATACAAATAAAGTTAAACTTTTGTCAGGCCGGGACTCAAGTCAGGACTAAGATGCAGAGATGGAAATCAATGTTTTTATTCAGCAGTGCAGGAAAACCTCAAATCAGAGTGGAAACCAAGTCGGCTATGACAAATTACAAAGGTTATCCTGGCGTTAGACTAAGGGGGAAAAGGGACAAATGAAAAATCACTCCGACTGGAGGAAACACGGGATGCTATAAAAGTTTATCTCGAACAAAAAATCTCGCATACATGAGGAAACAAAAGCAGCTATGAAACGTAGAGTTATAACGGAAAATTTTTACAAACAAAAAATCACTCACAGGGAGGAAACGGGGACGCTATAAAACATTATCTTTTAACTCAAAATCTCTCAAAAGTGAGGAAATAAAAACAGTTTACTTACTGTTACGGCTTACCGAAATAACATGCTCAAACAAAAAAATCACTCCAGGGGAGTAAAACAACAGACTATAACAAAAGGGGCTAAGGCTAACTAAGATACAAAATTACCAACAAAAATTCACTCTGAAGAGGATCCAGACTAGCGAAATAACAAAGGCGGCTGTGGCTGTGAGGCACTGGTGAAGGGCTTTTTTATATGTTATATTTTTTAACATGTCACTTATATGGCCTGTCGTCACCATTCAGTGTTGGCACCCGACAGCCCTGTAAAAATAAACATGTGTCACTTCTCGCTCTCAGTCTCATCATCTTTTGTCTGACGACCTCCATGATGAATTATCCCCGTACATGGATGCAAGCCCGGCATGTCATCAATATTTATGCTTTCACCGTTGTACAAATTACTTTTTTCATTTGTATTTATTTATTTGAATTGGGACAGTGCATATCAATGAACATTTCCAGAAAGAATGTATATGATATATAATATACTAAATATAATATGACAGATTGTAGCCAAAGAATAATTTACATATGTTGTCTTTGGGGCAGAAAGATGTTACATTAAAACATCAAATATAGTGTAGTTTAAATACACAGTGTATATATATATATATATATATATATATATATATATATATATATATATATATATATGTGTATTTTCTAATAATGTAATGTGATGGATCACCTAACAAAGTTTGGTCACCACAGGAAGGAGATAGAGTTTTAATTTAACTAATGCTGGCATAACACCCTGAGACCATAGATATCTATAGAACACTCACTCATAGAACACTGCTGTCCGATGACTGCCACCTTGACCCCTTGCAGCATTAAGCCTATGATGGATAAACTATTAAAATAACTATACTTGTTACTTGTAATTTTCAACTGATTTTCAAACTACTTGATTTTTTGAAAATGTCAATAATGTTTTTAATGCACTACTGTACATACTCATAATTGTGAATAGTTATAATCATGAAGTTCCATATAAAAGTATTATTATGCAGAAAAATAGCTACACACACACTCTCACACATACACACAAAGTGTTTTACACACAATCAATAAAAAAGCCTTCACATAAACAAAAACAGAAATACCATGAAGTAAAAATGCTTTATCACAATTAATTACATTGCAATTCAATCTGGCTTTGATTTAGAGAAACAGTGTATAAAGAATAGCAGTACATCAATCAACATAAGAACACTGCTCTCTATTTCTCTTTGACCGTACATCAGCTACAGTTAGAATTCTACCTGTGTATTAACAACTGTGTATTACCCTTAAACAACAACAACAAAATAATAATAGCAATGAACATTTTAAGGAAATGGGTGTACTCTTATTAAATAAAAATATAGATATAAGAAGATATTGAAATGTAAGAAAACACAGTTTGTAATATGATGAATGAATGAATGAGTCCTTTATTAATTTAATTAGTGTGCTACCACTAAACTACCTACAACACATTTGGCCTGATGGTAACATCCTTTTAAAGCCATTTTTTTTTCTCAAATTCAAAGTTTGCAGGGCAGTGTAGTGCAGCCAAATAGCCTTCAATTGATTTTTACTTTTATTATATAAATTGGATTCCAAAGTTTAGGCAAAAAAGTTGAAGGTCTCCTTTCATTTAAGTTCTAGGTTCTGGGAACATCCAGTAGACACTGCCTAGCTGACCTGAGAGTCTTTAAATTACTGTAGAGGCACAGCAATTCAGAAATGTACTCAGTGGCTTCACTAATAATATCTAAAATTGTATATTGCATTCTAAGCTTGGTGAGAGGCCAACACAGGAGTGGTGTTCTCCTACGGGACGAGCTGCAGCTGCCTAGAACAGCATTGGACAGCAGCAGGACAGTGCATGTACTGTATTGTTTGTGAGATGAATAAACCACAGTGACTGTGTGTCTGTGTGTTCATGATAAATAATATAAAATAAGATGGGACATGTCACCCAGTGCAACTGTTTTTTTTTGACAACACTTTGGATACAAACACAATACTTCACTAGGATCTATTATTTTCATTGGATTTGTTAACAAGGAGAAAACTACACAATCGCACCAGTCTTGTCCTCTAACAAAATACTAATTAACAGCTTAATTAATTAACTGCGAATTAAGAATCAACACCTCCTTTGGAGTTCAACAGCTCCTGATCCCATTCACACCAGTAATTGAGGTAAACTAGGCTAATTTCAATATTTAGCACCTAAGGCCTTCAAGAGTTCTTTTCACTGTGGGTGACTCTGTAGGTGTCTTGGTAGAAAACGTCACCCAAGGCTCTGCTAAAGGAGGAAAACTGATTGTCATTTAGTTTTAGCATGTTCACTTTAAAATTTTAATATTAAACCCTGAAGCTGTCCAGATACATATCTGTGATATCTTCCTCTCTTTATCTTGTATCTTTTTCCATCCCCTGTGCTTCAGCAGTGATGCAGCATTTTGCTTCTCTGCTCCCTGGCCTGCTGTTTGGAACATGGTAAAAGCTACTGAGGTGAAAAAAGGTCTTGACCTGGTGAATGATCAGGGAGGTGGACAAGAATTCCATTATGAAGTCACAGAGAGAACACTGTCGATCTCTTCCCGATCGCTCACCTGCACGTCTGCACACACACAACTAACCGTCTCTATATCAAGTATGTATGAATGACCGGATGACCCATCATGTACAGAATGAAACATGTACATACACCAAGCAGGCAACACTAATTACACAGAACAATGCAGTTTTGTGATGATGTAAAATTCTGGAACAATCCTGATGAGGAATTGAAGATGATTTTGGGTGATTCATAGATTTACATTTTTTCTTGGAAAAAAAATGCATAGCAAGATTTAGGAGAATTGAGTAGAAGTCAACTCAACACTAACTCAACACGTTTTCTGCATTTTCTGGGAGGGGGAAAATTAAATAAATGGTAAATAAATGCACAACACAAGTGCTGCTAAACGTAAAATGCATTTTTTAACTGTTGAAAAATTTTGAACCCCCCCTATTCCTTGAAGTGGTTTGGTCCAGATGCTGATTTCTCAGTGGGCGTGGCCAGCGCCTAATAGCACAGAAATTAAACTAATGTATAAGCCAGTAATTCATTTATCACACCACTTGTTCAAAATTTGTCCAAAATCTTTTTAAGAGTCTGCTTATTAAGATCAGACCTAATGATCGTTGACGAGCTCAAACGATGTAAGTTATCATAGCAGCAGCAACTAGGAGGACGGAACAGGAAGAAGAGTCGAGAGAGATATATATATATAGAGAGAGAGAGAAAGGGAGAGAGATGCGGTTCCTTCATCAAAGATTTTCATAATTTTTGTCTCATTGATTCATGATCTCATTTACCTCATGTATAAATATAAATAAATATGGGACATTGCTATAACTACTAATATTACATTTAATACTATTGTTTAAAACATGCTGAGGGCTCAAAAGTGCAAGGCAAGTTGCAAAGAAGTGTTTTGGAGAGAGAAGAAGATAGGGTTAGATTATAATGGTATTATAATTTAACCCATATATATTATTTCCTAAAATAATACTCCAATGGAATTGGTTTTTCACCACTGCACCTCGCCAAACACACACACACACAAGGCAAAACTACTACAGATGAGAGTGCTTTTCATTATGCCCAAAACTGTGTCGTTGGTTAACCACTGGGCATTTATAAGCATTTATAATAAATTATGTAACACTTCCAAGAAGATAAAAACAGCAGTGCCAGTCATTTATTGCTAACAAAAACAACAGCAAAAGAAAACCAGACAGACATATACTTCCAGCAGCCGTGTGATGAAGACTCTCAGTCTGTCGGGAACAAACACAGAGTAGTCTGACAGCTACAAGTCGCCACAGAGAGGAGGTGGCTGGGGGGACAGATTGGTTACCAAAGTGTCACATTTTGACACAAAGACCAGTTATTTATTTATTTGAGCCAGACCACACTGTTTCCCTTTCACCCCCTCAAGTACTGTGTGCGAAACCCGAACCAAACCTCAAACACAGAGGTTCAGTTTCTTGAGAGCATGGCAGTCATGAGGTCTTATCAACTGTTCAAAACTTTAAAGGTCCCATGTTGTAGACTTGTCCTCATTTTTATTTAAAGTTTTGATATCATTCACAAAATATGTGTGGTAAAGTACCAAAATCATCTCTATATAGTTTTTCTCTCTCAAACTTTTCCCTGAAGCTCTATAAAGAACAGGTAATTTTGTCTCTGTCTCATTAATATTAATAGGCTTCACCTCTTATTGGTTGATTTAAATGGCTGTAAAATGGAGTTTGGGCAGTGACTGCATGGTTCATGGAAGTCCTGGTGTTCTATTGCAAGGCACTTTCTGAATACATCTATGTGAATTTCTTCTTCAATAAATTCTCTGTGGAGAGATAACGTTCATATATAAATATTAACACACGTTATCGTAGTTTGCTCACCAAACAACGAAGAACATTTGTCAGTCACCATGTCGTGGTACGACAGTTATAATGACGAACACAACAAAGAAAGTGCTCTGCTGGACGGTACATTTCTGCTCAAAACATGACCCGATGGAAGGGTTGGCAATGGCATTGTTTGTTGCAAACTGTGTAGAAAATAGTTTGCATATCACAGAAGCACCAACTCTATGATACCATTTAAATGCAAAACATGCCACAGCGAACACAGAATCTCCGGAGCTGTTGGCGGTTTTGGTTCTGGTCCAATTACAAACAAGCAGCCCAAACCTGAACAAATTCATCAAGAAGAAAATGAGTAAATCAACAAAGACTATGGACTATAGACGACTATCAGTGGTTGGAGATAAGGGTTGAGGAAATATGCTAATGATAGTGACTAAAATTAATTTACATAAAATAAATGTTGCTTTTGGGGCAAACATTGTAATGCGATTATTTGGGATTAATTAATTACAAAACCTGTAATTAATTTGATTATTTTTTTTAATCAACTCCAGCGCTTCACTTTTTCCACATTTTCTTATGTTACAGCTGCCAATGGGACTCTCAAAACAGAGAACTTGAATGTAGTACGGTATGAGGCAGAAAACTTTATTTGCATACACCGGAGGAACAAAAGGCACCCCAAAAAGGAGGGAACTAAACTAAAAGCGCCTCCAAAAGAGAGGGAATATCTACATTGAGCTAGAAGTAAACTAAAACTACAAAAAGGCAAAGGCCAAAAAAAAAAAAAAAAAATCACTCTTTCGAGGAACAAGAAGAAAACATAAAAAAATAGACCACAAGATTTGAGAACAAACAGTGCCTCTTGAAGAGGGAATATATAAATTGCATTTGACCTAAACTAAAACTATGCTTGGTTTGTGCTCTGACATGCACTGTCAACTGTGGGGCCTTATATAGACAGGGGTGTGCCCAAATCATGCTCAGTCAACTGAATTTGCCACAGGTGGACTCCAATTAAGCTGTGGCAACATCTCAAGGATGATCAGAATCCACCTGAGCTCAATTTTAACCTTCATGGCTTTAAAGGCTGTAAATACTTATGTGCATGTGATTTCTTAGTTTTTTTTTTTTTTTTTTTTTTTTATTTTAAATAATTTGCAAAAATCTCGAAAAAAAAATCATTTTACCATTGTCATTATGGGGTGGTGTATGTAGAATTTTGAGAAAAAAATGAATTGAATCTATTTTGGAATAAGGATCTAACATAACAAAATGTGGAAAAAGTGAAGCGCTGTGAATACTTTCCAGATGCACTATATATATATGGATATATTAGATATATGAACAGGTATGTTTATTATTCATGTTGGCATGAAAAATGAAACATTTTGCATTGAACATTACACATCTATTTGTGGTACAATCTCAAACCGCTGCTGGTTTGCTAATTCAATCAATGTCTCCATCATGTTTAATGTATTTGAAGCAGGCAAGTCAGTAAATCTCTCTGCATTAACTCTTAAATGAATGTGGGTGATTCCGACAATATCTGTTGCTGACAGTTGTTTTACACTATACTTTAAAGTTTTGTCTTTCAGTTCATTAAAGGGATAGTTCGGTATTTTTGACATGAATCTGTATGGCATCCCTATCATCAGTATCGTATCAGTGTCCTGTGAGCTGAGTTCTGGTCTGGTTCTCGTCAAACGAAAGTAGTCCGGCAGGTTTCCAGGGGGCCACTAAAATAAAACGTCTTTCTTCTCATACAGAGTGTGTTCAAACGAGTGATATATGCATCACATATATTACTTAAATGCATCACAAAACCAATATCCATGAAAAGGTCCCAGCTCGTAATCACTTGGTCCTACTTTCTCTCCCTTCATATCTGCAAGACGACCAGAGCTAAGTCCATCACAGAAAAGCGATAAAATCTGTCAGGAAATTCAGGCATGTCTTTGTTGCTACAGCCTGAGTAGTCACAAGTGTGCCCCATTTTTACACATATTTATTATGTGTAAAAAACCATATTATGTTTATAGCTTGTATCATCCCAAGTCTCCCGGAAGTTCCGGCAATTCGATTGCGCAGGCACGCATGCGTGAGAGAGAGAGAGCTTGCCCTTCTAGGGAGGTCATACTTAAGAATGTTTCATCAACACTTTGTCTTTGTAGACAGCTGGGGCACTATACAGACATAGGTTTAACTGAGGTTCTGCATAAAGGGTCGATATAAGATGAATAAGGAGTTATTTTTAACTTTAAATCATGCAAAGGCATTTCAGTTGAGACCCAGAATATTAATAGAGACCTGGGGATAAGTGCTGTCTTTGACTACCTCTGGTAGCCTCATAAGGGAGCACTAGCAGGCTCCATTGATGAGTAGCTATCCGTCTTGATCGTTGCCAAATGTACATTGATGGAAGAACAAGAAGCCATTCATATCAGATGCCAGAGCAGAATCAGGGTTATGTTCTTTCCCCATTGTGACAGAAATTCTGTACTTAATGATCTCAATTGCGATTGCTGGATTTCTGTCCACTGATGAAGCTCATGCACTGCAGCTGAATGTTTTTTTTTTTTTTTTTATGTGACTGGTTTCCACATCACATCAGTCATTAAACACCATGCAACAATTATGTGTCTTTCCCCAACAAATAGCTTGTGCCTACCTGCTGGGAAAATTAACCGTCTAATTTACCTGATAATAAAAAGGAAATTTACACCTCAGGGCATAACAGTGTGACAGTTGACTGCTGTGTGGAGGGAGTAAAATGTAAAGAGGGGATCAAATCAACTCAAGTTGAGGTATTTTTTTTGTCAAATTAGTACATGAAAGCAAGAATCACCCCAAACGACAAGCCAATTAGATGTAAGCCGAGCTCTGCGGTGGCTTCACGGCAGTACATGCTCTTGAGCTGAGAGAGGGCCTCCCCTTCTCCCAATTCCTCTTGTCTGAAAAGATGCTGACCAAAATGAAGCAAAGGCTAATTCTGGTAATTTACTGTCCTCGGCTATAAAATGATACCTCCTTGGCTGGCTTTTATGAAGTGGAGAAAGGATTGGTGGGGTAGGGTGGGGGGGATGCAGGGCAGACAGGAATTCAAATGTTGGGACATTGAACAGATGCAGTATGGCTATAATTCTAAAAGATTGGCTAGGGAGGCTAATTTAAATGCGGAGATGTTGGCTGGCAAGGTTAATATGATTGCTAAAACATTGGCGCGGTTGGCTAATGTGAATGCTGCTGAAATGTTTGGGCTGAAATACAGCCATGGGTCTGGCTGAAGCAACAAGCAAGCATTACGCATTACAGGAAATAGTAGCCAACTTTTTCTTTTTTTTTTATTAATTTATTTTTTTTATTTCCCAAGCCGTACTTTCCTACACTAAGGTCATTCCTCAACATTTTATTTTTGTTTTATTCTTCCAGTGTTTAATGGATGGATGGACAATTTTGGAGACAGTTGAATGGGACTTGAAGCCCTGTTTGTTTTTTTATGGCACATCTTTCACTTTTAATAGTAATGCCTGACATGTGTTTGAGCTTTATCTGTTTTTTTTCCCCAACAATGGCTAAGAATAATATGTGAATCCATGCCTACATAGTAAGTATAGTCTAAATAAAAAAAAAAGTTAAATCATCCCCTTCCTAAACTTTCTTAATGTTTTTCCTCCCTGACTCTTCTTTCCCCTCTGCTCTTCCTCTGTCAACACAGACAAACTCAGCCGTCATCTCCTTGCATCTCCTGGGTCCATTCAGCAGCCAAGAGAAGAGAAACCCTTTTCTGAATCTTAAGTAGGGGGCACTCTGGTTAGACGGTGAGAGATTCTTCACAACCTGAAATGGAAATTCAAAAACATGCTGAATCAGAGCTGAAGCCATTTGATACTAATTTCCCCCCTATTACATGCAATATTCTAAAACACAGGCTGTTTAGCAAATAAGCTCTTATGTTTAAGTGGAAAAATGACTGGTACCTTAATTGTGCTTAATAATGTGTGAGCAAAAACAAGGTTATTTCATCATGTGCTGTACATTTAAAATATATATTTAAAGGGTCTGTTTTACTGCTATCTTCAACTCCCGCTGTGACATCACAATCAGAGCCATTTCTAAATGGGTTGTTTCATTGTCAGGTTTCACCAACATTACAGAATCAGTGGCTGGTCTTATTTTCATACCTAAATATGCACATACAAAAACAGTTTTTTTTTCATTTTTTAAATTTTTAAATAGAACCATGTTAACATAAGTGTAATTGGTTGTTCTTCATGAAAAATAAATTTGAATGAGAATCAGTGCTTTCAACTTTCTTAGTGGAATATAAACTCAACAACATGACCTCCCAACTGTGAGTATTTTAAATGAATACATGTTTTTCTTTGCAAATGGTGATAGCCATCAATATTTTGACCTGTTTAAAAAGAGGTAATAGACATATACAATATTCTGCATATGGATTAAGTTACTCTTTCCTTATTAGCCGGCATAACTGATGAAAGTGTTGATTATGGTGTTGAGCATGGTTTATTGGCTTAGAGTCATTGTGTCCAGGTGAACTTTCTAGTCGGAGTCGCAACAGAATATAGACATTGTAATTAATGTTGTAGTTGGTGTAGGGACCAAACAGAGCAGCAACAGGTCTGTAAACCCTAAAGCGGAATTTCATGGACTGTAATTTAAAACTGTGGGACCAAGAATGGGAAAATAGCATAGTGCATATTGCAGAGACAGGCTAGAAATTGTCTTGAGTGTTGAATCCTTTCACGTTGTATCAAAACAAAGCATAGCATCTGATTACTTGATTAATCTATAGAAGAATCAATAGAATATTCAATTATTAAATCTTTGGAATCATTTCATGCTGTAAGAAAACACAAACTCTGTAAATTATGGTGTAAAACTGAGCTAGCCAACAGCAGTAACATAACATCATCACAACAGAAAGGTAATATAATCATTAACATTAGCATAGCATCTGATTACTTGATTAATCATACATATAATCAATCAAAATTATCAAAATATTAAAATAGAATTAAATTAAATTATTAAAATATCCATTTCCTGCAGCCCTGTGCACCATGAACATAAACATGAGGCTGTGGACTACAGTATTTGCTGAGGTCCATACTATTTGCTGAAGCAGTGAGGAATGTTGCATAAGAGCCATCGGGGTTGTTAATGATTTTTCCAGGTATTTTTCAGGGCCTCAGGCGTTACCAGGGAAACTGAGTTAGGGCTTGTGAAAAACCTTCAATTCTGATTGCAAAAAAGCGTGAAAGCCATGTTTCTTTAGCAACTACCATTGCATACAGCAGGAGACAACTGGGATTTTGATTAAACCTTACATAATGCATTAGGTCCTTAAGAGTCCTTGGGAGCCAATATAAAAGATACACAATGAAGAGAAAACATAGCATACAAAGTGAGGATGCTTTCAGAAAATAATGTTTTTTATGACATCAGATGCCTCGCTGATGCTGTTGAATTATGGGTAAATCAACATGTCTGAATTGCCTGTGAGTGGGTTACTAATAGTGTCCAAGAGCAAGACATACAGTACTGTGTTCACATCAATTTTGCCCAAGTTACAAATCACCATCCCAACCGATGGAGATACTGTCCAACCCTTATCTCCACTCTATGAAGCTATAGGATCCTAGGCTTCTGTTTAAATATGAGAACTATCGTATGGCTCACAGGAATAGCCGACATGTTGTTGTGGTACTGTGGTGGATTTTCTCCTGTAATGATCAGTCTGCAGTGTCTGTAACCTGCTGGGGAGACCAGACATAATTCATACTCAGGGCAAACAAGCCAGATCTCTTCCTGCCAAAAGCAGGAGTCAGAGAGAGCAGCCTGCAATACGGCCACTCAGCCAACAATGCACTGCAGAGCCCAACAAACAGACCAGGGGGCATGTTAATACAGGCCGTTTATTTGCATCTATTATTTTCTATGAGTTTATTTATGGAGGCTTTACAGTATAGGGCATTTAAATGTGTACACTGCAGTCAAAACTGCTATAAAAGCTGTAAATGCAAACAATAGAAAATTCTGGATGGAATATGTAAAGATTCATTCAAGTGTAAATAAGAATTGCAACAGCATTTTGGAAAGGTCAATGCATAAAATAATGTCCAACCATTATAAAAATTCCTGATCAAATCCACAAAGGATATCCAATAAATGGGGATTTAGAATGTTACTTAAATGATATCAAAATGAACAGCTTAACTCTGATTCAGTCATTTTAGGGATTTGCTGAAATTTCATCAGTAGCGGAAACCGATGAAATTATTTGTCGTCCTGTAATTACGTTATTTTAATCTGGCATTATGTGACCCATTGCAATGAGGTTGCCATTTTATTTTGGTTTATCTTAGGCTGAACTTCTACGTAAATTATGACTTGCATGTGTCAGGAACAGAGGCGGGGAAGTGGTGTGATGTTATTATAGGACCTCAAAACTGTCTCAATGAACCACTTTGGTGGTTCAGAGCAGAAGCACCCGTCCAAATCCCACTCGCTAAAATAGAATCTCACAGCATGGCAGCCACACCTCTTACTGTGCTTCTCCTCCCTTTCCAGTTCATGGTGAGTCACCAAAACTGGCGAGGAAACTTTAGTAAATTCAACAAATAGACCACTTGTCTGGCAGAAGAACTCCACTATACTCAAAGAATGAATGTGGGGGATCTGTTGTCATTACTCAAATATATATATATATATATATATATATATATATATATATATATATATATATATATATATATATATATATATATATATATATATATATATATATATATATATATATACATGTGTGTGTGTGTGTGTGTGTGTCTGTGTGTGTGTTAATAAATATATACTATTAGACATTTTAAAGATAATTGATTCTTGAGCTCTGATGACACAAATTATTGATTTAATTTGCAATTGTGTACTAGTCTGACCTTCACATCAAATCAACAGCTCATTAACAAATACAGTAGCTTAATAGTAATTTCCGGCAAGCTAAATTTAACAAATAGCCTTTTCGTGCTGCCATGGTGACAAGCGAACATACCATGTTATGCAAACTTGAAAAAGCCAAGTAGAAAACGTTGCCTTGCTATTATGATCTGAACTGATTTAAATCACTGTATTGTTCATGTCTTTCTCAACATATTAAAAAAAAAAAAAAAAAAAAAAAAAATGTTTGTTCAACCTAAATGTTTGAATTCATCCAGCTGCTAAATATTATGTTGGATAAACTTAGCAACTGTCAACATAAACGCAAGTATTTAAGTTTGTGTAACTTAAAAATATTTATAGTCTACTTGAAACATTGTGTTGAAAACAATAAGGAGCTCTCAACATCAACATGATTACTTGAAAAAGGGTATTTATTTTAACCAAAAAGCTAATTCATCCTACTTAAAAATATAATTAGATTTGATGTAATTCTTGGCTGCAATGAAATATAATTCCTTCATGTTAACAGCTAAGTTGTTTCAACAAAATATTTAGTAGCTGCAAGTCTGCAATAAAATGCATTTCTAAGCACCATGAACTTAGTAATTGTCAACATCAGTTCAAATATTTAAGTTGATGAAACATGTTTGAAATATGGTAAGAAAGGTATGAATATACTACTTTAATTTAGTTAAGATCAAAATAGCAAAGGGATGTTTTCCACTGGCTTTTTGAGTTTGTATTACATGGCATGTTCACTTGTCACCATGGCAGCAAGAAAAGGACATTTGTCAAATGCACATTGAAATGTATCTATTTGTTAATGAGCTGCCGA
Organism: Lepturacanthus savala; assembly: GCA_030544235.1. Lineage (NCBI taxonomy): Eukaryota > Metazoa > Chordata > Actinopteri > Scombriformes > Trichiuridae > Lepturacanthus > Lepturacanthus savala. The sequence goes on along the minus strand of CM060464.1, from coordinate 20,741,018 downwards.
TTCAAATGTCAGATTAGTCACAATAGCAAACAAATATATGGGCATAACTTGCGTCATCAGAGCTCAGTAATTACAATTACAAGTAAAAAGACTAACAGTATTTCAGAAGTTAATTTAATAACGTATAGCAATAAATATATATTTGAGTTATGACAAAAGGTCCCCCGAATACATTTTTGCCTAGTGCAGTGTGTAGTTTATATGCCATGTGCATGTAATGAAAATAGAGTCCTCAGTGGTACTTGAGCAAGTCCTATGATTACTAATTTCTACTGGGCAACTGCCAGGTGTGAAACTGAAGGTGACTACATGGTTAGCAAACATTCCTGTTATTAAATAAAACCTTTTAAAAAATAAATATAAAATAAAAAAGGCCCAATCTGTTTTAAGAGTGTGATATCAGGGTGAAACTCATTTCCTCAGTGTTGCCCCCCCTAGCGTTTTGGCTTGGCGCCCGGCCACAACGTCCACAGGGACGACAAGGTGAACGGCTTGGCCTGCTGACTACATTTAGTGCCTTATTTCTCTATATCGCAGCATGTTTCTCTAATATCCATGCTGGGGGTGGAGGGTGTTCAGCCCTGTTGTTGCCAACGTTTTCAATCTTGTGCTCACTTCCTGCAAGCAGAAGTCTGCAGCTCAAGTTACTGAGTGAAAAATGTCACATAAAGCCTTCTACTACAAAAAGGTCCCCGGAGGAGACCAAGATCATCAAACAACAGATTGTAGGATATTTTTCTAACCTTCATTTGCATGACATTTAAGTCAACGATACACGTTTGAAACAAAGAAGGTCTCTTTTTATTAGAATGTATCAATTATACTCACTATCTACATTCGACAAAGGAGAGTCTTTGGGGATTTGGACTCTACAAAGGGAGGTTAAACAAATGACACTTGGCCCGTGGCTCCTTTATATATTAAGGGAATTCTTCTTTATTATTTCATGCTCTCACACTAAATAAGAAAACAGGAAAACAATCGGGGCATGCTAGCAAAATGCCTTAGAACCCTAATTTATATGGGAAGGTTTATAGATGTGAAACGCTACAAGGTCTTTCGCTGATGAACTAGAAACATCCAACCCAAAAACTAAGGTGTCAGCCCACTGATCTGCCTGGGTAAACAAGAAAAAAAGTCAGAGGCATACACTGAAAAGATCAATTTATCTTACATTTTGTTAACTTATTCACCAAAAAAAGTCCAACATCATTTTTGATATTTTTGGCTGGTGAATCGGAATGTCTCTTAAGAGGTTTGAACTTTGAACAAATGAGAACTTGATATTGCATTTACATAGTTTTTCAAGCCATTACTTGACGAATTAAAAAAAAAAAAAAAATCTTACACAGTTGTACTCCTTAAGGCTCTCATTTTCTTAAGGGACTTTCCAATTCACAACCTTTCAGTTACACTATATGTCTATGCAGATAAAAGTAAAAGTGTTGTAGATGTAGAAAATGGAAAAGCCCGGTATCTAGTCCGGCAGCAATTATTTTTGCACTGCCTGTAATACTGAAGAGTAGGTCACTTCTTTGTTATTCATGCTTATTTTGATGTTACACACACTGATATGCCTCATTTGCCATTTTGTGCCCAGGAATGAAGCAATATTATCGCTCTGCTCCATTACCTTCAGATGTTATGCATGACTCATTAACTTGCAACGTGAGCAGGGCTGAGCTGAAGAGTTTGTACATGTCTGAGGCTCCGACTTCTGTCCACAATGTATTGATCTCATGCAGAAAGAGTAGAATTTCTCTGGCGTAACCTCTGCGTCTGATCTGGATTAACGGAATTGAAATTTGAATCATGCACTCCCTTTGAAGGGATTCTAGCTGTTGAAATTGCGCATGGAGGCGTTACCTTAAATCCATAGTACAGATAGAATCTATTAAGCACTTACTTGCTTTACATAGTAATTTAGTTGTAAAGTAAGGGTAAAATATTCCATCTATATGGTCTCCTAATAAATGATCTTTGAAGTTACACCCATATATATATATAGTTTCATCTTCCATGACCAAAGGTCTCTCAAGTAGTACTTCTGTAGAAGTTAGCTGTAGAAGTATCAAGTTAGCTATCAAGTAAAAGTGTAAAACTACTGATTTCAAAACTGCTGCAGATACTGTATATTGCAGTTCATGTATTGTGTTGTCCCTTTTAAAGTATTTGAACATGTAATAGTGGGTCAGTGAGTGAGCTAAAGTCTCTGACCCAAAATCACTTGTACTCACTCAAGAATGAGTACAAGAGTCAAGTGAATTTTAGGCAAAATCAACTTTAAAATCCCAGTGTATGAGCTGCCATGACTTTTTGGCAAGATAAAGAAAAAAAACACATTTTTTTTTGCAATGTATTGTCCTTTGAGGGTATTTAACAGGCGAATAAGGACACAGAACAGGTCAAATAATGCATTTTCTGGCAGAAAATCAATAGCTGTCGACAGCTGTCAAGCTGGAAAGAAATATGGGTAACAAGGATATTATTTTAATCATAAGGAGCAGATAGTACAGATAATTGCAAGAAACACAATTACACTGGTATATTATAGACACCCAAAAAATCTCCTTCAGTAAGACAATGAAGTATTTGTACAAAGTTACTTGACACCTCTGAACAGAGTAGCTCACTGTCATTGCTTACTTGTAACACTGAATAGAAATCTCCTCTCAGAACTTCAATTCCCATAAGCACATAAACACTTATACAAATGAACAGTTAATCACGTGTGCAGACTTAGAAGTGTAGATTTACATTTACATGTGTTGTTCAAATCCATCTTTGTTTATTTCTTTTTTGAATTTTGCACAGTTAAAAGTATACAGTAATAATAACAAAAAAGATAAGCAATAACATAGTTCAAGAAAAGGCTTCAATTTATTAAAATTTTTTAACAGACCCCTAAAAAATTTTAATAAATTGAAGCCTTTTCTTGAACTATGTTATTGCTTATCTTTTTTGTTATTATTACTGTATACTTTTAACTGTGCAAAATTCAAAAAAGAAATAAACAGTGGCGATTTGTGATCATTCAAACAGGGGAAGCTCTTATTTGCCGTACATCATAAACATGTTATTTACAGACATCCCAAGTTCCAAAAAGCCATTTCAGTCAGATGTTTGTCATTTATCGAGATGTTTACTGGAACTTCTGGGAGACTTGGTCCAAAGTTAGCATTATTTGCCATCATGTCTGCTAGCTGGTCACTCAGACCTAGCAGAGTATGATTGCACTATCGAACAAAAGGTAATTAAAACTAGAACAACAATAACAATAAGAACAAGGAAACTTTAATATTCATAGAACAATGAAATATGTGAGTGTGATTTATTTACAGTGTAAGAGTGAATTATTTCCCTCTGGAAAGGCCAACAAATAGTCTCTGTTTGTCATTTGACTTCACATGGAAAATCCGCGATGGGACTGAAATCATGCAGCTGAGGTGACGTCATGCAGACATCCCAAGTCTCACGGAAGTTCTTGAGAGTGGCTCCGTGATGCCCGCGAGTCGGGTAAAATATCCCGGATCTTATACTATGCAAGTGTTTTTTTTTATAAATATGCAATGCGAGTGAGAGCGTGCAGGCAAAACAGTAACTCGTGTATTATAGGTGGATCGGTTCGATTCAATTGCGCAGGCACGCGAGCGAGCGAGAGAGAGAGAGACGCGATCGATAAACATCTCCCTGAAAAGACTGGAACCTGGGGGTGTCTGCGTTATATAGTTTTGAAACCTGTCAGTCAAACTACATTCTGCTTTTTCTCCAATCACCATGCATCACCACTACATTCTGATTTTCCTCCAATCAGCATGCGGACGCTCAGCGTCCAGGCTCCGCCCACACTCCATTGACTCCCAGAGACGCTCAGCGTCCGGGCGGGCTAATTTTCAGCATTTATCCAATGGGCGCCGAGTTTCGACGTGATGAAAAAAAAAAAAAAACATTCACTCTCAGAGACTCTCAGTGTCTATAGGGAAATGCATTGACCATAAAGCGGTATGGGAATGTACGGACATGTCATTTATTTATTTATGATAAGTAGCTGATTCTGAAAGAACTCGTCTTCAAGATGAACATGTTCTAACAGATTTATAGTCAATAAAATGTTAATACAGCTGCACAAATTTGGCCATTTATTTTTTGACAGGGCAGGGGAAGTTCAGCTTCCCTTGTAGTCGTAAAGAAATCGCTACTGATATATATATATATATATATATATAGTACACAAAATGAGCATACAAGAATTATAGGCTATGTGTGTCACAGTTCCGATGGATTGTATAAAAAAGAAAAGATGAATTCTTTATAATAATTACCAAAATGTGCACAAATAACATGAAAATTCAATTTCAAAACAGGAATAAATAATCCTTTGAAAGTATTTTACAAAAATGTATTGAGTAACATTTTTTAATGTTATGAGAGAAAAAAAAAAAAAAAAAAAAAAACATAGCTTAATTCCATACACATTTTAAGATGAAGATCTGTCAGTCAACGGTTTCCCTCGATCACCTCTTTGAGAAAATTCCTACTAATAAACCTTAGAACTCAATGCCCATGAGCGCCAAGCTCAGCCTCTTTTCAATCTGTCTTTTCAGCAACCGTTCAAGAACGGGCATGATTGCTCGGCCTCTGGCTGCAGCTCTCTCTAGAAGCACTCGACACACTCTGACACAACGCCTCAGCAGTACGCTCGCTAACTGTGAACACAGTCGGAAGAAGGGTTGTCAAAGATAATTGAAGGACAGGCGGACGGGCGAAGATAGAGGCCGCTTTCATTTTTGATAGAACGGTGGTGTCGGAGTTTCACAACCGCTTCGGGGTCCAGAACGTATCAGACATACTTGTTTTTCGAAACTAACCCTGCAGGAAGAACGGGTTTGGATGCATCTGCATCTCTCTGCAGATGATGTAACCTCTGCGAGTGTGACTGGGCTTGTTTGGCTTTCTTGTGGTAATCACCTCCTCCCCTCTGCCTCTTTAAACAGCTGCCAAACGCCACCGCCTCATCCTTTAAAGGTCCCATATCATGCACTTTAATGGGTATTAATTGAAGTCGTGACACCCCTGACATGATATATATGTAGTTTCAAGCATAAACATTTTTGGTCTGTCTCATAAATATTCATGAGCCTTTCTTCTGATTTTCGCTTGGAAGACTGAAAAAAAAAGTAGGTGTGAAGGTGGGGGGGCATGCCCCATGCCCCAAATCATGCTGTCTGCATGATATGAGGCCTTATAATGTGATCAAACAGTTGGCTTGAACACATTGAACATCGGATTTTCTTCTACAGTTTTCTCCTTGTTATTTATATGCTGAAGTGTAGGGCAGACTGGGGCGACATCGGTAAATTGTTACAAGTAGTCATTTATGATTGACTTAATGAGAGGTTAATTAGCATGCGCATGACTGCAATACACAAGCAATTAGGGAGTCTATATAAACCTCAGCTTGGATCTTAGTCATCGTACTCAGCTCAAAGAAAGCAAACTATAACCCCGGGTATGTTATATTATATACTTAAGTCTCCATTATCTTCTCCAGATTCAGCCACTTTTATTTCTAACTTTCCCCTCTCCTTGTGCCTTTTTTTTCTTTCTTTTTTTAATTTATTCTTTATCCTGAGGTCCATTCCTGCAACAAGTGTATGTGTGAGTGTTTGTGTGCGTTTCAGGGTAATTACAGAAAAATAATTCCACTGAGGCACCAAAGAGAAACAATGATCAAAGTCTTAAATTCAAAGGGAACAGCGGGATCTATTGTGCACACAAAAAGAACGACGGGTTTTCAGGTTTTTTTTTTGTTTTTTTTTTTAATGACAAGAAGCTGCTTTTGTGACAAGGAGTTGGTTTCGTTCAACAAAGTAGCAGTTTTGTGAAATCCCAAAAATAATAATCGTGTTATAACTGCTGCTGTTGCTGCTGCTGAATGGGTTGGTTTGTTGAATTACAAAAATATAATTCAGTTGTCCCCTTTCAAAGCCATGAATCACCCATGGTACAGCTAACAAGGAGATCTCTTCTTGTTTCTGCAACAAAAGAGTATGTTGGTTCTCTCGGTTAATAGTGTGGTGACTCAAGTTGTGTGCTTTTAAATGGTATCATAACCCGTAATGTGCAGGTCACATGAATCACACTTCTTCCTTTTTGTGCCCTTACGCACAAATGCCTCACACAGGAGGGACTCGTGTTTCACGGGTGACATTTGACCCTCTTTTCCTTTCATCGCTTCCATTTTCATGCATTTTTTTTCGTTTACATTCTCTGTTCCTCTGATTTACAATTGTCTTACGCTGTATCTACTGAGATCTACTGTCAGACAATATTTGGACACTCTTAATGAGCCCTGTTTTTCCATTTCCCAGATCAATATTCACATGTTTATGGTATATTTATAAAAAAAGTGGCCTTTAAGGTCCAAATGCATCTAGTTAGACCTGTAGCAACAATACAGTCAGCCTTCTCACACACTCTGTTGTGATTGGCATAGTGTTGTAGGAAATGTCCCACCCCTCAGAGAGCTGGGGGAATGAGAGGGCAGTTATATAGGTCCAGGGGTGGTCACTATTAACTTCCTCTCCTGGTCTGACATCACAACATAATAGAAGCAAGAAGCAATATTGAGTCTATTGTCTTATGTCTTATCTTACAGTGTGTGAGCACCAGAGACCAAGTGTTTCTTGTTTTTTTTTGGTTTTTATAATAGGGCCCCATCAATGACAATTTTGTTTGTTTGCCATGAAACCCAATTGGTTAATAGCATATCATTTTAAAAGCACCATTTAACAGCGAATTGTAAAGTCACCATGGTAAAACTAATAGAGGAATTTCACATCGAGAGACATCTCTATTTCTTTGTGAGGTTTGGAGTCAACATGCCCACATTTACATAACAGAATATACATTCTGATGAGCTGAAAGTAACATCGGAAGATGTTGTCTCTTTATGTTCTTTTGGCAAGTACTGTCCAGAGTAGGTACTTGTCCAATGAAAACAACAAAAGAACAGGTCTATAGGTAGACAATGCTTCATACACCTGCTTACTACCACAGATGACAGATGTACCTACACCTATTGTTCTACAGTTATCAGACAAGGCAAGTTAAAGTGATACATTGCTAGGTGACTGGCGAAAAAACGTTCTTGTTCAAAATGAACAATTCGCAGTGCTCATTCTCTCCAAGGAACCCTGCCTCATACATTACTTTATAAACCGTGATTACATCTCTCAATGGAACATAACTGGGTTTTGTTGAGGCACACATAAAAAAAGTCTCTAGGACACAGCCTGGAGAGAGTGAGCGCTCTTAATGTAGCAACAGCAAATTGTTCATTGTTCTGCAGTTTCTACAAAATGATGTATTATACGTTGGGGTGCAATGGTACATCCATTTGTTTTGAACATTTTCGGTACAGGATTTTCGGTTCAGGTCTCTTTTGGACAGTCACATTGACAGTCAATACAGGAAATTAGACAGGAAAGTTACAAATCAACCAGTCAATTTTCAAAATAAAACACTAAACACAGAATTCTTCCCGCTCACCCACGGTAAAAGAAAAAAAATCAGGAACATTTGACCAATGCAACGGCAAAAAATGTCTGACAGGTAACCTTTTTCGGTGCGTGTTGATCTCTTATTTAGGGCCATGGTTGTAACATGGATTGTCACAGGATTTTCACTGGTGACGCTTGTAAAACACATCTGGCAGGGCTTCCTTGGTACCGCTGTCCAAAAAAAAACTAGTTTTGTGTACTGTTACACATTAAATTACAAGCTCTGATTAAAGTGTAACAGAGATTTCCAGACAGAAGACAAATAGAATCGGAGACTCCTTTTTACCATAATGCAGACAAAGAAAAGACCAGTCGGATTAATCGACCTCATGCATGAATGGTTTTGTATTTTTCCTTTAATATTTGTCCCGAGAACAAAGCAATACAAGTAAAAATAAGGAAACCCACTGGATTCAACAGTGCAAGAAATGGAATTTTAATGAGTGAAAAGGTTTTGTATTTAGTACAATTTGTCAAATATTGAGTGGAATTATCTTCTCTCTTTCTCTCTCTCTACATTTCAACATTTCAATTTTGGCAGTGAAAAACCTCTATAACTTGTCGGATGAGGAGAAGAACATGATTCCTATGATTCACATCTCTACAATAATCTTATAAAGGTCCATGTTACACTGTGTTTGTGGGCAGGTTTCATTCAGAAATAAGTTCCCCATGAGTAAAAAAAACACTGTGCAACTTCAAGGCCTTAATTGAGAAATCAGAAGACAAACATTTAGGGTTGACACTCAGGAGACCAGAAAATCTAAATCCAGCTAACGTGTCATCGGAACACATCAGCTCAGCACTGTGACAGAAATACAGACTGAATGCTTTGATGTGAAGTTAGATGCTAAATAACATCATAAAGCAACGTGTTGTGTAATGAGAGGCGGTCAAGTGAGTCAGTCTGAGAGATAATATTGGAGAGAATAAAATGGCTACAGCAGTGTAAACAGGAAGCTGTCAGAGCAAGAGAAGTTTCATAGCAACTACTAAAATGTAGACAAAAAAATGAACTAATAATCCAGTACCATTGTTTTCTTTCTTTCTTTCTTTCTTTCTTTCTTATTTTTTTATGCAAACCCTAAGTGAACCTATCAATATTGTATTGATGATGTGGATATTGACAATATTGATGTGTGTTTTAATACCCAGGCCTATGAGGCCCACACTGCAAAAAATCAAATCTCAACACGTGAAAATTTCTTGTCTTTTGGTAAAATTATTCCAATATTGAGAAGAATTTTCTTGAAATATCTTACCCCATTGTCATATAATTTTGCTTGATTCTGGTAAATTTGTTTTCTTAAAATAAGAATAGATTGTTTGACTTGTTATCTCATAGTTCTCACTTTTCATCTAAAATTGTGTAAAAATTGAAAAGGAATTCAATATAATTTGAGATAATTGTTCTTAATACTGGACCAATTGTAGTAAATGCAAGATATTTCCCCCAGATAAGACTTAATTTTTTTCAGTGCATTGGTCCATTTCTCTGTATAGTGGTGTCTATGGCGGCCATGGTTTCACGCTCCCGGCCAGTCAGGATCATGACCTGGAGGGATGGAGATGCAGCTGGCTGATCATGCCTTCACAACGTGTGAGTTCATTCAGTTATTTCAAACCCTGCAGCAGTTTCACCTTTCGCCCCGAAGTTTCACCACAGCCGGCGGGCATGTGGAATAATGGGAAAGTCTCCTTTTAAGCCAACGGAAGCTGCTCCCCGTCGTAACGACGTGCTCGCATCGCATCATTTACAGCGGAAGCACCCGAGCTCATCAGTCAGCCAGGTTTACTTTGATGGGTGATGAGATCAGTCATCTTCATGTTCGGCACAGTAATAATGAAGAATAAGAAACAATGGATTGAGGATTGAAGATTTTGACTCAGACTAAGTGCGCACTGAGCGATTGAACTCTACACCATTGCTTACATTCAGAATGTGAAGCAATCTGATATATACAGGTGCTGCAGTCTTTTGTGACCTATATTATCATTTATTTTAGCAGCATACCATGACTAAAATATTGTATTTGACTAAATATTGATGCATTATATAATATTTACAGAAAATAACATATTAAAATATTTAAATACATAAGAACAAATCATCTTCCAAAATAAAACATATACAATAAACCCAGAATAAACATCAGCTTTCCAGTTCCACTTTTTAATGGAGCTAATATCATCGTTTAAGGAGTATTGGGGGTAATAAAGCTATATTTTACACCTATACTGTGTTTAATAATGAAATATGATGATTTTTTATGTTTACACAGAGTAGTTTTGCTGTACCACATACTGCACTGTCAGTATAGTGTTTCTCTTTTCCCCTTTACACTGTCACCTGTAGATCTTTATTTCAGAATTTGGGGTGGGGGGTGGGGAGTGAGGATTCATTACAGTAAAGTTTGAGCATAAAATATTTTTGTTTTCAGTGTTTTGGTAAGTGAATTTAGGCCTTTTTTTCCAATTAATGCTCTAAATATATGCATTATATATAAAAGGAAAACACATTCAGGCACCAGGTGGCAACTGAAAATATAATGGAGTGCGCTCATCTTCTCTCAGGCATTTAGTATTAATTTTGAATATCTTTTTTCCTGTAGATCAACTTTTCTCATTTAATATTATCCTGCTGGGTCAACACACAGAGATATAATTTTCTCTTTTGCCCTCTTTTATGGTTTTCATTTGGGGAAGTGATCTTTTTTAATGTGCGTGTGACACCTACATTATTCATGTTGTTAATAGATAAATTCATTAATTGTAATGATTTATAAACTCTTCATTCACAAATATCTCTACATTCAGAACATATCACACATATATATGATTTTGGGATGATTTTTAGGAACAATGCACATATAAATTATCATAAAAGCCAATTAAACAGAATAATTGTATACATATTTAGGCCATAACCATGTAAATCATTGAACAAATCTATGAATTAGACTTTTTTAAAGCCTCTAAAAAAAATCGGGAAAACCAAAGATAACACCTACACACACCATTACAATCACTAGAAATCACATCTATTTATCTATCATTACAATATGAAGTATTATTCCTGCAGGTCCCATATTGAGCAAAGCAGTTTTAGTTTTGTGCTAATGAAAGTAGATCAATTCTCCATGTTAACAGTGTGAATTCGCAAAGTGGCTCACAATGTGTGTGCCTGAGTGGGTACGTGCATGTGGCAGGGATAATTAAGTTTGCCACAGAACGAGCTCATAATTCATATTAGAGTAACTTCAATGCCCAGTTGGAGACATCTCTTCCATTGAGAGGCAAGCTGTGATTTTTTTTTTCTTTTTCATCTTTGAAAAAAAAAAAAATATATATATATATATATATCTGTGATCTTTGTAGTGCTACAGTTTGGTTCTGACAGTTTGATGTTGGTGCTGCTGCCGGTTGATTGGGGAGTTACACAAATTCCATTCTGACAAAACATAACTGTGATATGTTTATTTCATGACAAATGTAGATTAACAAAAAATCACTTGCATGCCTGGACATTTTTTTGACAGTTAAAGATGATTTTTAGTGGAGTAAAGTAAAGAGGAAAACCCAGTGTGCAGGTGTACAGACTTAGTTTTTATTCATTTTTTCACATTATTGTAGAGTATATTATATGAGTCATTACCACTGATATGCAATCATATTTACGTGTTGTCACATCCCATGAAACTATGCAATAAAGTTTTAACCATCATCGCCAGTAGCGATGTTAGTGTAACTACTAAGCATTAATGTATTTCCCTAGTTTAACTAGTGAGTTTCGCTACTAAACTAGTAGCCTGCAAAAAAATTACATGCTTTGATAAATTGGTCCAATCCTGAGTAGAATTATATTGATGTTATTCCATTGGTAGGTCATTTTGCTTGTTTCAAATTATCTGTTTTTATTTTAAAAAAATAATAATGTTGTTTTCTAAAAAGTTATATTAAACTGTTTCATTTGTATCATAATTTAACTTTTTTTAATCTCATATTATGGATTTTTGAGCTTGGAATTCTGACATTTTGTATCTCAAATTCTTTGAAAAACTCATAATTAAACGTATCTGGCAATAGAATAAAATAATTCAAGACAAGTCTACCCAATATTGGACTAATTATACTGATTACAAAATATTTCACTCTGATGAAATTTCTTTCTTCTTTTTTTTTTTTGCAGTCAAAAGAGGCTTTAACTAGTAAACTAGTGGAGAGAACTGACATGGTTTAAACATTTGGAATAAAGGCTCAAAAAGCCTTCCATATTGCAGCACTGGCATGCTCTGTAAGGGGAGGGTTGGTGGCTGCATGCTGCCCCCCCACACACACACACACACATACACACACACACACACACACATTCAAAGGAGATACCAGCTTCAATGAGGATTTTCCAAGTACTGAATATTGACACATTTTGAAACCCCATGGTGGAACCCCCATAAAAATGCATTATGTCTGTCTATTATACATGTTGACCTCTATTTGTTGGTGTCTCTTATTATAGAATCACATGAACCATAAAACAGATTGATTTATTTGATTGATTATTGATCTGTCCTGATATGCATACCGTTAATGGTTCTGCAAGGCTCTACTTTACCACCTTAAGCAGTTTTCAGAAAGGATGTATGTTAATACATGGTAAATATGTTGCATAATATATTTTTTCTGTTTAAAGACAACAAAAAACAGAAAATAACAGTACTGAGTTGCACCATGAACTGGTAAGTTCTAAGAAGTCTGTTGCTACTAAACTCAAACTAACCCTGAAACTACTGAAGCTAATGTAAACCATTTTTTTCAAACTAGCTATATGGTCATAAATCCATCAAAGTGCCTTAATAGACCAAAAAATAGCTTGTGGATGTTTAATAAAAGACTAAATAAGTTTATTAACAGTCTACTACTCTACTGTGAAATGTGAATATAGTCTTTGAAAAGTCATTGATTTGCCAACATAATCTGATGTTTCATTTACATTTCTCTGCCACCCACATGACAACAATTAGTTGTTGTAGTATTAGCCCTTTTTTTATGACGATGACGCAAATGGGCATATGCAATTATGCATTTTTTTTTTTTTTACTGCTGTCTTTTACTGTGTTCTGTGATTTTTTTTTATTGGTTTTGTAATGCAGACCCTGTGTTGTCCAAGACAAAATTTCCCACCGGAACAATAAAGGCTATCTAATCCTGGAAACAGGCTGGGTAGCAGTTGCTATGAAGTAGGGCCACTATAAAAGGAGCAATTTTAAGGGCCTACAATTGAACGTCCAGATGTCAGAATCAATCAGAATCTCTTGTTGAGGCTCATCAGCTGCCAGCAGCTGCATGGACTCAATACATATTTATGCCTGTGCCATTAAGGAATCCTAAACACAAGCTCTACAGAGATGGATGCTCAATACTCAGTTATGCCTATCGCAACTTCAAACCAAAAACAGGAATCTGATATAAATTATTTTATTTGAAATAATTCAATTATAAACATTATTCATAGTGCCATTATTTTCAATTCTTGAATTGGCATTTACTGGTGGAAATGGAAATCCCTCTTTAGACCTTCATTGTGCTTCTGTCATAGTATACTGAAACAAAATAAATAAAAAGGTACAAAAACCTCTTGTGGACCTGAATACCACTGAAGTGCCAGGGCAATTCATAGGCAAATAAAAAAAAAAAAAAACATTTTTTTTTTTTTATTTGGCTCCATTCATGAAAAATTAAGTCACTGCAAATTCTAAATAGAACTATTGTCGCTACTGAGTTTGTTTACCTGTTCTTCCATGTTAAGTGAAGAATTTGTTTTAATTTTATTTATTCATTTCTTAAAATTTCAATAATTTCAGAAATCTCAAAATCCATCATCTACCCTTATATAGTACATTACTGGCAAATATAGGGACCATAATTTCACCAATCCTAGCAGTATTGAGTCCTGTGAAGATTTCCCTCTGATCGGATTTTTTAATTATGCCAGGAGGAGCCTCGTAGCTAACATGGGCACCGAAAAGGGTTCATTGGTCTGTCCATAAAACGACACTGGACTACAGACAAGACTATGGCTAAAGGGTGGAAATTATATCTGTCTACTGTCTTTTTTGACCTTAAGTATGCTAAACAGATTAAGGGCACATTGGTGTTCTTTCGGACTTTGTTGGGGCTCCGGGGGGATAGCAGCACACAGCTCACAACAGCTGTTCTGCAACTGATCAATTATCTAAAAAGACCAATCTAAATTGAGTGATGAGGTGATGTTGGCAGGTTCTTAAGCAGCTAATTAGTGAATAAATGATAGGCTTTAAACAAATAGGCTATAAACAATTCAGAGGCTTTTCAAAAACACACAAGATACAGCACCTTGCCTTCAAAATAAAAGCATAACAGCTGTCACTTTAAGCAACCTTCCGAAGCGTCTGGAATATAATTTAATTTGAGTGTTTGGCAGTTCAGTAGTAAGAACAGCCAGTCCACTTTGTCTGGCTGTTCTTCAAGAAATCTCCAAAATTTACAGATGGATTTGGATTTAATGTGTTGGACAAATGCTCCTTAGCCCTGTGATCAGTTGAGTAGGTTTCGGTTTGTTTTGGGATTTATAGTATTTGACTTTCTTGCCATTCTGCTGCATATGTGCTGAACATGTGCAGGTGGGAAGGTTCAAGATATACTCAAATACTGATTTCTATTGCTCATTTTTTTCCCTACTTGAGTTAACTGATTAGTTTAAGCAGATATTTACAATAAAGTCTATACCTCCAGTACAGTTTTATAATTATGCCTGAAATTACAGACCCAGTTCACTGTCAACATTAAATCAGTCCTTAATTGCTCAAGATTATTTTGTGTCAATTGTTAATTAATTAATTAAGTGCATTTTAAAATAAATGTTATTGTTAATTTGACACCATTGTATTATTTAGATTTGTAATTTATTCTTGAATAAATTATGCTTTAATTTGATTTGGTCATCTTTTGGTTTAGTAGTATTAGTGTCAACAGTAGCAACAATGGACCACAAACCCCCACTTTAGGAGAAATTCTCCTAAAGACTATGCTGGTCAAAAGAACAACAAACTACCCCATTTTTTTTCCAGTGATTGTGCCGGTGTGGCAAACTCAAGAACCTCATCCTTGTGTAGTTTCTACAGTGTGTATTGAAAGCAGAACATGGCTGCCATTTGTATGAATAAACCATGAAGCATATGTGTGAGAAGCCTCTCTCACTCTCTTTATCGCTCTTTGTATATCTGTCTCCGTTTCTCCCATAATCATCCTCGCCATCTCTGTCTCTGTCTTCCTTTTGCTTTCACTGTTTCCCTTTTTTATGTTTCCTTTTCCCTCCCATCTCCCCTTTTCTTATCACCCCCTCCTGACTTCAGATGACTACCTCCCCAAGAGGTTCACCACTCACACTCTCTGATTGAACTGCAAACCCTTCAGCACTTAATGTCAAGATACAATTTGCCCTGACTTGAGCAAGGGGCGAGTACGCCATTGTTGTAGCATTATATTAGAGAAATGTGGCAGGCAACATTGCAGCGGAAGACACAGATCAGATGTCGAACGTAATCATCCTAATGCCCCCCAGCAGAGAGCAGAGCGTATCAAACAGGATACAGGGTTATGGTAATTAATTAGGCCCTAGGAGGGCCGGACTGAGAAGGTTGGTTGGTTCATAGATTCCGAGCTCGGAGGCAGGCGGGTGGGCTTAAAGCACAGGGTGAGGACTAGGCCCTCAAGAAAGAGAGAAAGAGAATTTTGGCAGAGGGGAGAAGAGTGTGTTTGGAGCTGTGGGACAAAGTGAGGGGTGGCACAAAGTAGAGACAGAGAGGTTGAACGAGATGGAAAGTGCATCCATGTACAAGACCAGGTAAGAAACAGACAGCAGGCTCAAGGAGTTTATTTGAATTTGAAATTACCTCAATTATAAGACGGCGCTATGAAAGTATGCCCTGGCATGACTTTCTTATTCATGGTCCAAAGCACAGAACTTTCCTGACTTAACAAAAGATGCAAATACGAAGAATATGTCAGGGCAGTGTAAATAAATACAGACAGAAGAAATAGGAGGAGACGCAGGCTGCCAGGAGAGGGTTAAGTTCAATCTGCAGAGTGTTTCTGGGGAGAGACAGAGTGGCTTCTGGTCTCTGTGTAAATGTCAAGCTCTCACTTCCCCTTAATGACCTCTGAATCACCAACAAGTCAGTCCAGAGCATGAGGAACAGCTTGCTGACTCTATTATCCAGAGGCAGGTTAGCCCAGGACCCTGGCACCGGAAAGACTCAAGACCCCAAGGTGTTGTAGTCAGAGGATTAAAATCCCATCACAGGGTTGTCCGAGAGAATGCAGGACATGGTTCACCACTAAAGCCTAGTTTATATGTCTGCTACGTAGCCACGACATCATCGCAGACCCCTACTCCGTAGGATGACATCACCTCCAAAAAATCCGGACTACACGTTGCGCTGACTCGGACCGCAAGGGCTGTGATTGGTCAATTCAGCCATGGGAGTTGCCTCAGTAAACGCCTTCTCTGTCACTTCTACTTCAAGATTTGTAATAAAATCATCCTGTCTTTGATACCAATGAGCTACAAACACACTCTGCATCCCGGTTGTCTATAGGAGTATCAGGACCAGAAAAAAAAAAATGTCCTGTACAATAGCGAAAGAAAAACAGGTGAAAGAAGAAAAACGTCTGGTACAAACAGTCCAGAATATGTGTTATATAAGGGGAAATGTGTGGCTTGGCTGTTTTTTCTGTGGTCCCAGCAACATTGTCTTCTGGTGTATCCCAACCACCAGCCTTTTCTCTCTGCTATAATCGAAAGGAAGTTCTGGGTGCACCAGTTCAGTGCTCAGGGGGAGCTTCATGTGCATACTTAACATATTTAAAAAAGGTTGACTCTAAACCAACTATCCATTCCAACTGCCTTCCTAAAACACCAGTGTGATATTTCCTTTGATTGGTATAATGAGCCCTAATGAATGTTTCCTCCAAATCATATCTTTCAAGGCAAATTAACTTAGCTTATGAACATAGAGAACATTGTTGTCATGTGAAATTACGACCCTCATGGTATTGTAGCAGTATTCCAACCTCTGCTAGATTTAGTGGTTTGAATTGTATGTAAAAATGTATCTGGATTAGATATATTTCCAAATCACTTGAGACACTGAAGTGTCTGCATGTAAAAGTAACTCTGCATGTGACATGTTTGACTTTGATTTGTTCCAAAAGCAATAAAAGACCAATCCTACATCCTTTGTTCTTGTGATGTCATAGTTTGGATATTTACACAATCCCTCTAAATCTTCCCTGTCCTTGAATTCTTTTGTTCTTACGCACTATACTGGTTAACAGTGGATTGATTTCATATTAACTATGCTTTTTGTGAAATGACATACAGAAGTAAAATGCTCTAAATATGAAACTCTTTCAATGTATTACACATGTCTTCTGTTTTCAACGGGTTCACCTAAATTGGAAGGGAACACACGTTTTGGCATTTTTGTCAATTTTCATATTACTTTAATGGAAGCTGTGACTACATTCAATGGATAGTCCACCGCCCTGACAGATTGCAGCCACAGTAAATCAAGAAGAAGTGTCAACTCACAGAGCAGCCATTTGCACTGCAGCATTTGGCCTGTGTGGTGATCATTTTGGTGCCAGCAGGACTTCCTGACCTGTCCCCAGGCAGTTTTTCTTTTATCTTTCAAACACTGTCTCTACTTTTGGAAATTTTTCAAAGAATTGACATGATAAATGTAGACTGCAGCTTCCCGAATATCAAATGGCACTCAGTACATAGGGAGAGATACAGTGTTGAAAATGTAATTTCTCAGTTTTAATATACTCTCAAGAGCTTTCTTAAAGTAACACAAAACAGGAATGTTGTCACATTCATCATCTCTTCAAATGACGCAGACGTGTTGCAACAAATGATCTCACCTAAATTGTCGTTTTCACCTCTCTCAAAATGTTTACTGAGATTTTTAAAGACATAATTGACACCTTTGTAAATAGTCAACATGCTTTTTACATGCTCCTGGGATTCCTTGAAACGTACTCTGATCTGTTTAAAATATGATTTATCTTTTCTTGCCAGCACTATTCCCACTTGAGGGAAATGTTCAAGTGTCTGGCAGTATAAATCAAGTGCACCTCCACTAAATCAAATAGAGTACAGTGTGGGACTATATTTCTCCTGCTCCAGCACTTAACCCTTGCCTTATTAAGGACAGCTACTCAATAATGGTGACCATCTATGGACAGGCAGGATTTGGCAGCATTCTGGTGTAAATAAAATAGAATGAGTGCAGTATTTTTGCCAAATAACCATGTCAGTCACCCTGACCTCAATACATAAGTTAATAAATTACTTGAGAAAAAAAAAGCCCTTATATTTGGGAAGATTGGCTCCTGGCAGCATCCATACTTTTCCCAACTGAGTTTAGATGAAGTGACAACCACTCATACATGAACATACAGTAGAAGCCTCGGCTTTCATGAAAATGACCATAAAAATCATGCTCATGCTGATCCTGCTAAATATGAAATCTATGGTATCTGTGTAGATTCTCACTCATCCAGGTCATTGTAGTCAAGGGGTTTAAAAAGTAGGCAACTGGACTTTTTCTTTGAGCTTGAAGACATTTCACCTTTCATCCAAAAGGCTTCTTCAGTTCTAGCCTGTTGATTGAAACCAGGAGCTATATCTCCGGATCACAGAGGGTGGAGCTATAGACCACACCTCCCATCCCATAACAAAGGGTCACATAGGTCACCCTTCAAGGTGTGAAGAAGCAACTGAAGAAGCCTTTCGGATGAAAGGTGAAACGTCTTCAAGCTCAAAGAAAAAGTCCAGTTCCAGTTTTTAAACCCCTTGAAATCTATGGTAGTTTGTAAAAATGTGATATGGGTCTGATGATCGGACATCCCAGCTTGTCTGGGACTCTACTGGTTTCATTCTGAAGTTTTCATTTCTCAGGACTTGGGACACTCAAATAAAAACCAGGACAGTCCTGGTGTTTTTATATTTGTCGATACTCAGGTCCTGGTTTTAATTTCGAGTGTTCAGAGTCGTGACAAATAAAAAACACCAGATTATCTTGGTTTTCACCATCATTGAAATATGTTGACCTCACTCATTATAAACTGTGAGCAGCACAGCTCACTCTCTCCAACACTAATGAATTCAGGTTTATGCACATAATAATAATAATAATGGATTACATTTATATAGTGTTTTATCTATCATTGACAAAAAATGTCCAAATGTAGCACTGTTTTATCCAAATTGACACAAAATTGTCAAAAGAAAATGTCCTGTGCATTTGTCATGTCATGTACTTCTTATGTGTCGTGATTTTTTTTCACTCAGTCTGTTTCCTTGGTTCAACTTTGTCTCATTTTCTAAATATGTTTTTGCTCTAACTGTCCATGATTTTCTTTGACCCTCCATTCCCAAGAATTTCCAACTTCACATGTAATCCTAAACAATGCAGATTGTTTGTGGATCCATTCAAAAATGTTCCCATGACCTGTCAGCTCTAGAAAGACAAAATCTGCTTTTTCTGTTGCTCAGATTGTCATCTTCATTGCACTCTTTATACATGTATTTTTGTTACTCATTTGCCCTCCTCCGAGTGAACACAAAACCCATTATTTTCAGCCATTGATCGCTTCATACCTCCTACATAACACAGAATCACAAAGTGGCATTCAGGGGATGACTCAGTGAGAAACTCTAAATGGATGAAGTGAAATATATTGTCTTCCACTGTAGAGGAGCCAGATGGAACATCATTTAATTAATATTTTTTTTTTCTTTATTGGCAGAGCATGACAATAATGTAATGAAAGTATGTATCTTATCATAGATTAAAGGCTTGTTTCTTGGGATTTCTGGCTTCGCCTAAAGGATGCTCATGTTCATGAATAATTTAATAAAAACAGAGGAATGGCATGTGCTGCTTTAAGGTGGATTTTTCTCCTTCAGATCACAAAGCCTTGGCATGCCTCTCACAGAAGAAATATTCCGCACAGGCACAGATTAGCATAATTAATATATAGCTGTGATTCAGATGAGATTCTTAGGAATCTTAGGCCAATGAAGGATGATTTATTGATGTCTTCCACTGATGATGAGCCAGCTCAAAATATATAATTCTCTTTTCAATTCATCCCTGTGATGCCACACAGTTATGAGGAAACTGCCTTTTAAAGTAATGCAAAACCGGTAGATTTCTGCACAAATAAATGTCACAATTATGCTACAAAGGGGACAAAAAAGACATTTAGTTTAGAATGTGGCGCAGTGATTTGGGTGGTAAGATGCCTGGTAACACAGCAAATATTAACAGTTCTTTAACACATGCTGGATAATTCAATGCTAACAGATACTTTCATTAATATAGAGCCCATTTGACCCCTAACATGCATTGACAAATAAATGGGGTGTCTATACTTCAATGAACTAAATGTATTCATGGTTTTGCTTATGGTGTAGACTGTTTTGTGTAAATGTAGTGTAGTACTTCTGTCCATAATGGATAGATGACGAATTGACGATAAAGAAGTGAACCGACTTTCACCAAGACTGTGGTCTGGCCTTTCTCATTTTCAATCTCAGCAAGAATGTATACAACAGTATACCCAACAGGTTGAACTGTTAATTTAAAGTAAACTCTTCACTGAACTGTGTTAACAAACTGTTATTTCATGAGGGGTTTTACTGGAACACTAACACCCAGTCAGCCTCGTATTGTTTAGTTATATCATACCTTACAATATCTTTACAATGAAGTTTCATGTGTTATCATACAATGGACTGTACAAAATATTGGGTGAAAATAAAGTGAAGGTGCCCATATATACAGTTAAAGACATTTACTGTACTGAATTGTACTCTAGAATATTGCTTCAAGACAGACTTAAATTATTATATTTATAGGCACAAATGCTGACCAATAGGGGAAATTAACAATGATCCATGTATCTTCCCACTTTACTCAGCCATTGATTCCAAACTTTGGAAGTACTTTTTTATTAAATTTCCTTTTATAGGCAAGATTTGTTAGAGCCAGAAGGCTCATCCATGTCAATAAGCTATGCGTCACTGAAATGTCCTCTGTAGGATATGAGTTTAGTCATTTTCTGCTCAAAATTGACTAGCATAGCCAATATCAAAGCAAAATCTTATAAAACCCCCTTTGTGCAAAAAAGGTTTACCTTGGCTCATAGGTTTTCTCATTCCTGCCATTTGCTTTGCCACTCGCAAAAAAATTAGGACAATCTGAAATTTTAAATGATCTGCATTAATGGGATTTATGCAGAACTGACTTGCTACTTTGCTATAAAGCCACAAGCTACATTAGGTAATGGAAATGCTTTAAAGTTGGCCAGCAGTGTCCAAAACACCATTAACAGTGGTGACTAGATGAATTACTTTGCTAAATTTGAAATGAACCCACTGTGGCTTTTCATGGTTGTTTAATCAATTACTTGCTGAATATGTACATTGCACATTGAGAGGGATGTATGTGCCACACCATTCTCAGTGGTTAATTGATGTTTTGTCCTCACATACTGGACAACCAGCGCCCACGGTTACAGTATGAATCAGCAGGGTTCAGTTGGTGGAGTGAACACACTGCTGCACTGGAGCTTATCACCCCTTCATATACATTGGCAAACTGACTTGTATATAATTCATTTAGCAATCTGTCAACATGTTAATCTTTTGTCCCTCAAAACACCAATTTGGTTCATCTGATTTTGGCTTTATACACATTCCACATCCCCTTTATAAGGCTCTTTAGATTACTCTTAGATGCTGCATTGCAGACAATCTGGAGACAATTCAATCATATTCATAAGTTTGAACACCCCAATAAATGCAATAAATGTAATTGTCATCTTTTTGTTCGGAGGTTATCCATCCATGCAGAGATGTATATAGGTGTTGTGACAATTTGAGTGACCATTTTCCCCAGATTACATGCCAGTGAACAGAAGTAATTTCTACACTATGAAACGCAGTGGTAGTTTCTTTTGGCACCTTTACAGTGGGAGCCATTAATCGCCCATTGTCCACTGGCTAAGAGGCTCAGCCGAGCAGTATCACTATATTAATTAGGATGTACAGTGCCTGCTTAGAATGTAAAGTGAGTCAATTAGTTCACATATTCACTTCAGTTCAGAGCCTTGAGTCCAAATGCCTTTTAGAATCAAAAGAGCGGACACATTTGATTTGTGGTCGGCTGCTTTCTTGCAGCTTATGCTGGCTATCTGTCATTTCCTGCCTAACTCGCTTATTTTTTTCT
Source organism: Lepturacanthus savala (assembly GCA_030544235.1). Classification (NCBI taxonomy): domain Eukaryota; kingdom Metazoa; phylum Chordata; class Actinopteri; order Scombriformes; family Trichiuridae; genus Lepturacanthus; species Lepturacanthus savala. The sequence continues at coordinate 20,719,114 of CM060464.1, read as the reverse complement.
CTTTGCACTTTTTTAAAAGTAGTTTCATAATCCTCCTTCAATATGTTAAGCCATAGCTTGGCTAGGCTAGGCTATGTACTCTTTAGTTTTATTATATTGTGCCTCTACTTATTGAACTTGTTTGAAAACAAAAATCAAAAGACAGATAAATTAGCAATTAGCAACCAGAGGTACACTGGCACAATGAATGATCTTGTGAATATGAGCATAGCAGACTTTCTGAATGTTCTAATTACCAAGTTACTGGCTTCTTCTGGTTTGACAAATTCTCTTTGTTTTACATACTGTTTGGTTTCTGGGTTGGAGCTTGGCATTGACCTCCATGTGCATGGGCAGAACTGACTGGGCTGGAGGAGAGGCTGAGTAGCTCAATTCAAATCACATTATCTGGGTGTGTTAGTCCGACTTCGCAATTCGATTTCAGTCGAGCTGACATGTTTACAAGTACTTTAAAGGTCACGTTTTAGTCCTACAAGTACTTTAAAAGTTCAGTTTTAGGCTAACACAATAATTTGATTTATTTAGGTGTCATATAAAAGAGCAAAGCACTGAGTATTTTCATATTTGGGGAGAGATTATAAAACCCTGTCTTGGTTATTGGATGGTCTTTGGTGATAATGCCAGCTAGTGCTGTGACTGTGGTTTTGGACTTTGTATCTAAAGTCACTACTCCCACTCAGTCAAGAAAAAACAAAAAAAAACAAAAAAAAACAAACAAAAAAAAAAAACCAACAAAGCTACTACATGAATCTGTAGTAGCAATTGATTTGCAACATCCCAAGGTCAAAATGGACAGTTGTTAGGTACAAATTACTTGAACACCTATGGATAGCTCAGTGACGTACAGAATGTCACTACCTCACTTACATTGTATTAAATGACCACCAAAGATACTGAAATGCAAATATCTTGCTTATTTATTTATTTTTTTTTTTTTGAGCCCCGAACCTTATATTGCATGCATATCCATTACATTATTGGAGTGTACTCAATGAAATAGAAACATACCTTTTTTTGTCAAGAGCAGATTCAGTCAGAATCACTGTTGAGCATCACAGCTTAATAAAATGTTGTTTGATCTTTTACTAATGTACTAACATTTATGTGATCATTTAGAAAAAAAAACAAAAACAAACAAAAAACAAAACATAAACAGACTCAATAATCACTGACTATAAATCTTAGCTGATTTGAATACTGGCCCTACAGGGATATATGGACGTGGTCTTCCAAGCAAAGACACAGTTTGTGTAGTTGGTATAAACAGCTGCAAAAAGCTAAGTCCATCATGCTCAGCTAAAGATATATTAGAGACTGTTGTTATTTATCTCCCTCCCTGGAGCTACAATTATTTTTCCTTGAGCCTCTCTGAGTGACTGGGGAAAAATGCATGACCCTCTCTCCACCATAAATCACCATATTTTATTATATACACACTAAAGGTAGGCAGTGTTGGAGAAAATACAAAGCAAAAGCTCTTTTCCAAGCATTACTTTTAATAGCAAACTGTGATTCTTAAACATTGGCCCCTCTGACCCTACTTCTCTCATCAATAACTACCAGCTTTACTTACCATGTTCTCTCTTATGGTCCTGTAAAAGTTACCCGTGACAATTCCACCTCTAAAACAAAATTAATACGCTAACTCAAAGTGACCCAGAAGAGTTTAATTTCAGTTATAAAAGAGTCTCATTTTATGTAGATGAATCTACATTACCCACTCTTATTTATGTGTCCATTTTCGACAAATGCTGTTTCTTCTATGTAGTTTGTATTAAGTTATTATTTTGTAGCCAGGTTGGAACTTCCTTGCAATGATGAAAAGATTTTACTGCAGTACTCTACACTGCTAACAATTCTAATTACTGTAATTAGCTTGTTGTAGCCATCATTTCTACTTTAAAACACTGATATAGGTACCTCAGGTTTGCAACAGTGCATGGGGAAGCTCATGGTAAACGTGGTCTTTTTGGCTGGGAAGAAAAAAAAAAAAATAATAATAATAATAATAAATAATAAATCTCCTTCCCGAAACTCCTCATAAGGCCTTTAATCCAGCAAAAGCAATGAGCAAACAGCATGGATGGAGTGAGTGTTATCTCCAAAACAAAGAGCTAAGTTCTTAAGGAAAGGGTAAATCCTCTTTATAAATAATTGCATCATCAGCAGGCTATACTGCCACTCCTCATAGCACACAAAACCATTGCTCTGGAGATTTAAATTGTATAACACAGCCTTTCATAGCAGTCATCTTGTGGTCTTCCAATGAAAGAGGAGTACTAACATGCCTCCAGTCATGGAAAGCTTGAACATCTACATTTTCATGACAACTAAGCAGTTTGGTCGAAAGCTCCAGAACAAGCGGGTTAATGTCCCTTGAGTAGAGATTGTTTTATTAACTGTTGTCTCCAAGGTCAAAAAGTCACTGTCACACATGGAAAAAGCAGTCTGGATTAGTGAAGATTGTTGTATCCATTTGCCACCAAAATCCAAAACCTGCCAAGATAACAAGTTACCAACACCACCATCTTCATCTCCTCCCGCTCTTCTGTTCTCCATTTCTGTACCCGGACAAAGCCAGCCCTCCCCTCTCATCTCCTGTCCTCCCTTTCATAATAGGACATTATTTTGTAGGACATTAGTCAGTAAATGAAAGCATATGGCACGTAATATTTACTTGTAATGAGCCCGAGTGCTACCATGCGCGGAAACCAAATTATGAGTGCCTCATTTTGTGGCAGCCCAATAAATATTTTACCCTGTAAAAAGTATGGATGACATGGGGGGGGTGAGAGAAAGAGCCACCTGTTCTTGTCTGCTAAATGATTTTCCAGATGTCTCGTCCTCTTTCTTTTTTGGTCCTCCGTCGTCTTCCCATTCATTCCCTTATATCCCCCCTTAGGTCTATGTGAGAGTGGGAGGAAGGGTGTATAAAAAGTGTCATACTAATTTAGGAACAGCAAGAGCATCAATGTAATGTACACATCTCTATTAGCTTTATTGAACTATTTGCAGTCCTTAACCAATTCACTGAAGTGATAATATCTTTGATGCTATAGCATCAAAGATATTATCACTTCAACATAATTTCAATTTCATCTCTTCGTTTTCTTACATTTTTCCTTCTTTTGATCAGATTCAATCAAGTTTGGGATTGAAAGTACCTGATAAATATTTAATAATGCAAAAGCATTTGTGACTCCCTCAAATTTAAGAAGGATAACATGTTTGTTTTTGTCTTATAAGAAGGAAGTAACATTTAGACATGAGTTGGCTATGATTAGCTGTTATCAAATAAGGCCTAGGTCATTTGTGACCACATCCTTACAGAATCTTCAACACTTCATAAGTGTTTTTTCAGCATTAAAACTGCATTTAAAATGTCTATATTAGTTTAGCTTCAATTTTTAGTCTCTTCAATGTGTGTGTGTGCATTTGTAAGATAGGCATATATCTTTATTGTCTGAAGCATTTATGGTTTGTTTTCATCTAAATTTGGAGGTCTAAGCATAAAAATAACAGACATATTCATCATTACATCACCCATGGTTTGTGGACCCATTGAATTTAATATTTTTACTGATGTCAACTTGTTATTTCGGAGCCATAGGTGACCATATTTGGAGAAGAGTGTGTATCTGGGGAGGAGCTGTACCAAGCAGACAACTAGCTAGCAATTAGATAGCTAGCTATCTGTCATTCAAAGAGATTGCTGCTAGGGTCTGAGCAGCTAAAATCAATTTCATTTGCACTCAAAGAGACCATGACTGACATCAATTACATATAATCATAGATGATATATTAAAATAAAACAAGCAATCCTTAAGACAACAAATAAGATTTTCACAATTAGAGTTGCAATGTGTCAAAAATGTCATATCAGCATTTGACAGCGGCATCAACAAAATACTGACCAGAATGCCTGCATCAGATTTTGGGAAATAACAGCCCAGTTCTGATGTTGATGCTAAATATATCCTGCTGCACCTCTGTACTTGAACACTTAAATGTTGTGCTAACTGTTGTGATGAGAGGAAGCAACAACAGGTCTCATAGCAACAATAGCATGGCATCAATATGTCACCTGATTTGAAGTGTTACAGAAGCATTTTCTTTCTTTCTTTCTTTTTAATACAAGACGTACTCTCACACACACACACGCACACACTCACATACAGATCATGTTTCCAAACAAAGAGAGAGGGGGCATTTTGACATTAAGAGGAAAAGAGGAAGAGATATACACAAATCCCTCCCACTATACCTGGGATTTGGGCCAATACACACACACACACACACACACACACACACACACACACACACACACACACACACACACACACACACACCCTCTGTCTCTCTAACTCTTGGGAGAACAGGAGGGCTCAGATGGTGTATGTGTGTGTGTGTGTGTCCTCCCACCTCCTTGTGTCTTGAATAGCTGTCTTTACTTTTTCCCATTCCTTCCTCTGCTTGTCTCTTCTCCTTTCCCATTGTCTCTCTTCCTCCCTTTTTATGCATTCTCTCCTTTACATTCTTGTCCCAACTATTCTTCAACTCCTGCACTGTCTGCCAATAGCACACCAAAAAATAATAGGCTAAATGCTACAGTAATAACTGTTACTACATCCCAAATGTCTACATTTGCTTTTTTTTGTGTCTTCAGCTCATTTTTTGGGCTGTTATTGGGTCTTATTGTTTCACTTTTTCATACAGAGGCTAATGTATTTGTCCATACAATTATACATATTTGTGCAGGTTCTAACCTTGGGCTGCTCTAATTAACCTAAGTACTCTGTAAGTAGTCTCTGTCTAAAAGAAAAACAAAGAGCAGATTAGGCAACTAGTGGTTAGCATACTTGGGCAGGTAGCAGTTAAAGAGTGATTTAATTCTTTAAAGTTCATAAGATACAAACATACAGATCTAAACAGTACAGTAGCCTATTTGCATGTACTGGTGGAAAGAAACATGAAACCAAATGCTTGTTATTACTGCAAGATGTAGAAGTAACAACTTCCCAGGAAAGCAGTGGTTTTCTGTTTGTCTGGAAGCTAATTTTATTGTCTTTTTGGGGGCCAAATATGTTGTTTTCATAGAGAAGGTACCAGAGTGGCACATTGTTTTAACAGTGTGTTGCTATCGAAGATACAAATTATCCTTGGAGTTGTTTGCAACTTTACTTTTGCTGGAGCTAAGCTAGCAGTTCTCTGGAAGCTCCCTGTTTTCCACTGTTGGTGCTGAGCTAAGCTAAACATATATGCTTACATGTACTTATCTTTGTACAGGACTTGTGCACTTTTAATGAATAAGTCATACATTTTTTAATGAGCATAAAGGTTCCACGCTACTCTTTTCTTGAGAGGGATATTACATTTTGAAAACAATTATTACACTACTCACTGTTCATTTTAGCTTGCTATCACCTCTTATGTCGACTTTCTTTCCCTCCGCTGCTTTTTCTCATGCCGTCTTCTCCTCCTCCTCTGCTTCTTTCTGTGTATTCTTTCTTTCTCTCACCAGCTCTGGAATACTAGTATACTCATCTTTCTCCTCTTTACTCCTCTCTCCCCCCTCTCTCTCTTTCCTTGTTCTTTTCTCTCTCCGGCCCCCTCTCTTCTCCGCTGGAAGGTGGCACCTCTTCGCAAGCATGTCCTGGATTCACAGCCACGCTATTACCATGGGGACTGTTACCGAGGAGATAATAAGCGAGAGAGCTACGGAGAGACGGACGGATGGAGCAGTGGGGAGGGGGCATAGGGGACACCAAGCTTCCTGTGGCCTTCATTGGCTCAGTAGGACAACAAATATGACGGAGACAAACAAGGTTGCCGATTGATAGGCAGGGAAAGAGCAGGACATGGATAAAAAGGGATTGATGAAGGGAGACAGAAAGAGAGAGAGAGAACAAGTGTGGAGCAAATAGCAGAAAAGGTAGGGGATGAGGTGTGTGTGTGTGTATGTGTATGTGTGTTTTATTATTTTTTTAAGAGGTAATTGAAAGAGAGAGGCAGGAAGGTAATGAAGCCTGATCTATATTTCAAAGGCTCGACAGTACAAGAGGACTGGTAAGTGGCTCAAAGACATGGCGGGAGAGATGAGAGCGAGAGATGAGAGGGACTGATGGAAAGAGGGATGATGGAGGAGATATGGATTAGAGGAAGGGGACGGAGTGAGGACGCTATGATAAGAAAAGAAGCGATGGGAAATGATGAAAAGGAAATGAGAGATAAAATAAGAGGAGAGGGAGAGGCTCTGACAACTGAAGGGGACGTTAACAAAAAAGAAGGGGAAAAAAAAATAAGGAAGCGGTGTGATGGTAGAGTTGACTGATATATGAGTCAGATATAAGTCTTTAATTAAAAATCGGATCTGCTCCAGTCAGTGTCATCCCCCCGCTGACATGATGGATATGATGGCGATTAATGGAGTGTATTGCTCCCTCTAAAGTTCATTAATACACTAACATACTGAACCTGAATTATTGCATTGCTATTATTTATCTTAATGCTGAATTTACAGTGTCAAAATAATGCCTCATAAGCAATCCATCTGTAAAAAAAAAAAAAAAAAAAAAGTTATACATTGAGTAGTAATTTTACAGCATACATCAGTAACCTGCAATGGTGTTTGGTGTTTCTAAAGTCATGCATTTCATGACATGTTTACTTTTTTGTTGTACCCTCTATGTCAATCTGCCTCAAACATGTCCAGCTGCTGAAGGATTTCCAATGATGCTGTTCTAACTTGTCATATGCAGGTGTATCAGGAGAGAGGAAATGATATTGGATTTCAAAACAGTGAGACTGTTTGTTGGGTAAATGAAGGCTCAATTGCAGAAATTCTTCAGGGACTGTAATTCACAAAATATGTGCTTTTACCACTAGGAGGAGACTCCTAAATAGCACTAAAAGTTCCTATCTGTGACTTTACTCTTAAAACCTGTTCACATAGCTGCTGAGACCAAATTTTACTGCTACTTTTACTACACTTAATGAAAGGGCAGGGTTGACCTTTTGGTATGGATGATCATGTTTCATGAAAGTGTGATTGGATGTCTGAATTCATGATAAATATTATGAGACGTATGTTGCCATATCCAAGTGAAGATTTTGCAATACAATGTAGACTTTGTGTCACTGATTTAACATGAAACAAAGTTATATAGGCTACTGACTAGTCAAGAATGGCAAGCAATCAGTATTAATTTGTCATGTGGTCACAGTATAAACACAGTGAAATGTTCGGACACACTTATTGGGAGTAGAAAGTAGAAATAGGAGTAGAAATTCCTCAGTATACTGCAAAAAATATCTTGTTTTTGCTACAGTTGGTCCAATATTGAGTATAATTATCATGAAATATCTTATTTATTTGCTTCCATTGATAATTTTGCTTATTTCAAGTTTGTTTTCTTGATTTTGTTCAGTTTAGTTTAGTTTATTTTTTTTTCTTTCATCTTATTGTCTTTTTATTCTCATGTCATGGATTTCTTTTTAGCTCTTAATATTGTCTTTTCTCTCATGTTAGAAGTTATGGACATTTTATCTCATGATTCCAACTTGATCTCAAATTATTTAAAAAACATCAAAAGCAAAGGGAATTGAATATATCAATATACTTCTACTCAATGTTGGACGAATTATACTTAATTTTCCCCCTGATAAGATTTCATTTCTTGCAGTGTCGACTGACTGTTGACTGGGTCGTGTGCATTAAAGAAAGAACTTTAATAAAAGGAAATTCAGATGATACCTTTTAAAGAGGTTCGTAAATGTGAAGTCTTAATGTTTTTTGAATGTGGCTCCATTTTATAAAACAAGGCTTATTCTGCCTGACTCTGAACCTACATCCACAGTAAATGCAAGGCCATTTTTGATTAATATTACGGGCAGGATAATTCCCTTCCTCCCTCAAACTAAAAAGTCATTCTTCCAGATGGCATTCAGTCACTTGCAGATTGCATATCAATGTCTATTGTTGGAGCTGGTCCAGTAACAGACAAGTATATGCTTTCAGAGAGACTCTGAAGAAAGGTTGACTTAAAATGTAGTGTTGGACAAGGAAAACAGAGATTTTGGATAGTGATCATATCATTTAACTTGCCTAGTCATGGCGGGTGCTATGTGACAGGGAGGAAATGCTCACCCAATACCCATTAATTCAATTCATTTCAATTTTATTTCTCAAAGTGCTTCACAAAATTCAGTCCAAAGTGATTCAGACATCCCCCGTCCTTAGACTCTCCTTCTCGGCAAGGAAAAACTCCAAAACCCAGTGGGAAAGAAGAAACCTCAGGGAGAATCACAGTGAAGGAGAGATCCACTCCAATGGACGGACAGGCTATAGATGAACCAGGAGTGACAGACATCCATCTGATGATGATGTATTAGTCTGTAAAGATGTTTCAGTCTGTAGAGATACCGTAGGTTGGGGGCAGAAGGGTGGGTCCAACCAGGCAGGTGAAGGAGGCCTCGTTGAGTTGCATCAGGAGTCGTCATCATTGGGCCTCGTGCGGTTGAACTGAAACAGTAGCCACTCCCCCGAAGGGGAGTGAGGGGAGGGACTCCGGGTGAATAGTGATGAAAAGACCAAGTATAAACTAGATACTGTTTATTAATGACGGACAGTGGTACATGGTACCAGAAAGAGATGATAGGGCTCAGTGCACTGTACTTCCCCCAGCATTCTCACTCCTAGGGCAACTTAGACTGAACTGTGGATTTAAGTCTACTTTTAGCTACCCTGACCATAGGCATTTTGGAACAGAAATGTTTTCAGTCTAACCTTAAATGCACAGACTATGGCGGCCTCTTTAACATTAGTTGGGAGTTGGTTCCATAAAACAGGGGCTTGGTAACTAAAGGCTCTAGCTCCTACTGTACTTTTATGGACCCATGGAACTACCAGTAGACCTGCATTCTGAGAGCGAAGTGTTCTGTTTGGATGGTACAGGATGAGGGCATCTTTAAGATAAGAGGGGCTGGATTTATAAGTTAGATTTATAGTAAGATTTTAAATTTAATTCTAAACTGAAGGGGAAGCCAATGAAGGGCTTGGAGTATGGGGCTGATGTGCTCTCTTCTATTAGTTCCTGTTAGTAAATGAGCCGCTGCGTTTTGAACCAGCTGAAAACTTTTTAGGGAACTTTACAACACGCTGTAGGGAGTTTCAGTAATCTAGTCTAGATGTAATAAACGTATGGATTAGTTTTTCAGCATAATTTTTCGATAGGATATTTCTAATTTTGTCTATGTTACGCAGGTGAAAGAAGGCTGTTCTACAGGCTTGATTAATATGAGCTTTGAATGATAAGTCTGGCTCAAATAAAACTCCTAGGTTTTTAACTGTGGCGCTGGAGGCTATCCTCAAATTATCCAGAGTGACTGTCTGCTCAGATAGGGACTCTAAGAGTTTTAAGGCCTAATATAATAACTTCTGTTTTATCAGGGTTGAGTAAAAGATAATTAACAGACATCCAGGTCTTTATGTCTCTAACACAGGTGTTTAGTTTATGTACTAACGTGATCTGATCGGGTTTAATTGATAAGTATAGCTGCGTGTCATCTGCATAGCGGTGGAAATGAATGCTATGATTTCTAATAATATTACCTAGCAGCATATATAGAGTAAATAAAATGGGTCCAAGGACTGACCCTTGTGGGACACCATAAGTCACTCTTGAGTATGATGACGATTGCTGAACGCTAACAAATTGGAACCTATTAGATATATAGGATTTAAACCAGGAGAGGGTGGATCCTCTAATGCCTATGTCCCGTTCCAATCTCTGCAGTAAGATGCTATGGTCGATTGTGTCAAAAGCAGCACTTAAATTGAGCAGGACCAGGATTGAGCCCACTCCATCATCAGCAGCTAACAACAAGTCACTAGTGACCTTGACTAGTGCTGTTTCAGTGCTGTGATGGGCCCGAAAGCTGGACTAAAAATCTTCAAATAAACTATTGTCCTGTAAGTGCTGACATAGATGTTTAACTATCACTCTTTGAAGAACTTTTGAAAGGAAGGGTAGATTTGAAATTGGCCTGTAGTTTACTAAAATATCTGGTGTAGTATGGAGTGTTTTTTTCAAGAGCGGCTTAATAACTGCATGTTATATTAATTATATCTAAGATATTATCAATAATTAGGGACAGCATCTCTTTAAGGAGTTTAGTTGGAATTGGATCTAAAATACATGTAGTTGACTTAGATTACAATATTTTTTATCTGGGCTGGGTTTACAGGGGTGAATTTATCAAGTAATATTACTGGGTTTAAAGGGGCTTCTAAGCTTACAGCCTGAGCTTCCTCAGCACTGATGTTTGGAAGGATTTGATCAATTTTATCTCTAATGGTTTAGATTTTATTAATTAAGAAATTTAAGAAGTCATCACAGCTGAGACTAACTGGAATAGATGGATTTACTGAGCTGTGACTGTTGGTCAGCCTGGTTCAGTGCTGAACAGGAATTTGGGGTTATTCTTATTTTCTTCTATTAACGATGAATAACATCTGATCAGTTTTGCTGTACGCAGGGTCTGCTTATAAGACAATAGACTGTTTTTTTAAGGGAACGTGTTTCCGTATTATACCAGGGAGATACTCTCCTCGGTCTAACAGTTTTACATTTAATGGGGCTACCAGGTCTAAAGCGCTATGGAGGATGTTCATCATTTTGTCAACTAACTCATCGCATGTGGCAGGACGCAACACGTCTGAGATGCTGTTCTCATAATTATATGTGGAGGTGAATATAGGCCGAATTATCTCTATATGTTTAAAAACTGACTGGTCGCATAATGTTCTTTTCATTTGTGTTTTAACTACTGGTGAGGAATTATCATTGATTATAAACTGAAAGGTAATTAAGAAGTGATCTGAAAGAACTGGGTTATGGGGGAGAACAACAAGGTCACTAATCTCAATCCCATAAATTAAAACCAGATCCAGGGTGTGCTTGTGACTGTGGGTTGGTTTATTTACATTCTGAGTAAAGCCAATTCCATCTAGTATGCTGCTAAAAGCACAACTTCGTGAATCACTATTGTTATCAACATGTATGTTAATGTCTCCTACATTTACAATTTTGTCATAGCTTAACATTATACTGGACAGAAAGGTGGAGAATACTGCTAAAAATACAGAATAGGGATTTGGAGGGCGATAAACAACTACAAATAGGGTTGGATTTTTGTTCGTCTGGTTAGAATCATCTCAACTCATCTTCTATACCTGCTTATTCCTCATTAGGGTCACAGGGAGGGGTCTGCTGGAGCCTATCCCAGTGCATTACGGCGAGAGGCAGGGATACACCCCAGGTGATACACACAACATTCACTCACACATTCACATCTATGGGTAATTTAGAGTCTCCAATTAACCTCAGCATGTTTTTGGACTGTGGGAGGAAGCCAGAGTACCCGGTGAAAACCCACGCAGACACAGGGACAACATGCAAACTTGGGTCCCGGACCCAGGACCCAAGGAGGTCTTGACCTGCCAACTTCTTGCTGTGAGGCAACAGTGCTAACTCCTGCCCCACCGTGTCACTCTGGCTAGAATCAGTCATTGATTAAAGTAAAGTTTCAAATGACTGATACTTATGATTATTTTTAGGACTAACACCTAAACTAGAGTGAGAGATGACTGCAACTCCATCACCTCGACCAGTGCTTCTAGCTGTATGAAAATTAATATGACTAGGTGGAGTGGATTCATTGAGACTCACATACTCATCCTGCTGGAGCCAAGTTTCTGTTAGTGCTAAAATATCCAATTTATAATCACTGACCAAATCATTTACCTGCAGAGATTTAGATGCTATTGGAGTCCACATTTTATACGTTTATTGGAGGTTTCTTTTGTTTCATTTCTACAGGGAATTATTTAAAATTATTAAATTGTCTGTCCTCTCTCTTATAGGCCTTCTAATGCTAGGTTTATTAAAGCTAGTTACACAAGGGATGGAGTCTCTATCTGCTTTCCTGAACCTGGGATATGTAACAGCTCAGGATGAGAAGAGTGACTTACAGAGAAGTGTTTTACACTACGACGGGTCATTTTGGCAAACTAAGGCTTGGAGCCATATTTCTACTTAGGACAGAGGCTCCTTCCTGAGTTGGATGGATGTCATATCTCCGGATGAGCCCGGGCTTTCCCCAAAACACCAATGCCAATTATTAATAAAAACTATTGTTTTCAGGGCACCACCTAGCTAACCAGCGGTTAAAGGATGAGAAGCGGGAGTACATCTCATCACTGACCAGATTGGGCAGGGGGCCAGAGAATGCTACGGTGTCAGCCATCTATTTAGCAAGTTTACAAACCGATTCTACGTTTAATTTCAGGATCTCTGATTGTCTCCGCTGGGCATCGTTACCACCTGCGTGGATCACAATGCGGCGGAATCTAGCCCTACTCTGCTTTAAGAGCCTAAGGTTACCTTTGATGTCGCCGACTCTGGCCCGCTGGGTGCTTCACTTCTCTGGCTATAGAACTTCCAATTATGAGTGTGTTTGGTTCAGCCGGTGTGGCACTGAGAGGATCAAACCTGTTACTGATGTGAAGCTGTTGGTGCACTACATTTTTGCGATTAGCACTACGTTTCTCCCAGACTGTCACAAATCCGTCGCTGATCTTTCCCGGCTGCACGGGACTCACTGGGCTCACTTGCACGGAACTCACCACGCTAGCGCTTATATCGCTGCAGGCATGGCCTGCAGTTCCTGCTGCTACCTGGCTGAAGCTAGGCTTAGCTTCCAAAGGGCAGAGCTGTGCCTCTAACTCTGACACCCTGGCCTCCAGCCCCAACACCAAGCTACACTTTCTACAGCTACTCCTATCCTCAGTAAAGGAGGCTGGGAACTCACTGAACATACAGCACATGGAGCAGAACAGACAGGAGGGAGAGAGCAGAGGGCTAGCCATGGCTTGGTAGAGCAAGGCTAGTAGCTAACGCTAGTGGAAGAGATGCATTTAGTAAAAAACCTTTTGGTTAAGGCCAAACACTATCGTTTCGCTCCGGAAGCTTGGTGAGCCAACCGGAGTCTAATTCAGATAATCACTAAGTGCTCTGAATTGTAATTAATTTGTAGATTAATGCACAATGAAGGAGCGCTAAAGGAGAGAACGTCTGGCAACAACAACAGGCGAACGTAACACACTCACCGGACGTGACGTCAGAGGAGGAGGAAAACCCATTATTATCTTTATTCTTGACATAGATGAGTGATTACATAAAGTAGACCTAGGTAGACCTACTGTAGCAGCAGACCATCTTTTCCCATTGTTCACTTTTTCATGTTTCACAACCTTATGCTGTAACTTCAGGTGTGCCCCAGGGCTCAGTCCTGTGGCCCCTCCACTTCATCCTTATCACAATATACAACCTGGAAAGTTGCATCAAATGACATTTAAACCACAGAAATATTTCATTTTAACAGTGCGTGTTCAAAAAAAGGTAAAAGTAAATGGAAAAAAAATGACAGTGTAGCATGTAGAGAGGTGGACAGCAGGCAGTGTGAGAGAGCAGGTGAAAGAGAAGGGAAGGGCAAGTGTATTATTTTTGCACCATTTAACAGCGTATATTCTCAGCACGGCTCCAGTTGGATGAACATGACATGAATGAGACTGATTAGATGTTGAAGAGGGACACAAGGAGAGAATAACAGTGATGGTATTGTAGCGGAAAATGAAAGGCCATTGATGAGACAGAAGGGAACGAGAGAGGAGGGAAATGCAGAATGAACGGAAAATCAATCAATCAAGTGTATTTGTGAAGCACATTCCATACAATGCACATAAATACATGTTTCATTTTAAATACACACATATATATATATATATATATATATATATATATATATATATATATATATATATATATATATATATATATATATATATATATATATATATATGTACATAAGGCCTTGTATCAAGCCTAAAAGGAAACCAAGACTCTACCATAACCAGAGAGTATCTAGATCAGGACAGACCACATCAAGACTAAGATCAATTGAGCACAAGACCGAGACCAATACCGAGTCAGCTACATACACAATAATACAAGGACAGTTCATGTTTGGGAAAGTGAAAGTCAAGAATATTACTAAGAAAAAGTTCAAAGCCTAAACAGTCTTACATGATATTTCCTAGGAGGTGTGTTCACACAAGCAGAAAACAACTTGATTTTTTAATTTATTGAAATTTATAATTTATTAAAATCACAGGGTATATTACCTGTCATTTCAGCATAGGATTATTTTAAAATGATACAGTCATCTGATTTCAAAATTATCCACCGACATAGTCAGGAACATATAGAACAAGAATAGAGTTGAGTTTGCTGAAAGCAATTTGATTTTTGATTTAAGTATATTTTTTTTCAAATCTGCCTCATTAGCTATATAGTGTATGTTGGTTGTACTTTCAGTATGGGATTATTTAAAATGGTACAGTCAACTGACTTCAAATTACCAACATAATTAGGGATATATAGAACGATGTTGCAGTGGAGTTTTCAGAAAATATTTTTATTTTTTTTTTAAATCTGATGGCATATAATTGAATCTGGATAGATGATTGGTTTAGTTTCAATATATTTTTTTATATATATTAATTTATTTTGATCATTAAAGGCTTTGTGGTAAAACATAAAGAAAGTAATATTAGTTACTATTAAGTATTTTACTAAATAAAAAAAAAAAAAAAAAAAACATTTAGCAACTCCAATCAATTCCTGTTTCAACAAGGTGCACTTGAATGCACCATGAAGTCGCATTATCGTAATAGCAATGTAAATGAATGCTCAAGTTTTGATGTGCAAGCGATGACTTACTCATGGTAGATAAAATTACAGCAAAACAAAATAAAAACAACAAAATCCTTTTTTTGTACTTTGAAAGAAAAAAGTAAAAATGTCTACCATGTAAGTTAAACATATACTGTGTAAACATATACTAAATGACCTTGTGACGCTGAACGTTATGCATTTAAACCACTTGGATTGCAGTGAAAGAGCAGTATGGTGGAATATCACAAATATTTTCTCTGCTTTATGGACCCTTTCTCAGGTGTGAGCAACTCTCCTATAGATTTAAGAGGACGGCGGAACCTTCCTCTTCCATGAGTGAAATTTATTTCTCTATTCCTCCACCACAGACGTCAGTGATGCAAAGACCTACCATGATATTACCACCAATAATGATATGCAAGGAAAAAAAAAAAAGTGTGCCTGCTAAATCCCTCTGAGACCGGTCTGCCAGTCTGAGACATGGCAAGACTGAGAGACCCGAAACTGAGACAAGACTAAAACCAAAGACTGTCAAGACCAAAAAAAGTGGAAAAGAACAAGCTAAGCATATTTTTCATATATTAAACTTGTAGTTCTGGGGACCCATCATGGTGTCGAGACTGGTCTTGAGAACTACAAGCCTAATATATATATATATATATATATATATATGAAAAATATGCTCAGCATACTCTTTTCTCTAGTGAATACTCTGGCTGCAGCATTTCGGACGAACTGGAGTCTCGTCCAGCAGTGTTTTTGGTCCTACACAAAAAAAGTGCATTGAGCGTTGAGCCTAAAGGAGATGAATGTATGAACCAGTTTTTCAGCATCTGAATGTGACAAGATGGATCGAACTTTGAAAATGTTTTTTTTTTTTTTTTTCCCAAAGTTAGGTGGTAAAATGCTGTCCTAGTTATACTTGTAATGTGGCTTGTTGAAGTTGAGTTACAAATCAAAGGTAGCGCCTATATTTCTACCTTGCTCACTGGGTTTCAGAGAACACTGAGTTCAGTTTGGGGTGGATCGCTTTTTTGGGTTTTTTTTTACGACTCAGATTTTTACAAAAATAGCCTGAAAATGCTGGTGCTGCACAGCCCTAGTTTGACATTTCTTCAATTTAATATTAAAACTTTCATGGTCTAGTATGCTGTTATGGCACCTAGTTAGGCCTGTAGCAGCGGTCTGCCTTCTCAAACACTCACTCTGAAAAACCCTACCCCCCTCCGCTAAAACGCCCACTCTGTTGGCTTGCTAGGTTAGTCAGAGAAATAGAAGACATGATTATTTCTGCTGTAAAATCTGTCTTTTTAACATGGGGGTGTATGGGGATTGCCTCCCTTTTGGAGCCTTGAGTGGCTATTTGAGGAACTGCAGTTTGTGGGACTTTACATTTTACATTAGTTACATTTTCTGTTTATGTAAAGTTTATGAATATGAAATATCTGTGATTATGAATAGGGTATTTTGTGTTTATACGTTTCAGGTTTCAGGTCACATAATCAGGTTAAGTAAATTCTAGTAATTTCTAGTCATGCACCAAAAAATGCATGACTAGAAATTACAGTTTATTGGAATGTCTGTCAATTAATTGAGTCTAAATAAAAAAATAATAAATATAAAATCACCAAAAATAGGTCCCACTTTTTGGTTTATTTGTTTTTGTCCTTTGTCTCTTCACAGTTTGTTCTTTCCTTATTTTGTGTGCCTAAAACCAAGCAACTGTGCATTTTATTATATTTACAAATGGAAAGTGTAAAGGTGTGTACAGTGTCTGTATTTTTCATGTGTGTGTGGTTGCGTGCCATCAAGAAACCCAGCAGTCTGCCATCTGCCCCCATTCTGTCACCTCTGCTGTGAACTACACACACACACACACACACACACACACAGGAGCACAAAATTCACTCCTCAAAATCTGCCACCTTTTACCATGCAGTTGTGTTTTTGACAGTGTCAGTCTTAGGCAAGAAGTGCAAAAAGTGGACAAGGAGCCAAAGCTGTAAGAGATGCATCAGAGAAAAACAAGGGCGACACACACACTTCACATTTTAGATATACAGTATCTGTGTTACTTTAAGGGCATTTTCACACCGCCAGTTTGATAGCTTGGTCTGCACCAAGAACAATACACATGGTTGACTGGTGTGCTGTTAAAGTGGTTTACACAAATTAGCTCATTTCAAATTATACTCTTTAACAAATGCAATGATGCAATATTAAGACAGTTGATGAGATTTATTTATCATTTATGTGTGTATATGTCAGTAAGTCATTTTCTATACTTGCTTATTCCTCATTAGGGTCAAGGGGGTCTGCTGGAGCCAATCCCAGCACATTACAGGTGAGAGGCAGGGATACACCCCAGATGCTCGCCAGCCAATCATGGGGCACACACACCATTCACTCATACAGTCACACCTATGGATAATTTAGGGTCTCCAATTTACCTCAGCATGCTTTTGGAAATGTGGAAGGAAGCTGGAGAAAACCCACACAGACACAGACAGAACCCAAACTCCACATAGAAAGGTGCCCGCTCAAGGACTTGAACCTGCGACCTTCTTGCTGTGAGGAAACAGTGCCACTCACTGCCCCACCATGTCACCCCCTACTTAATGTATTTATATGTATTCAGTCCCTTTTCAGACTGCATATTATTTCTTTCTATTTTTTATAAGTCCTATATTTACTCTGCCTGTATTTAGAAACTGCCTTAAAACAAGCTTTGAGGGCTTCAGCGAAGTTATGATGTCACAACTATACACCATCCCCCCTCCAATTCACAGACACTAAAATTAGCCAATCAGAGAAGCTCATTAATTTTAATGAGACAGACATAAACCAACTTATTCTTGATGTAAAACAATACTGCGAACAAATATTAAGTTCTCTATTTACACAGCCTGTATTTAACCTGTATTTAGGTGCCTTAAAATGAGCTGTGAGGATTTTAGTACAGGTATGATGTCACAAATATACAGTACCATCCCCATTAAAATCGTTAAAATCAGCCAATCAGAAGAGAAGCTCGTTAATTTTAATGAAACAGACATAAACCAACTTATTCTTGATGTAAAACTATACTGAGATGATTTTTGCTGCTTAGAACCACAACTATAAATCATTGGATATATCAAAACTTCAAATAAAAACCCAATAAAAGTGTACAATATGTGGGTAAGTATCCCAATTCATTATCAGTATTATTCTTTTTCATTGAAAAAATTCAACACAGTGTCTAAGTGGTTTTGCTTAGTATTAACATACTCATAGTTTTTCTCTCATGATGCTACAGCAGATATTTCATCTCCTCATCACCTGCAGAGCAATTTTTTGATAATTTTCAGTTTCTCAAAATGAACGACAGCAGAATATAAAAGAACTGATCTATACACCCACGCACACACACACACACACACACACACTGAATTGTTGAAAAGAAAATTCCTGTTCTGGTCCACACAAACCATGCCATGAAAAAAAAGTAAAAAGAAAAATTACATGAAAATTGAAGATGATGCAGTGTAAATGTGTCCATCAGTGATTAGCCAGACGAACAGAAATAATCTCCTCCTGCACACTGCCATCATGTGACATTTCACACTGATTTTAACCAGTGTATGAAGAATGACATGACAAGTTCATTTGGCACACACACACACACACACACACACACACACACACACACACACACATACACACACACACACACACACACACACACACACATACACACACACACAGTGTTACATTCATGTTTTTTTTTTCCTTTTTTAATCTTGCTTTGGATGCACAGATCAATTTTATAACCACTAAGAGTATATTAAAAACAATCATCAGAAATGTTATGTCAGTTTGGTTGTCCAAATTTTTCTTTAATCATCTTTTCTTAGTGTCCATCTGATATCCAGATTCCGGAGAATCAGCAGCTGGATCCTACTTCCATAGGTTCCACCTGGTCACCTCCTGTTATTTCTGATGTGCTCGAAGCCATTAGATAATTTATGTGAGTGGTTTCCTTTTTTTGATATTTGAAATCAGGGGTATCAAAATCAGTTTAGTTCATGGGCCCGACCAGTAAAAATAAACTAAACATTTAGTCACTGAACAGTATTTACTTCTTCAAGAAGCAGGTGATGTTACCTCCTATAAATATTTATCCCTGGAGTCCTAAAAGTCTGCTCATTGACTTCCCATTTCTATGAGGGCCAGTTCTTGCCCCTAAGGGCAATCAGGCTTCATAAAGTCTGCATTACCAACCAACTAAAACATCACTTTTACATTTTTTTTATTTGTACTGGGGCGACATGGTGGTGCAGGGTTTAGCACTGTTGCCTCACAGCAAGACCCCCTTGGTCTGGGATCTTTCTGTGTGGGGTTTGCATGTTCTCTGCGTCTGCGTGGGTTTTCTCCAGGTTCTCTGGCTTCCTCCCATAGTCCAAAAACATGCAGAGGTTAATTGGAGACTTTAAATTGTCCATAGGTGTGAGTGAACGTCATGTGATGCGTGCCCCACAATAGGCTGGCGACCATCTGGGGTGTATCCCTGCCTCTAGCCTGTAATCCACTGGGATTGGCTCCAGCAGACCCCTGCGGCCCTAATGATGAATAAACGGATATAGAAGAAGAATTAATGATTTGTACTGTATGTAGTGTACAGGAATCTTGAAGTTAACTTAATTAGCTTTTAACTACTTTTTTTTTTCAAAACCAGCTCAATATATTTTAATACATCATCACCACTTTGAACTGTTCTCAGCTGTAGTTCCTAACAGAGTTAACCAATTAAGATAATTGATGTAATAAGTTTAGTGATGATGACAATATTCATATTTTAGCATTCAGACACTCAGTAATATGTGTGTGTGTGTGTGTGAGAGAGAGAAGGGGAGTAAGACATCTATTATCCTTTTTTAATGTTTTAATGGCCTTAATTTTTCTAAAAATGAATTCTCAACTTTTAATTCTTTTCAAGAGCCTGCGGACACGCTGTGAAAAACATTTAAATGAAGGATGCTTGCACCCTGTGAAAGAGCCAAACTGAATGCAGAACTTAAAATGGAAAGGAAACAGTTTAGTTTGTCTCCTGCTTTCTGGTGACTTTTACAGAACAAAAAAAAATGACAAAACAAAATAATAAATATGCTGCAGCAGCATTTTCATGTTAATGACGTGACCTTCATGTTTAAGCAGAGGTTCAATGTATCAGATTTGACAAAATGTCTGCTGCATTTTCCTTTTAAGTAATTCTTCAAAAATTCTTTCCAGGAGTATTTCTTGCTCCGCAAAGTTTCCGTTTCTCCCTCTGACTGTCACTCACTGTAGAGAACAGAGTGAGCAGCTCTCTCTCTCTCTATGCATGTCTTTGTGAACATTTGGTGTAGCAGATTTTTTTTTCTCCACATCTGTCAGTCAATCTTCAGTCAAAGGTGAAAAAAAGAAAAAAAAAATCCTTTACTACTCTCGCTTTACTCAAAACGCTCCCTAATCCAAATGACCATTTGACTATGGTAATGTCATTTACATGCATGCGAGCAAGAGCGTCCTTCATCAACTTAATCTTCTGTACCACTCAGCAATCAGGGTTGTCACAAAAGCCACATCATTCAACAAATCTGTGACCCAATGCTGTAAATTGTTCCATTCTTACACGCTTGTGGAGAAATTCATTTGCAAAATACTTCTTGGTCCAACTGCTCCTTATTTGTTATTTGTTTTAAAAAACTGTCATTCTTTCTGTGTAACAGCAGAGAAGCTCACTTAGTTAGTTAGTTCTCCCCTGTATCCTGTTTTTTGCAATTCTAGGATCAGAGGTTTAGGGAGCGTTGAGCACCTAGAGACCAGACCAGCCATGCAAGATGAATTTAACAGAATGTCTGTGTTATATAATACAAATACATACAGGCTTAAATCATGTCTGTATCCATATAGGTTCATGTCCTGCATGTCCATTTCTGGGCGTTTTATGTGATTGACTTGTTTGTATGTAATCGCCTTGTTCATTTTTAGTCCCCTTGCCATGTTATTATTGTAAATACGAATCCGTTTTAATTGACTTACCTCATTAATTAAGGGTTCAAATAAAAAAAAAGCACTTCTCTTTTTAGGTATTGTTGTCTGGGTGGAAACAGACTGTGAGTTGTATCGGGAGAAAAATGGGATAATTGAGATCCCAGGAGGAAAACCAGGAGAGGGCAAAGAAAATCACGAATCTCCTGGGAAAATCATCAGGGTTGGCAAGTACGGCTGGGCGCCAATTAAAGCTTGATTTACAGATTAATTCATAGGGGTGTGGTGGTGGGGGGTGGGGGGTGTATTGTGTGTCACGCTATATTTATATTCCCCCCAGTAACCATGTTTACAGCAGATAAAGTGTTTTTTTTTTTTTTTACTCAACCAAGCACTTGCTCCAGGGGGGAAATGTTGGGTCTCTGCGATTGTGAGCACACCAAAAGAAAAAAAAAACATACAAAAAAAAGTTTTATAAGTTATTCATGTTATCTTCGATCTGTTTAACAAGCTGATGTTCAACATCACACTCGTATATTTTTATGTGTGCACCAGATGAAAGACCAAAGTCTCATGTACAAATATGTTTTATTCATGTCATTTTCACATCTTGTTCGAGTGCAGTTAAAAGCAATCAAATGGAGAGTGTAGAGTGTCTCACTAAAGGGGGTAAAAATATCACAGTGGATTTTGCAACTAAAAAAACAAGGGGAAAATTATTGTTGTTTTTATTTATTCATTTTTTTTTGCTTGAAAGTGAATATCGAAATCAGGCACAGCAAATGCACAGTTTGAAAAAGTCAGTGAACATGGCCAATGAACAAACTTTTACACAAAATATTCTTAGGAACCGCTACCGATGTTTAATGTTCTCAAATTTTCTTAAACTCAAAAGTCCAGATGAAATGAGCTAGGAAAAAGGCATTAACTAACCCCAAAATGTGGTTAACAAGGTTCAATTCATACTTCAAATACAACACAGAAAAGTACATGGAATGGAAATATTAAAGTTTGTGGACTGCAGATATGAATATTGACAGAAACTTAGCTCTTTCTACATTTACAAGGGCTAAATGTGCAAAAAAAAAAAAAAATAGATAAATAAAAAAAAAACAGGTTACAGGTTTTACAAACTTCTCAAAGATGTGGTCATAAGGAGGGAAATATCAAACAAACAACTACTATTTAGGTTTAAAATGTGACATCATGGAGCCCTGCATGATTTGCGCCGCTTGACACCTCTTACAGCGTTGGGATTAGCCCACTTTTCTTCCCTGTGCATTCAGGACTGCAGGGAAGTGACATGAGCGATATTCCCCCCGCTGTTCCCTACCAGGGAATATAAAAATGAACAAAAACTCCCCCTAAAGACGTCTCCATCTCCTCTTTCCTCGTCCCTTGCTCCCTCTGTCCCTCAACACCTTCCAGACTATTGCCTCTCTCGTTAATTTACTCCCGGGCCTTCTTTTTTTTTTTTTTTTTTTTTCCTGAGTAAAAACATCCCTTTGTGGGGACCCTTCTGGATCCAAGACAAAAAAAAAAAAAACTTATTTTCTCTTCTTGTCTATCTGTCTCTCTCCTTTTTGCCTTTTGTCTTTCCCGTTTTCTCTTTCAGACGCTTCGTTTCAGAGCGATAGAGTGGCGCCGCTCTGCTCGTGCTGGTTTTTCCTAGTTTTTCCAGGGTTCCCTTTGATATGGAAATGAAATGACTCCGTTCAATGTCAGAATAGCTGAGGCACAGTACCAGCGTTAGCTGTTTCTGGCATTTACCTCTTTTTTTTTCTTTTTTCCCCCCTTTCCTGTGCTTTGGCAAAACATTGTTAAAGGGAGAGGGAGGAAGGAGGCAATCACAGTCAGATGATTACAGCGAAGGCATTTTGCTGAGTTTTATAGAATTTTCACATGTCCACATGCACATACAAAGAGGAACTTTTTTCAAATAGATTTTTTTTCCCCGATAAGTGCCAAGTTGTCTCCAAGTTGCTTCGCTGTGTTTTTTTCCCCCCGGAGTGAATTTAGCTCGCTTCAACCTGAAGAAAAAACTGACACGCTAAAGCGTGAAACAGAAAATGCCGCAGTCCTAATGAGCGTATCTGAAGAGAAATGTTTGACATCTGACAGGGAAACCCTTACGTGGTCGTTTGCATTTTCAGAGCTAAACCTTTTCCTCAATGACAGCGACAGCAGATGAAAGAAAAAAAAAACAAAAAACGAGATATGTCTTCAAGCTTTTTCCCCCGACAAACAAAAACACTGACAGCTTCAGAAAAATGTGTGATGTAACATATCGAAGCTGAAGCTAAACTTTATCATCATTGACAGCTTTTTATGGCAAATCCCAGCTGACAGGACGCGTTTGACCTCCGGGCGTGCCTTGTTGAGGTAATGAAATTCTGAAATAAAGCCAGGCCACTGGGGAACCGCCTTAATTTCCCTGTTCAGTTTCAGGTCTTAACTGTAACCTTCCCTGCTGTTCTATTTTATTACTGAACACATTATAACTCTGGGATGTGATGACACAGATCAGCGGAGTCCTAAAACTGCACAGGAGTCAAATGCAGGGTAAAGGAGCAGTCAATGTTCTATTTTAGGGCAACATGAGAATTTATGGGCAAAGCTGAAAAAGGTGGGTGGCTGTTTCAGAGAGCCATGGGGCCCCCGAAACTTCTACACCTGCTTTGTGCTTTGTTTAACTGAAAAAATTGTTTGGGAACACGTGTCACCAAAGCACTAATCAAAAAAAAAAACAAATGGAGAAAATCTGGGGCCAAAAACAGAGGAAATGTAGGATTAAGAATTTATTTATATATTTTAAGAATTTTTATCACTGTGCCCTCCTGAAAAATGTGCTGCTTAAGGACACTGCTGGCTTTGTTTTCTCCTACAAGTGTCTGTAACTGGTAGAGATTGTTTATATTGTCATCATGAGCATATTAGCATGATGATGTTAGCATGTTACCATTTTTGTTTTTTTTGTTTTTTTTGTACACTACCGTTAAAAAGTTTGGTGTCACCCAGAGAATTTTGTTTTTTTCCATGAAAAGTCACACTTATTTACCACTATGAAATGTAAAATGAATAGAAAATAAAGTCAAGACATTGACAAGGTTAGAAATAATGATTTCTATTTGAAATATCTTTTTTTCCTTTGCTTTCGTCAAAGGAAGGTCAGTTTTATAGCTTCTTTAAACAGCTAAACTATTTTCAGCTGTGTTAATATGATTACACAAGGGTTTTCTAATTATCCATTGGCCTTCTGATGCAATGAACAAACACATTGTACCATTAGAACACTGGAGTGATAGTTGCTGGAAATGGGCCTTGATACACCTATGGAGATATTGCACCAAAAACCAGACATTTGCAGCTAGAATAGTCATTTGCCACATTAGCAATGCAGAGAGTGTATTTCTGATTAGTTTAAAGTTATCTTCATTGAAAAAAAGTGCTTTTCTTTAAAGTGACCCCAAACTTTTGAATGGTTGTGTAGGTGCATCCTGGGGATGGGAATCGAGAACCGGTTCCTGTAGAGAACCAGTTCCATGTTTATCAATTCCATCGTTTGGCAGTTTATCTAACCATTCTCTTTTCGATTCCAACCAGCACGAATGTATGTCATGTAATTTACGCAAGTTACGCACGCTCGATTCCAGCAAGCACAACTAATTAAGTGATGACATTATGCTGGTTTAGCACGTCATAAACAACAATGCCGCCCATCAAACGCTCCAAAGTCTTTATGAAAACTGTTTTTGACACTCTTCAGAGTGATACATCTCAACCCAGCAGCAGCTGCAGTAGCCAAGCTATCACCTCTACGGTTACGAAAGGCAACTCCAGTAAGTAGCTATCCCACTGCCTATGTGCTCATTTGTAAAACATGCTATAACATTAGCGTTGATAAAATAAATATCTTATAAGATAAATTTGAATCGATAAAGAATCGAATTGTTAAGCAGTATCGTTAATATAATTGGAATCAAAAAATTTGTATCAAATCCCATCCCTAAAGGCCCCACAGATGGTTGTACTAACCAAAATTGGCACAGAAAATAAAGTATAATGTGGTTAAACCAAGAAAGTCAGTAAATCCATCTGCATTGATTTATAAGTGAATGTGGGTGATTCGCACATCGTATCTGTTGTCCACTGATGCTTTATGTGGTATGAACAGTTTGTCCTTCAGTTCATTAACGAAAGGACATTACCAGCAGCATCTGAAGGCAGCAGGACTGACATGGTGATGAAAGAGCAGCCTCAGTGGGTGTGTCAGGACAGAGAGCGGTGTCGTTAACACGCATCCACTGTGTTCACCCTCATTAAATCACCTGAAAATGACAGCAGGCTGCTATGGTATAACCGCACATGATATATAATGACTGCAACACTCCATATTCTGCTTTTTATGAAAGAGACACCGGGTCAGGGGGGCTTGTAAAAACCTCTTTTACAACTTTCTTTCTTTCGTCATAGTTACAGTAACTAACTGATGAATAAAACTCCTTCATCTGTCTTTGGCTGCAGGTTTGTGGTGTGGTCACATTTTTATAGCACCTTTCTAGTCTTCCAACCACTCAAAAAGCCATTTTCCACTGTATGTTGACATTAATTGATTCACACACACATTCATATACTGATGATGGATTCATTCCATGCAAGGTGCCAATCACCTCATCAGGAGGATCTATGTAAAGCTCAGTTACTCACATTCACACAATGATGGTGTAGCAAACCAGACGAGCCGGGAACCCAACTGACAATCTGATTAGTGGATGACCCGCTCCCCTTCAAATCATTGCTATTTTTTGAACTGTCATTATGGCATTTAATTGTGAAACGGCACAGCCGTTTCAGAGCCACGAGAGCAGGGATGTGTCTGCCTGAGAGAGTTTATAATAATCATACATTCACTGATCTCTAATCATCTTAACATAGTCTATTTTACACATTGCACTTCAGCACATTAACCAATATACTATTTACCACGCTGTGTTTGCTGTTAAAATAAGGCTCTGAGTGTTATTCCTTTCAAATGGTAGCAATGAAAATTGATGCATTGACTTGTGGTCAAGGAGTTGTGATTCAGATGCAAATGTCCACATCTGGTTAGGGACAGTTTTGAAGTTTTCAACTAATGCAAATAAAGACCGTGGTTTGGGTTATCGTGAATTTATTTGAAACATTTCAATTCTGATATAAAGACAGAAGAACATGACTAAGCTTCAGTTCAGCTTTTGCAAAAGTCAATGCAGTTTTGAAAGTGGACTGAGCTATTCAAGAAAGTGTAAGTTTTACTGTCAGTTTCCCTTAAGATTCGGAAGATTCTTTCAAAGCGAAAAGGTCATTCCGGTTCATACTCCAGCAGATGGTCTGGTGGGCATAACTGTCAAATCTGCGTGACTTCACTGCATAATGGAAAGTGGGTTAATCCCAGTACTGTGAGGAGTCAAAGGGCACTTTGATTGCAGTTTTGCATGATGTGGAAACTTCTTTTACTACCGTGATGTACTGTGCTTTACATGTTACACTGGCATGTGTCAAGAGTTTTGAGTGATGCTTTGACTTCATAAGCAGCCTTGTATCAAGTGACAGCATCACTTGTGCTTCATGTCAGTTTTCTCCCAGTGTTTTATTTATTTATTTATTTTTTTTAAAAGAAAGGTAATAAGACTCAAGAAGCAGTTGTACCCATTCACTGTGCCTCAGGAAATGTTGGAACACAGTGGCAATAATGTAAAATTCTTCACACTCCATTGGAGGGACTCTGCGGGGCATTCTTGCTGTCAAGTTCCTGGCGAGTTTATTGCAGTGGGATGTTCACAAGGGGCTAATTCCACAAGAGCAGAAACTCTTAGTGACAATGTGGTTTGGAGCTTGTAAAACGTAAATGTATCTGTCAGCAGCTGTGGGACGGAGCTGTGATTTCAGCATTATCACTTTTGATGTCAACACTTGTAGCGAGTTCTTTACTCCCCCTGTTCCCCGAGTGCAGGCCTGAGCGTACAAAGGGGAAAAAAAAGACATTGGTAATCATAGAAAATCATAAAATTCAATCCAATGATTCACCACAGGCGATGTCCTCCCTGTGACACTCGTTCAAAGGTCATGCGAAATGTCAAAAGGGGGAACAGCTGCAGCCGGAGGCCACATTCATGCAGGAGGCCTTGAAGAAAGGTGGTTATTGTTAAATTTGGGGTCACTGCGTTTCTCTTTTTCAAACTGCATAGCTTTAATACACATGAGATGAAAGAGAACATTTTCTGGAGAATATTGTGAAAAAGGTCATAAAAATAGGATATATTAATTATTATTAGGCACTTGTGAAGATGAATCTGACTATGTTTTATATGGTTTATAGCCGTGTGTTGGTCACACAATAAATTGGTTAAATGTATGTGAGGGTTATAGAAATTCTTCAATTTTGAGCATCTGTCATAGTGATATGTGAGCCATGTAAAAGCTCAGCTCCAGCTCCAGAAAGAAGAAAACAGGGAAAAACTTAAGAAAAGTGGGAAGACTTTAAAATATGGAAAATGCTTTGTATTTAGTACAGTTATTTCAATATTGTGTAGAATTATCTTATTCCAGTGGCGGATACTTGTTATTATTTTTTTTTTTCCTGATTTGGATCCAATATTTTCTAAAAAAAAAGAGTTTAAATTGAAATCAAGAATAAAAACCCGAAATAAGCAAAATTATCTGTGGAATAAGATAATTCTATTCAATATTGGATTAATTGTACCAAATGAAAGATATTTTCACCTGATTTCACCTGAAAAGATGTCAGTTTCTGCAATGCAAAGCACAGTTTTTCACAGGACCCATGTATGAGATAAAGATATTGGAAAGTTGGAAAGATGAATGTAGTATAATACAACTACTAATAATAATAATAACAATGATCCAGCTCATTTCAAGACATCTACACCTTATCAAGTGAACATATATTGTTTTTGCTATAATTAGTCTAATAATGTCTAAATTTATCTTCTTCCATTGGCATATATTTTTTTTCTTATTTCCATTTTTTTTTCTTGATTTTGTTTAATTTATTCTATTATCAAAAAAAATGTCTTGTTTCAAGAAAATAATAATTTGAACAAAACAATCTGCAAAGGAATACGATAATTCTACTCAATATTGGACTAACTGTGCCAAACACAAGATTTTTCCACTTGATGCACTGCATTTTTTGCAGTGTAGGCCCCGAGGTAACCCTTGTTGTTTACAGCTGTATGGATGTGTGTGGCGCTCCTGGGAGAGATCATGCACGCTCAGCAGATCTCCCCTGAATGAAATCAAGTTTTTAAATAATGCATCTACTTGAAAAAAAAAAAAAAGAAGAAGAAATTGAATTCACAAGAATGAAAACTGGGCTAATCCCATCACCAAAGACTTGCAGTTTTGATTTCACAGATGTAAAACATCAATACCATCAGACTGTGTCGGTATTACACTGCAGAGACAGCGTGTATGTTCTGCAGAGCGACGGTTAATGCACCTCTGAATTGTCTGGGGAGTGTCAGTAACAGCTGGGTGATGGAAACTGGGTCTAATTGCATCTACAAGAGCTTTTATTAAACTTTGGAAGGCAGAAATAATCTTTTTTTGTTGATTTGCCTCTGAAAAAAGTCATATTCAAGTCAAAGTTAAGTCATATTATAACAAAGCAACTAAATAAATAAATCACAGAAACTATCTTATTTTTGATGCAATTAATGTATTTTTAGTAGAATTATCATGACTTATCTTATTGCATTGTAAAATACACTACTGTTCAGTTTGGGGTCACCCAGGAATATTTTTCATTTTATTTTCCATGAAAAGTCACACTTTTATTTACCACAATGTGTTGTAAAATACGAAGAAAGAAAGAAAATATAGTCAAGACATTGACAAGGTTAGAACTAATTATTTGTATTTGAAATATACTTTTTCCTTTAAACTTTTGTTGAAGGAACGTCAGTTTTCTAGCTTCTCTAATGAGTTAAACTGTTTTCAGCTGTGCCAACATAATTGCACAAGGGTTTTCTAATCATCCATTAACCTTCTGATGCAATGAGAAAACACATTATACCATTAGAACACCGGAGTGATAGTTGCTGGGAATGGGCCTGTATACACTATTGCCACATTAGCAATGTATAGTGTATTTCTGATTAATTAGTATTTTTCCTTTAAAAATAAGGAAATTTCTAAGTGACCCCAAACTTTTAAGTGTATTGTAATCCTACTCAATATTGGACTTAATGCAACATATTTCCCACCTGATAAGACTATAGTTTTTGCACTGTGTGTGTCCTGTGTAAGAGCTATGTCACCAGGATGTGTGTTTTGCAGAAAACCTGCACACCTGGACAGGCGCCACAGAAAACAATCTTCGTCATATTATTCCTGCATTGTTCATTCACCTTTTTTTTTTTTTAATTTAACACAGGAGACTTATGATGGTGCTGCTGCCATTGCTCTCCGAGCCCCGAGGCCTTCCAGCTGAAGAGAGAGCAAATGCCTCTGCAAAGCCCGACTGAGAAACAGGTTATTTTTACACAATATGGCGCTTGGTAACGAGACAGTATGCGGCAGACTTGCTTCTGTAAAGAGAGAGAACAATTACTTTGCACAATGAAAGAGCTTCTTATTACATTTAGCCCCTGGTAAAGTAAGTCATATTTTCTGTTTAACCTATGCGGCGGAAAAAGGTTTCAGAGAATGTGTCAGACTCCGGATGAAAAACGTTTATACTGTCGGTCGCAAACACGGTTGACCTTTGGAGAATTTCCTTCTTGTGGGAAGCAATCACACAATCAAATCATGTCTGATTTCGACGGGGATGTCAGTTTCATTGCTTCAAACATCTCCACCCTCTGTGACTGGCCCGTATATATCTTGCTCTCGGTTGGGTGACACGACGACTGTTCAGACACGAACAGGATTTTCCAACCGACTTTGATGAGAAGTTTGTCCTGAAAAAAAAAAAGAAAAAAATCAGCTTCAGATATACAGATACCAAAAAAAACACAGGCTGTCTATATCCCAACAGGATGGACAGCATTGATCTTTGAAGGTTTTCAAACAGCATGTTAACGGGGAGGCCCATCGGGGGAAAAAATGAACTGTATTCAACGTTCAAACAACAAACACATGCATCTGTCAGCAAAGTGGATGCGTAGATGCACTTTTGTTCATGTCAGGTTGTACTAAGCAGTTAAATATAGCCGAAGCATGATGAACTCAGCCCAGAGAGCGGCTCGAACCACGCAGAGGGAGCGAGTGAGAGCTAGAACGGCAGAATCATTTTGATGCCGATATGCATGGACACGTGATGCAAAGCCCAGGCAAAGTAGATAGGCTCATTAAAGAAAAAAAAAAAAAACTCATTGGGAAGCAATTAAAAGTTAAGGTTTGAAGTTGACTTTTACTTTAGAGGGACATGAATATGTAGCATTTTAAGATGAACCAATGTTCACCTCATTACAGTAAATAAACAAATATGAACTATATATAAAATCAAGAACCATCATTTCAGAATTTATTGGAACACTGACACTTAATCGTGTCAGAGGCTGATTGTAGATGACTGTGCTGCAAGACTGTGTATGAAATTATATGAGATTAACTTTGTTCTTGTTTTAAAAAGGCCCATATTCAAAAGTGATAATCCAATTGCTTTTTTGATTATAAGAAGGTTTTATATAAATAGTGCCCCGTGTTTCAAAATGTTTGATTCACATAGAAATATCCACTCAAGCTCCAACAATTATTTAATTAATTGATTAGTTGAAAACTATTACATTAATAACCAACAATGTTTTCAATGAATTTATCTATTTGAATAATTTTTAAAAAGAAAATGTCCAAATTCTCTAGTTCCAGCTTCCAGGATCTTACTTTCTGATTTATTTTGTCTTCTATTATAGTAAACTGATGATTTTGAAGGTTTTGCACTGTTAGTCTGGAAAACGGCAGAAACAGTGATTGATTTTACTCCATTTTAGGAACCAAACATCTAATAGATTGTTTCAATGATCAATACGTTAATTGACTGTGAAAATAATTGATAGTTGAAGCCCTATTACACACAGCCCATTACCCTTAAAGGAAGCCGTCACGATTTTCGGTGAAGTTGTGATGACTAGTTGTGATGTCACAACTATACAGTCACCCCACCCCAGAAAGAAGCCTGAGAGCATAAAACTATATTGAGATACTTAGGGAAATCAAAACTTCAAATAAAATCAAGGAAATGTACAAAGTAGGATCATTTGTTTTCATTATGATCATCAAAGATTTTTTTGTTTTGTTTTTATAGTGATAAAATTTATATCCCTGCTATTTTCTGATTTAAACGAAACCATTTTCCTCATTATAGCAACAATAACAAAAAGTTTCTTTAAATTGTTTCCCCATTCTTTTTTTCATTATGAACATTATGGGAGACAGAGTACGCTGCAGAAATGTAAATCTTACCCAGTGAAAATATATTGTTTTTGGTACAATTAGGACAATATTTCTATCACAATCTTTTCAAATAATTTCTCCAGACAATGCAAGGTAATGCATAAAAGTCAACAATAGTTTGGCAAGAAAATCACAACAATAACTTACAGACCCTGCCAACTTCCCAGTGAGGTTGTGGTGAAATGTACAATTGAATGAAGGATTGTACATAAATACATATATAAATAAGCCATGACATACATATACATTGTATATGTCAGAAGATTTATTTGCAAAAATCAATTAGTCCAATATTGAGTAGAATTATCTTGAAATATATATTCCACTATGATAATGTTGCTCATTTCAAGTTATTTTGTTCTCTTTTTATCTCATATTATGGACCTTTTATCTCAAATTCCATAAAAAAAGAAGACAATGAAACTAATTGTATTAAATACAAGATATTTCCCTCTGATAAGATTTCATTTTTTGCAGTGTATACAATAGTGACACTGTATCAAAACATCTTTAGCATTTATTCTGTTTCGTGTCTTCTTCATGTCCTGATCAGCCAACATGAATGCCAAGACGCAGTAAATCTGCAATGATTTACTATTTCACAACACCGATCTTCTTCATCCCACTTTGATGATTCCTTTTTCAACTTCCGGTGCCGTGATGACGATCCTCTTTGTATATGCGCTGCAGTCTCACAGAATCTGATCAATGCTTTGGAATCAGAGACTGAGGGAATCAAAAAATCAGGAGGAGGAAGTCGTTCCGATGTTGCTAAAAATTCCGAATGCACGACCCGAGAAAGCCTCTGTATCCAATTCCTGTCACGTAACGCTGGGATTGGGTATGTTTTGAAGCCTCTGAGACAGCTTTCTCTCTTTTTAATGGCAAACCTCCGGATTCTGACGTTTCTAAATCACCCGTCTCTGTCTAACAAGCCGTAAACCTTTGTTCTCTCTTCATCCGCCTCCCTCGACCTCCCTCCTCCGTCATTTTTCCTCGTGTCTGGACACGTCGACTTGACTCGCCGTTACACTTACATATGGCACGTAATAAAAAAAAAAAAAAAAGAAATAGAAAAACCTCCGAACTCTCTTTTGTCTCCCGGTCTCATCTCTGCTCCCATCCGTCACCTCCTCCTCCCCTCAGATCACCTTAAAATAGTCTAAGGGTGTCGAGTCTTGTCAGATCCATGATGAAGTGGATTTACTTACCTGCGTTCTCGCTCTCTTTCCTCTCCTCCCTTTATCACTCAGTCCTCCACTCTTCCCATCTTCATTCCCATAATTCCCTTTCCTTCAATTATTTATCTCACTGTCTCTCTGTCCCCCCCCCCCTTTAAGTCTTTCTTCTTCTCCTCCATCGATGCCTCCCCCCCTTTTTTCCTCCTTGTTCCCCCTGTGGATCCGGTTCAAATTGAGCGGCACAAAAGGAAGAGAGCTTATCTTTAAACAGACTAGAATAGAATAGACAATCCTCACGGTGGCTTCTCTTTTGTTACAGATGTGCATTATTCTTCCACTGATTTGATTCCATTTCATCCCCGTTCTCCGTTGCGTTTTTCACCGGAAGATGAAAAGCCGTCAAAGAGGATCCCGCTGTGCTCTGGTTAAAGGCTTTTACTTCTTTTTCGTTTTAATATACTCACAATCAATTTATCATTGTGCGACGGAAAAAAGGCTGCGTTTTTCAGCGCTGCAATTGGCTTTGGTGAAACTACAGCAGAAAAGGGTTTTATTTGTCTTTGTGGAAGTTGATTATTGAAATATTGCAGGTTAGCAGGCCCCTGACCACCAAACACTAGATCTTAAATGCGTCTTTTTTGATGAAATGTGGCATTTTGAAGGCTCATATGATTGATTTTACGAAAATTCTTGGGCTTAAAATGAATCCTCCAAAATGTTGTTGAATACTACCAACTAAAATATGTCTTTTTATTTAAGATTCTATTATTATTATTATTTTATTTCTTTTTTATTATTATTATTTTTTTGGATGCTGCCGGTGGAAAACACATATCCTGCAAAGCTGCTGATCTAAGCCTTTTTTTATTTGCTTCAAGCCATTCTGAACCTGTGTTTATGCACATATTGGGTATATTAAAAGGGGAGGGGACATCATTTACAGCTCTGTATTTTATTCTAGGACTCCACTAGAGTAGCTTTGCATGATTCATTTCAGATTCATACAGGTCCTCAGGTCAGCTTTATCTGAAACAGGCTTCTTCAACTCCTGTCTCTTTAGGGCCACTCTGCACTGAAAAATGAAATCTTAACAAGTGAAAATACATTATTTGTGGTATAATTAGTCCAATATTGTAGAATTATCTTAAATATCAACAGTTATTATTCATTGGCATTATCTTCTTTACAAAAACTAATGATGGATCCATTGCTAATCTAGATATGTTTTTCTTTTGGAGCTTAGACCTACTTGAATTTCAATGTAGGTTTAATATCTGCCAAGGAAAAGGAAAAGCCGATACACTGCGAACAATTCAATCTTAAGTTAATTGAATTTCACCCCCATTCACAGCCATTCAAATCAGCCAGTCAGGAGGCTCATTAATGGATGAGACAGACAAAAACCAGAGAAAAGCGTGAGAGTTGGAAACTATGTTGAGATTATTTTATAATACATAAAGCAACAAATATACCTTGTTAGGAAAACCTGACCTAGAACCTAATCAATATATTGATTTTAGTATTAGTCAAATGTTGAGTACAATTATCTTGAAATATCTTTTTCCATTGGCAGATAACTTTCCATATTTCAGGTCTTGCTTCTTGATTTTTGATCAATTTAGTCTTGCTTTCTTAAAATAAGATAAAAATGTTTAAGTTTTGAAGATCAATTTTGTCTTTATTTAATGTTATGGACTTTTTATATCATTATTCTGACTTTTCAATTTCAAATTCTTTGAAAAATTTGAAAGTAAATAAAATGATCTGCCAATGGAATAAGATAAAACAAGACAATTCTGGACTAAATGTGCTAAATACAAGATGTTTCCCCCCTGACAACATTTCATTTCTGCAGTGTCCTGACTGGTCAGCTTCCTGAAGCTGCATCACTTGAAGCGGAGATGTATTAATTTACTCCTGATGAAAACCTGATATTTCCTGCTTTTGCACTTTTAGAGTAAAAAAGCTTTTAAATGACTTACTAACAGGTTGCCATGACGAAATGTGGAGCTATGTTGGAGCTGTTTACTCAGCAGATCATTTATGAATAATGCAGAGAGGAACAGTACGAGCAGAAACAGCCACAGTGAGATGTTTGTTTAAGAGCTGCAGCAGTACAGCACCCCTCCAACTAGGCCTGGGCAAGAACAATATCAGTATAGATCATCAATATCCACATAATCAATACGATAAGAAAATACTTCAATGTAGTATTGATGATAGTTGAAGGGTTTGCATCCATTCACATATTAAAAGTAGGTTATTAAGCATAAAATGTCCAAATATTTAAAGGGGGGCTATTTTGCAATGTTTCCAGTATAATATGTACATTTTTGTAGTCTAAAAACATGTTTTCATGGTCTAAAAAACACATAGTTAAACCTGTAGCAGCAATGCAGTCTGACTTCTCATACACTCACTGTGAAAAACCCTGTTTCCCTCCTCCCCTACCTAAAGAAATAAACACTGTTGTGATTGGCCTACGCTAAATGTCCTGCCACTCAGAGAGCTGGGATTGTTCTGAGAAACTGAATTTATTCTTGTTGCATATTTTGTACATCAGTTACATACAGTTAATACAGAAACAATGCATGCATATGCATGGCATTTAAAATTAACCACCACTGTGTGATTTCTGTGATCTTAAGGCCAATACCACTCCAGAATTGGCATTTTTGTATAAAATTGTCAATTATATATATTTATCTTTCATTTTGCACCAATAACTACTCTACGTTCTACTACTATACTCATAAAATGTATAGATAAACTTCAAACTACTGTTACAAATCCATTTGTTTGATCTCTTTAACCCATGATTGTCAACTACAGCTATAGCATACATTTCATTCTTTAATAAAGGCCACTTTCTCAAAATGAACATTTGATCTTTGGTCGAATCACACCAAATTATTTTCCTCAGACTCCAAAGGAGGCACATCAACAGGAGTTCATGATGGTTTTAGAACTTATATCCAGACTTTTATAAACAATGTGTTTGAATACCTAGAGTATTTTAGATATTATGTGACATTTAATTGGTAGTTATGTGTAAAATATTCACTATTTATAGTGT
This sequence comes from Lepturacanthus savala, assembly GCA_030544235.1. NCBI lineage: Eukaryota > Metazoa > Chordata > Actinopteri > Scombriformes > Trichiuridae > Lepturacanthus > Lepturacanthus savala. The sequence continues at coordinate 20,683,592 of CM060464.1, read as the reverse complement.
GTCCATAATTCAAGAAAATACCATTTCGACAGATCCCTCCATAAAAGTCTGATGAATGTGCCTGTTATCAAAACAAAAGACATAAAAACAGTTATAATAGATTTTTGTGGAAAAAATGATTCAGCGGGGTATGCAAATTAGTGCTAAATCAATCAGATTTTTACTCTCTCAAACTGACTTTAAGATTTCTGCTGTTTACTGTGCATTAAGCTTTGTTTTCGCACAGCACAATCGACAGTTAAAGTTACTTTCAAGTGTATTCAGTAGCTTCTACAGCCGATGTTAAGAGGCTCTTAACTGCGGCGCGCTCGCTCTTTAAGCGCTGCTTTGGGAAATGCTCATGGAAATTTAAGAGCGTTTATTGAAACACTTTAAGGATTTGGCTGGCAATTTGATATTTTTCTTGTTGTCAACAAAATCTCCTGCACGGAGCCCAACCGACAATGATCCTATTTACAAGTATTGTATGTGTGGGTATCCAAGCCTGATATGTCTCATTTCTCCGTGCTGTTATCCGCAAACTATTATAAGTGCATCAATAAAGCGAATCGCACTTTTGAGGACGGTTACACTCTAATCATCAGATTGTTTCAGCTAGCGTAATGGCCCCACAAATCTAAGAAAAAAGACAAAATAAACATGTTACACTTGTGTGTGTGTGTGTGTGTGTGTGTGTTGGAACATTTATAAGGGGTCTTTTTTCAACTCTCTTAATAGTAAAAAAACAGACATATTGACTTTATTTCTGATTGCGAAAAGGGACTTAATGTGTCTTTTATTGCTCTGCTGTTGTCCGAGAACTAACATCCTTCATCCTGCTGAAAGTAGTGCTGTCAAAGTTAACAGGTTAATTATGCGTTACCGTGAATTCCTTTTGACACCGCTAATTATTTTAATGCACACATTAAAGCAAGAAAAAAGAGCAACATGGATCTGACTGGTTGTTCTTTGTATTTGCGGCAGAACTACGCTGTTCTCCCTTCTCTTGTGTAAATGAAACTGAAACCAAAAGGGTTTGTCTGCACAATAAAGGCCCATTTATGCTCAATGTTAAATACGAATACGGACAGGGCCTCCGTCAATTCTCTGTGATCATTTTGTCTATTTTTTCGTCCATTTCCACAAAGCTTATGGATACAGACCAGATGGAGCAGTGCCTCTGGAAACTATGGGGGCAGTGTTGCTGTCACTAACCAACACGTATACCTACCTGGGTCCAGTGTGAGATAAAAGAAGAATCTGTGCATGTGACAGCTACCCTCTCTGCCACACTCACAGGCATGCTTTGTGAGTTTTTGTGCTCAATGTGAGGCGTCATATGTCCCAGCTGACATTCCGAAATATTGGAAATGGTGCTTGGTGATAAGAGATCGCATAGAAAGGATGAGAGAAAAAAGCTGTGATGAGTTTAACAGTCTTATCAACCACCGCCTCTGGTAAGGTCTCTGTTTTCTTCTTTTATTTAAGATGTACATTATCAAGATCCGTCTCCATGGTCTCCATGTTTGTTGTCGTAAAATTTTGCCCCCTGGTGGATGTTTTGGTTAACATTCTTGACAAAGTAAAGGAAGCTTTGAAGGATGTGGGCAGTGAACATCGTTTACACAGGCACATACATTTTGTCTGTACGTGGAGCATAAATGAGGCTTAAATCTTCTAGAACCAGCCTCTCTCTTCCCTGAATCCTCTTACATGGCAACCGCTGCAGCACATCTGTAGAAAGACTGTAGAAATAAAGTTAGACTTCGCTTTTTTTTTTTTTTTTCCCACTAGCTGGCTAAACTACTCCCATAGTGACATGAAACTAAATATTCCTATATTTCTGTCCTCCTGTAAATATTACAGCATTACCACTGCATTGAATACACTGTGTTAGGAGGACTCATTTTACTCAGCAATGTTACATCTGGGCTTGTGTTGGCAACTTACATGTTAGGAGTAATGGTTTTAAATTAGTTACTACTAATTGCCATCAACCATGGACAATCATGCGATTAATTGTGATTAAATAATGTAACTGAATGACAGCTCTAGTTAAAAGATATAGTTCCAAGATGATAATTTGTGCTTGAACTGACTGATTCAAATAAGACATTTTTCTCGATTCGAACATTTTTAGAAACATTTGGGATTATGAAAGTACAGAACTGAATATATTTAGCCATGTATAGTCATTTTAAGGACAAATATGTTGGACCAATCTTTTACTTCTAAATGAAAATCCCTATGAAATAGGAAAAAAAAAAAAAAAAAAAAAAAAAAAAAAAAAAAAATATATATATATATATTTTAAAACATTTTCTTTGTTTTAATCCTGTGTCCTGAGGTTGCTTTTTTTTTTTCATTCCAATCAGGAATGACTGACGTTTGAATTGTTGTATGCTTGTTGATAAAGCAGTTTGACTAATCCAATCATATTTTAAGGGCTCACCTTTGATTGCTTGTCCACTTTCTTTTACATTTTCATTTTTTTTTTTTAGTTTTTCTTTTCCTCTTCAGGGGCAATTTATTAAAGTTCATCCAATCTACTGATGATTATTTTTATTTAAAAATAATAGCTTCACTAAATGCTAAACTCTGCCCCATATCTTGTGCTCCAATCGTGTGCGAGGACTTTATTTAAATCCATCTTGTCTTGTTCCATTTCATGCATAGAAGTGTATGTGTACATATGACATGTTGAGCTACACATATAAATTTTCATTTATCATCATAATTTAAAAAAATGTTCTTTTCTCTGCATATGGGATCCCTCTCTTTTCTCTTTCACCTTCCCACTGCTTTTCATCTCTCCATAGCTCTGTCAATATGTGCTGGTCTTAAAATGACTTCCCACAGGCTAGGGGCATATGTTATGGGCCTCATAGGAAGCTACTACGCTGCCTTTGTGGGCTACTGATATGCAATTCTAATGCAGATCAGAAGCATTGGGATAATGAAAGAAAGAATGAGTGCCATAGGCAGAGAGGAGAGGAAAAAGGGAGGATGCCCTCTAAACATAATGATTTGCCACTTTAAATGTCTGCATATACAGTGTTGGATTTTCTGTCTGGGTTTTAGGTGACATGCTTTGAGGCTCATGAATAATGTGATGGAGTTCACCTGCATTATGAAAAGCTAAGAAAAGCTACAGAATAAGAGAGAGGACTTAAAGTCGGAAATACATGACCTGTCCAAGCTTAATGCATTTTGCTGCTCTTGTAATGCAGTTATATGAAAAACGTCCTTACAATATTAACAAGATATCAAGCAGGGAATCATAATGCAACATTTGTAATCAGTCTTTTATTTTTTTTTACATTTTTTTACAGGATTTCAGATATTATATTAATTATATACACATATAAATACAATATACACAACAGTTCAAAAGGCTATTGTTGGGTTTATGGAAACCACTCAAAACCCAATATTTTAATGTTCATATTTACTATAATAATTTATCAGAGGATGATTTAAAACTTTGATATATTAAAAAGAGAATTATGCAAAATAAACAGGATTGCTTTATTCCATTTTTTGTTCCAATGCAAATAACGTTGGTTCCTCAACAAATATGAATGTAAGTAGTATATTTACTGTATATTCCTTTTACTTATAAAGCAATTTTATCAGGAAAAAACAGGTGCAGTTAAAAAAAAAATATGCAGCTGTGAAGCACAATACCTGGACTGGTTTAGTCATAAAAGCAGCTCCAATGCTGTTTATGCCTTAAGAATGGTCTGTTAGAAATGGTCTGTATGGAGTCTGACAGGGATAATTGTTGCTCTTCAAAGAGTATTTTGTATTACTAGTTAATCTGTACCTCCTCAAAAAAGCTTCCCGTGCATGCAATTAAGGTAATCTTGGGTTAAAGATTCCTTCACACCTCTCCGGTTTAAAATGTTTGCTCGGATCGTTTAAGTAGCTGTAAAAGCATAGCTACTCAAACCCAGGTGTGAGCTAAATAATGTGAAAAGGAGATGAAATGTGTTTATTCAGAGTGTGAAAGCAACCAGAAGATGGAATGGTGGAATTGCAGTTGATCTTTGCGTGAATTCAAAAACTAGACTAACAAATTCATCTATTGATTGTGAACCACAAAGGACACAATGTGCAACAGCAATGCATATGTGAGGCTGTTTTGTAACAACTTAGAGTGAAGTAACTGTATCTATATCCAGGCTCTCTTTAAGCCAGGTGCTGGATACAAAAAAAAAAAAATCTGCATACACTTTTTTTTACGTGATACAAATTAAGTCATTGTCTGTTAACATGTTAGAGCTCCATGTTGAGCTTCAACCCTGAAGCTGAACAAGAGGGCTGAAACTAATGATTTGATTATTGTAACAATTATTCAACTAGTTGCTTGATTCATTAAATGGTGTAAATCACTGTGGAAGCAGAAGATTCAACCTAAAATGTTTTTTGTCCGCAACCCAAACATCATTAGTTTTCAATTATAGAAGGCTAAATCAGATCTGAGAAGCTGGAATCAGAGAATTTGTACATTTCCTCCTTAAAAATTAATTAAATGAATTAATCAATGATAAAAGTAGTTAGCGATTAATGTAACAGTTGGCAACTACTTGAATAACTAATTGTTGCATGTCTACCAAAGTGTATGCAAACATAATAACTCAAACCAGAAGAAGCAAGGTACAGAAAGTACACTATGAACATATTTGCAAGATTTTCCATTGTGCCAGGTGACCTCTGGGTTGCTAACCTGTTAGTTAACCTGTGTTTTGACTATGTTGTCAAAAAAGATCAACCAGTAACTGCACATACTAACAAGCTAAAGGAGGCATATTGCCACCTATCAGAGCAGAAGTGACATATCTTCATCAATAAATCAATTTACTTCTTGTAGATACAGACTGGGACAAGGACAAATGTCCATGTTGAAGGACTAATTGAGCTACAACCAATTAACTGTACATGTAAACATACTGACTGAACTCTGTAGTGAAAACACACCAGCATTAATGTGTAATAATCTTTATGTAAGCACCTTATTCCAGACTAATAATGTTTGCAGACATGCACTTTATTCCCAGGAGGAATGAACTTTTACATATTTCAACTGTTTATGTTGCTACTGAGAGTATGGTATAAATATGGTATGTAAAATGTGAGGTGAAGTGAATGAATGGAACTACTTATTTATTATCTTTTATACTTTTGAGCCGGGTCCTTGAGTGCACCTGAATTTCGTTGTATGTTTGTATAATGGCAATAGAGCATCTTGAATAGCTCCCAATGTTTATTCTATTATGCACAAACAAAAAGAGGATCAAGGGCAGACACAAAGTACAGGCAGTTTGTTTTATTGAGGTAAGGTGGGCCGAGGTGGGGATCCAGAGGGGTGAGTGTGGCGAAACAAGGTGAGGGAGAGGGATCCCAGCGAAAAAGCTGGCGAGGAGGGAGTTCAGAGAGAAAGAGAAAAGAGCAACTCAGGAGAGAGTGGACAGGAGACCGTAAGATGGAGCCTGACTTGTTAACACAGAGGAGTCTGCAAAGTTTTTGCAATGTTGGATAAGGCGAGCTGGGTATTTAAGCTGGTGAAGTGATGAGTAGCAGCTGTGTCTCCTGCAAACCTGTCACCAATCTCAAGAGCACTGCCTGCAGAGAGAGAGAGAAACAGAAAGGTAGACAGAAAGAAAGAGAGACACTGGGAGGGGTGAGGTGGAATGCAACATATTCCACTACAGTATAGTTAAAACTGAGGTAATTGTTTTTGGAGCCAAGGCAGAACGATTGAAAGTCAGCACTCATCTTCAATCAGCAATGTTAAAGCCTACAAACCAAGCTAGAAATCTGGGTGTAGTTATGGACTCAGACTTGAATTTCAATAGTCACATAAAAACTGTTACAAAGTCAGCCTACTACCACCTGAAGAATATATCAAGGATTAAAGGCCTTATGTCTCAGCAAGATTTGGAAAAGCTTGTCCATGCTTTTATTTTCAGTAGACTAGACTACTGCAACGGGGTCTTTACAGGCTTCTCTAAAAATCAGACAGCTGCAGCTGATTCAAAATGCTGCCGCTCGAGTCCTGACTAGGACTAAAAAAGTAGACCATATCACTCCAGTTCTAAGGTCCTTGCACTGGCTTCCTAACCCTAACCCAAAGAATTCACTTTAAAATACTCTTACTGGTTTATAAAGCCCTGAATGGTCTAGGGCCTAGGTATATTGCAGATCTGCTGATCCCTTATGAACCATCCAGACCTCTTAGATCATCTGGATCAGGTCTGCTCTCTGTTCCTAGAGTCAGAACTAAACATGGAGAAGCAGCGTTCAGTTTCTATGCCCCACAGATCTGGAACAAACTCCCAGAGACCTGCAGGTCTGCCACAAGTCTCACTGCTTTTAAATCACAGTTGAAGACTTTTCTGTTCAATGCTGCCTACTGCTAATATCATTCTGAATTACTCTACACTGTACTGTAACTTGTTCTTTGTTTTAATTTCTTAATTCTTGTTTTTATTTTTTATTTTAATCAACTGTTTTAAATTGCATTGTTTATTTTTTATTTTAATCAACTGTCTTAAATTGTATCTTGATGCTTTTAATGTTTTATGTAAAGCACTTTGAATTACCTCGTTGTTGAAATGTGCTATACAAATAAACTTGCCTTGCCTTGCCTTTCAACCCTACAGGGTCTTCATCAGGCAGATGAGTCAATGACAATTTATTTTATACTCACCATCAGGTCCATATTAATATTTAACCCTGTAAAGCCTGATCCATGAAATAATAATAATAAAGAAAACTCTAATTCTTTGAAACTGGAGTGTTTATTGGTCCTTCAGACATAAATAATAATAAAAAAAAAATTATTATTTTGGAAGTATGTTTTTCAATATTTATAATATCTAATACATCAGGCCTTAGGGTGTTCACAACTTATTGGAAGAGCAACCTTTCAGTTAGTTTGGCTCATGTTTTGGTTTGCAACCTCTTTATTTTGCATGGTGGTCGTCCTGAATACAGTTTCTCTCCTTGTTCAGACAAAGATGGACTTTGCATTTCTCACAGTAGACACAGGTGAAGCGGGGTTTGTCTCTGCAGTGTTTGCATCTCTCACCGCACAATACATGCATTTGATTGTATAGGTCAGGTCTTTCAGGAAAAAAAAAATGTTGTACTGATGATAGAAAGGCCTTAAAAGTTAATGTATTATATATGATACATAAGACTTTATAGGGTTAATGCAATAGACAACAGAATATCCACTATGAACTATTGTAATTTTATCTGTCCATATGTACGCTATCATACCAGTGTTTCCATGAGCTCTTCCTAGGTTTGGTTAAGACCTCTATGATGCTTTTCTCTGACCTATCCTACCAACATGTTATTGTCGTACACCTACTTTTCCAGGAAGCTGATTAGGAAGTCGCACTGCTGGACACTGCTTGCCAAAGGTGTGTTGAAAAATTACGCCAGAGCAGAAGAGCACGATACTGGAAGGAATGTAAAAGTGGTGAAGGGAGAGAAAGTCTAAAAAATCCCTGAACCGACCACACCAAGATGGGCCGCCACCAGCAAGGTCGACAGAGTTGCGGATGGGAGCAACACGCTGGGTTGCCTGACCATTAGCAAGTGGCTCGGGAATCGGAACGGAACTGTGTGCTGGGAAGGAGTGACTTAGTGGAGTGAATGGGCACATGTGCATGCATTCCAACTCAGAAGCCTAGAAATTGTGGGTCATTTGTAGAACATAGCAAGTATCTAGGGTCTTGTGTGCTGTGACATCATAGGTTAAATGTCATGAAAGGGCTTCAAATGTAGGGATACCAGAGAGCAGATACGGTTGGTCGGCACTATGTGATTTAGGAACCTGAAGCTGCAACCTCATACCATAATTGTAGGCCCCTTTGAGACAATGAATACTACTGTTCTTGTAGCAAGAGCAGAGATAATTTGTATAAGAAAGGTGTGCAGATAGCAATAAACAGTGACCATTTTGAAAACATTATGAACCTGCTTAGAAAGATATTAGCCTGAGCATTTAACCTGCAACATTGTCTGTAGGTAGATAGCGAGGTGTATGTATAAACAGAGCACTAATGATAATACACTGAACTCAGCTGCTATCAGTCAGTAGAATGTTGGCACTTTGCCAATGGCAAGCAGGTATTGCCTTACAAAAGGGGGGAGGCTGGCTCACCAATTAGAAGAGAGCAACCATTTTGTAACCGTGCTTAGACATATGTGTATCCACCTGAATGCAGAGGCTTTTCGGCCAATACAGGAGAAAGAAAAACTGATAAATTGTACATTTTTTTTGTTGACCCGCCATGCCACCAGAGAAGCTTAGCTAGTTTTGTTTATTTATTTGGACATGATTGCAGCCAAATTGGAGCGGCACAAGCCATCATTCTCACCGAGTCCCCATTTGACTCGTCATATTAACCCAAGCTCCAACACATCACCAAGAAATGACCTACCGTTAAAAAGTGCTGTTGATTGTTTTCGGTCACACAAGGGCAATAACAAAAGCTCATTTCCTGACCTCACAGAAACATTTTTATTTTCCTAACAGGCTAGAGGTTGAACAGCTTGCCCACACACAATGTTTCACATAGGTATAAAACTGTGAAAATGGAAGGAAAAATGTTGATTAATGACTTCCTGATCAGCTTCAACAGGTTCCTATTTTCCTCACGGACTGACCATTAAAGTTTGAAAACTTTCTTCACCACAAACATACCCCCTATTTCCATTAAAAATGAAATTACTTGAATCAATTTAAAAGGGTGGGCAACATGGTGGAACTCCTCGCGGAGTTTGCATGTTCTCAGTGTCTGCGTGGGTTTTCTTCGGGTTCTCCAGCTTCCTTCCACAGTCTAATAAAATAGTGAGGTTAATTGGAGACTTTAAATCACCCATAGATAGGAGTGAATGGTGTGTGTGCCCCATGATCATCTGGCGACCGGTGCTGGGATTGGCTCCAGCAGACCCCTGTGACCCTAATGAGGAATAAATGGTTATAGAAGATGACTGACAATTTAAAAGGGCCCTATTTCCCCAATTTAATACTTTAATTCTAACCCTATTTATATAAAAAATCTATCTAATCTACCTATATACCAATCTACCTAACACCCACTCTGTCAGGATTAGCCTAGCTCTGTCAGAAATGTCCCACCTCTCAGAGAACTGGAGTTGGTCAGACAAATAGAAGTCAATTACAAGGGCTCTGGAAGGAGGGAGCAGCTACATGGATCCAAAGGCGGTTACTATTAACTTTCACTCCTTTTGTGACATCACAAAATGGCTTCTGTTCAGTCAGGCTTCAGCAACACTACAGAGGAAGGCAAACCACAACAGAATGAGTGGGTGGTCTAATTTCATAGCTTTTGAGACCAGTGACTCCTCCCACTTCACCGTTGGTTATTTTGTACACAAAAAATGTCCCTGACTAGGTTGTTTCTGTGGAAGCTACACACTGAAAATATCTCTCCATGTTGTTTAAATGCAAAATTTGCATTTTAATATTGTCTGAGCTACATAACTGTCTTGCGCTTAAGCACTTCTGCAGGATGGAAATTCATGAGGTAATCAAACCTGATATAGCCTCTCAACAGTAGTCCTCTCGTCACGTTCGCCCACACAGCCAGAGTAGTGGCCATTTCCTGTCAAACAAGTTTCTATTGATCACACGCTGAAAAACCTGAATCATGTCATCCCCCTGAATGGTCCCTGGGTTGAACAAAGAAAGAATATAATTGAGAAACAGGGAGACAGTGTATTTCTTTCTCTCTCCCCTTTTCTGTGCCACACAGTATTGATGGACGCTGTAGTCTAATTGCTAAGTGAAAGAGGATTGGACTGTGGGGAGAAGAGCATTGTTGAGAGAGATGAGGAAAACCCTCCTTTGTCTTGAATTGGATCACAGCCCTTGAGGAAATCTTTTAATTTCTTATCTCATTTTGTTCCCTTTTCTCACACTGATATTATCTTCTGCACTCGCGCTTATTCCTTACTCTAATTTAATTCAATTCAAATCACCCCCCCTCCAAATGAAAACGCAAGCTGGGTATTTGGTGATGCAAATTCAGTGCGAACAACATAGATAACACAGTATCTGGATCAAACCACTCTTTGTACTGCATTATAATGCCTGGAGTAGGAGGGGATGGAAAGAAATGGGTTTACGTCATGGGCACAGATTCGGATTTCTATTTAATAATTCAAGTCTCTAGAATGATGCAAAAAACAATTTTGCACCTGGAATAAATATTTGTTTTTGTTTATGGGTATATTTGCCCTTGGAATTCTATGTCCCGCACAATCGGACATAGCTATGACCATCTCAGTCACTCCGACTCCCCCTCGTCTGTTACACCAGGTAATTTGCTACATTTTAGAGATATTATAGATGATATATATGATATCATAGATATTCAGAAACTACTCTTGAGAAAATTCCATGTTTGTGGTTCCCCACTGAGTTACAATAAGATCTGTGTCCTTGCCTCATGCAACTGGACAAATAAAATTACCAGGAACAGGAAACCTTTGTGATTGTGATTCAATAAAACAAAAGACTCTTTGAGTTTCTTCTTCCTCTTGCTTTAAATATAACACTTATAACCCCCAGTTCACACATATGGACGCCAAAGGCCTCGGTATGCTTAAAACATATATCTTTTAAAACCTTGAGTGACTGTAATGCTCTTATTCCTTCCCCTTGAGGCCAGTGGGTGAACATTAACAATGTGGTTTTCACCAGCCATGGCCACAAGGGGAAGGTAGCCTATTCCGGCTTGGTGACCCAGAAAGATGTGAAGAAGCTGTTGCACTCGGAAATGCACTTGGACAAGCCGCAAAAAAAGTTTAGTGTCAAAGAATGAATAACTCTATGTAAATGTTCTCGGTCTTTCCAGTAGCGCCACGGTACTTGTGATTCCTACATGAAAGTACAGAGTTGTTTTCTTCTATACTTCTCTATGTAAAGAAGCTTTTGAAAATATAGCACATTACAACACCAAAAAACACACACATGGCCCCACAGTGCGAGCAACACCATTAGGACGGCACTCTCTTTGAAGCACAAATGGTGGGGAAATGGATCATGTCTTTATATTTCTGTACAATAGTACCAGGACATGAATAGGAAAAATGGGTGCACAGAAATCGACTAAAACAAAAAACAAGGAAATGAAGGACTTGAAGACCATAAGGTGACATTTAATCTAAAAATGACCAGACCTATTAAAATCTACAGAAATATGAAATTGTATTTAAAATAATAGTCAGTTTCATCAGGGTAAACATGCAAAAGACAATATTGGTCCATCAGAAGCTCATGAATTGACTTTTTCTCCATTTTTAGTTGACAATACACATTTTAGTTCTTAATCCTTAGGAAATATATTTGAAAGATTTTCAGACACTGGGCTAGAGCTAAGCATACTCCAACACTATATTGGGTTGTAACAGAGGATGGTGTTGGTGTGTTCAAGACATCGTCCCTGTTTCTTTTGTTATAGATCCTTCACTCATTGTTTATATTAATATTCTATTTGGCTTTAACCTGTCTGGAGCCTTCAAGGAGATGACTTTTTTCCAATTTTAGAAAAAACAGAAACAGCAGCAGACAAATGGTCTACACTGAAAAAAAACATTTTTTTTTCTGTATTTTGTTCAATTTAGTTTTGTTTTCTTAAAATAGGATTAAATTGTTTGACTTCTTAATGTCATATCTTTAATGTTCTTGATATCTTTCTATCAAGATATTTCACCCTGATAAGATTTAACTTTTGCACTGTACAATATAAAGGATATGTCCAGGATGTCAAAGTGACTCAGCAGCAACAAAAGGTTAAAAAGATAAAGCGAGAAGCTAGAGCTACAGATCACAGTGTGTCACCTGGAGATCGAGAAGACAATCATTATAGTGCGAGATAATGATGTTTAATGGTGTGACAATGCTGTGGGTAAGGTCTGCAATGGTTTCGGCACAAAAAAAAAAACAATTGGTTAGACTTAGGAAAAAATCATGGTTTCAGTTAAACATTCAAACTAGAACAGTCCTGTTGCTTTTGTAACTTTTTGCCCTCGAATATACTGTATGCACGATATTCTGTCAGTTAATGAATTTATGTGTCTGTGTACCTACGTAGTTCCAAGAACTTCACCTTGTGCATTAAAAAAGCTTAGCTTAGTTGACCTGGTCACAACACATCTCCAGGATAATAACAGGATAATCAGCTATGCTTATGTATGGCTAAGAATTACCCTGAATAAAAAGGGAATATATGAATAACTCAGACATTAATGAGTCTGATCGAGGTCGGCATGAAGCTTGGTGTGGCCTGCTTGGCCGAAATGGAAGTGACCTGTATCTGTGGCCTGAGGATTGGGGGCTGCACTGGTGGTTATATGCATGTGGAGTCTGAGTCTATTTGTTGTCCTTTCATTTTAGTGCTTCTGCAGTACATGCTGTTTAGTGGTTCAAGGTCCAGTATACAGTGTACCCAAGTACTTAACCCCATAGAACCTTATGGTGAGAGAAAAATGTCTTGCTTGATCCATTGAATACATCTCATCATATCTTATGTGAATTTGCAAGTCAAAAAAGTCTTGAGGTTTGTTGTGTATTGTTATGTATTCTATGATATTATCTCACCTCTCACACTGTGCCACAGCCTGGTCACAGACAAATATTACTGCTATGCTAACCACTTCACAAACTGTAAACAAACACTGGAGGGACTTGGCAAACAACATAGCTCTTACCGTCATTGTAATATTATCAAGAAATATGGTTTCCTGATCTCTGAAGATTTTTTTTTTTGTTTGTTTAGGGCAAATGTTTGTTTACAGTACAGAATCTCGCATGATCCACACCACCTTTAAATCACTCCTTGGTTAATATCTGGCTGAAATCCATATATTACTATGCTTGAAAATTAAATATAAATAATATAAGCCTATATATACATTTTATGATATACTATGATTTTATGTATTTATACTCTAATATGTACTCTGTAATTTTGGGGGTTATGTTTTTTTTCTCTTTAAATGCTCAGAATTGTGAGCCACTGTTGACCTAGCTTGATTGGCTTATAGCCAGCTATTTCTGCTGCAAATTTTACTAGGCATTGTCCTTGTTCAAATGCATAAAGAATTAAATACATTTTTTAGAAGAAAATAATATTAACCCAGAGTGGGTGAAGCTAACATTGACCCAGAGCCACTGAAGCTAACTTTAGGTCAGAGCCATTAAAGCTAACATTAGCCAAGAGCTGCTGAAGCTAACATTAGCACACTGTGTTTTTTCTACCAGGATGTATATTTGACATACATTTTGGTGACATATATTTTGTAAGATGAAGAACTCTTGCTGTTCACTACAATAGAAGCCTACACATCTTTTTTTTTCAAAATGGAATCCCATGGAGTCCACTGGAAGATGGAATTAGTTAGGCTGTCTATTGTTTGTCCTATCCAACTTTTTTTGCTTGTATTAGCTGTACTGACTGTTGTGGCCTCTGAGGGCCGCTAGTAGAGCTCTGGACTTTCAGTCTCATTGTTACACTTGTGAGAGCCGTTCAGTCATGTTGCCGATCAATTGCATCACCATCTTTCCTCCATTCCTCTCTGTTCTGTGTTGCTTTCTCTTTCTCACACACACACATGCACGCTCTGTCCTTTGCTTCTGTCCTTATTGATGACCAAGGTGTAATAACGGAGGTGACATGGTTGACTTCTTTCCAGCAATTATCCCCAGGCTCATTATTGACAGGTAGAGATTATAGATTGTGTGTGTGTGGATGGTATAGGCTAAATCTTAATTGGGTTGCAGGCTAGCATGCAAACATGAGTATACTAATCACACGTGTGTGTCTTTAGATAGGCTAACCTGAAAAAAAACTGATGGTAATTAGTAGCATTAATGACGTTAGCCAATTAGCTAATGTGCCCTGAAGAGCATGAAGCATTGAAGCAAAATACAGAGGAGCCATTTGTCTTCCCAAGGCCAACCTAGCTAGGTAAAGTGTATAATCCAGAGACCACATGCTCATGCACGCACACACACCATCTCTGCTCTGTCAAACATAGTCAGTGTCCTTTCCTCATGCTTGTGTATTATTCCTCCTTGTAGTTTATGTGCAGGTTTTGTTTATGCCAGCAGCACTTTTCAATGAAGAGTAGGCTTGTGTGTGTGTGTGTGTGTGTGTGTGTGTGTGTGTGTGTGTGTGTGTGTGTGTGCTTGCACTGCACAGTATTCATTTGTGTCTCAGTGTTTTCATATGTGAATAGGTTTTTGTTTAAGAAATGGTTCCCAACCAGTTTGGTTTGAAGAATATTTGAGGCTGAGAATATATATATTTCTCAAAACCAAACAGCAAAGATCAGAGAGATGTATTTTTTTTCAGACATTTCTCTGATCTTTACTTTTTGTTATACAGTATATAGGCTATGTATAATTAACTAAATAAGTTGTTGAGCCTGAGACTCTGATCCTACATCTATTCCTTTGGAGAGCATGTTGTCTTTGTATCATATCATATCACACATTATGGACTATCGACTCATCTCTCGGGCGACACGGTGGAGCAGGGGTTAGCGCTGTTGCCTCACAGCAAGAAGGTCGCAGGTTCAAGACCTCCTTGGTCCGGGGTCTGGGACCTTTCTGTGTGGAGTTTGCATGTTCTCCCCGTGTCTGCGTGGGTTTTCACCGGGTACTCCGGCTTCCTCCCACAGTCCAAAAAACATGCTTAGGTTAATTGGCAACTCTAAATTGCCCATAGGTGTGAGTGTGTGAGTGAATGGTGTGTGTGCCCCACGATTGGCTGGCGACCATCTGGGGTGTATCCCTGCCTCTCGCCGTAACGCGCTGGGATAGGCTCCAGCAGACCCCTGCGACCCTAATGAGGAATAAGCAGGTATAGAAAATGACTGACTGACTGACTCATCTCTCAATGGAATAAGAGAAATCGAGATATTTATACTCAATATTGGACAAATTAAACCAAATACAAGATATATAACCCCTGATAAGATTACATTTTTGCAGTGCATGTGGTCCAGAGCTTCCCTTGTTCTTCCCTCTCATGCTAGATTCTCTATCACGATTCCTTAGATTGAGCGCCTGTTGCTGACCCACCCTGTTCCTAAACTCACTGCGTCATCATTCTTCCGCAAGTTCTGCTTTCTCTGTGTGTGTCCCTGTGGTAGTTTGGTGATCTGTTGTAACAATGAGTTGCACCTCGCATACTTTTTGATTCCTGAGCTTCATCACCTGATCATCGAATTGCAACTCTGCTGTTACTCACTCGCTTGTCTCTGAACCTTCCAAAGCTGACATTTAAAAGTCATTATCAACTAATCATGTTATCCAATGTGCTGCATTTGGATTTTACACCTGTTACAGCTCCCTTTGTTTTTATGGATTTTCATTGCTAGTAATGGATGCTAAACTTGGTCTTTGAGGGGAGCCAGTAGCATTGAGGATACTTTTAATAAATACACTAAATAAATATTGTGTATATAGTTTTAAAAGTTGATGATTGTCTGATTCCGGTGTGTAATATACCCTCTAAATTCAAATCTTAATTAAAGCAAGCAATCTGACATACAGAAGGCAATCAAACTTGCATGGCCTCAAACCTAGCAAAGCTCAAACAGCCTGCATTTTCGATTTTATCCATTGATTTGATGGACAGATACATCCTGAAACCCATCATGAAAAGTATAGAATACAGGCAGAGTGCAGCAAGACTGTGTGGACAAGCAGCTACAGACAGCTGTCAATACTATATCCCATTATTTAACATTATATACATACATCTATTTGTCCTGATAGGAGGCAGCCTTAACATCCGACCTGAAAGCAACAGTTCAAAATCGGAAGGCAACGATTCAAGCTAGAGGATCATAAAGTCTGATAGAGAGGGATTACATTTCTATTGTTTATATTGTATCTACTCTTTTAGGTAACTACACAGGTTTATATAGTATTTATTCTGTTTGGTAAGTCCCACAAACTCAAAGCATTAACTCAAGTTGGCAGTCTCACAAAGGGACTGGAAATCATCTGTTTCTAGGTATTTCACTAATTTACTTAATTACCACTTAATTAACACTCTTTTTACAGGGTCAGATTTTATTGATTGAGGCTGAAAAGTAGTGATAAGTAGTAGTGGTAGAGAAAATCTGAGACTCTTTTAAAATAAAGATGTCCGTTGATTGGCTAACATCCAAACAACATCTCGCTGACAATGTGTCTGACACACATAAGCCTGTTAATGACACTAAGAAGTACATGATCAACATGAATAATACAGTGCACACATGAACATCCTTTAACCATATTTTAAGCCACAACTATTGATTAGCTTAGAAGATTGTGACAGCTAAGAATGTAAAATAAATGAAAAGAAGGATGTTGAGGAATCAAATCAAAAACAGAGTTGTAGTGATATTAGTTTTCATATATTACATCACATTTCAGATGTTAGGTACATAGTTTTTCTTAACTTCATTCCATCAGATAAAACTGTATGGATACATATGTGAAAGTGTTTTTTTCTTTATGTGGATTGGTGTGAATCTGTGTATCTGTAGTGTGTGAGTGTGTGTGGTGTGTATGTGTGTGTGTAGACATGCCTGCCCTGTACTTATTCTGTGTGCTTAAAGGTAGTGGCAGTGGGCTGTTCCTGGGAGAGGCAACCTTTACATGTGCAGAGAAGACAGAAACTCACTCTGAGGGCCCCAGGTGGAAATCTCAGGAAATGGACACGTGCATGCATGCTCGTACATATGAACACTTACACCCTACACAAAGAAAAGAATATGCTTTTTGACAGCTTGGGCTGATAAAAAACATGTTTGGCATTAAGGCCATACGGACATGCTTACCTGCAGCCAAAATCCACTCATACTGAGCATATTCAGCCTTTAACGTATTAAAAATAAGATGCATCATTTCATGACAGGTGTTTTACAGGCACTTAATTAATTTCTAATTGAAATGAATTAGTCTATCGACTAACAATCATATTTTGCTTTACAGTCAGACATTTCAGTTCATGCATGGACTGCTGACAATTAACTTGCAGAGGCGTGGAACTTCACTTCAGATGAATAGACTAATCTCTCACAATAAACATTTGCAACACCAGGAATAAGATCTTTTTTTCTGTTGAAATCAAATATTCGGTTTGGCAAATAAGTCCATTTGTCTTTTTTTTTTTTTTTTTTTTTAGGAAATGTGTTAATTTGTAAATAAGGTATCCCCCCGCCAACAGTTATGGGCCTAAATGATAATCGATACCATCTTATTCCTGGGCTGGGTGCATTAATTTTGCAGGTGGGTGCCTGGCAACCTCACAATGACAATGACAGATTACAACATTTTTTTTTTTTTGTCTTCATCTTTCCTGAGGAAATATCTTTAACTGCTAAAACATTATGTCACCCTAATATCAGTGTTTGATACAGGTGTGCAGCCCTTTTTTTCTCATGTCATTTATATTGTAGTATACTAACACTACCTGCATGCTGCCTTTCCTGAAAATCCCTGAAGATTAGGTGCTTTATTTTGGAAGAATGGCCTTACGTTTTTAAAATCATACTTGTAATATGTCTGACATGTTGTGCACTATCATTTTTATTTTTACTATTTCTAATTGTATGATTTATTTTGCTGAGAGAAAGGAGGAAGAATATTATTTTTCATTTTTTTTTTAATAATCCCTTTTCCATACATACAGTATAAAGCAAACTACCGTGATAGATTCCCAATGTCAATAAAGTTTTGTGTTTCTGCAGGTTATTTTCATATATTTACATGAAAGAACACCAGAAAGATGCTGTAGGAAATCAACCAAAATGCATTCAGTTGCTTGGTAAACACTGCTCTGGACAGGTTCACAAAGTTTTTTTGTTCTTTTGTTTTTTTTTTTACTTTTTTTCTACTTAAGCCTATAGTTTGTTTGTATGTTATGTTTCTGCCATGACTGCATCCTCACTGCAATAAAGTTAGCTATATAGCAATCAAGGCATGACAAGCACAGACAGGACAGCTCAAACAGTTCAGCTCATAGAATAGACTGTTACATGCATCTGTGAAATTACAATTTATGACATTATCTAAGATTTGTTGTCTCGCTATATTTGATTTGAAATGCCCTCCGGGACCCTCCACTTCATTGAACTAATTAAATTCATAAACTACATTTTTTTCCAAGACCTTTCTTAAATATTAATAATTTTCTTGTATTTTTCTTGTATGTTATGTCCTGAGAGCTCATTTCACACTGTATGTAATTGTTCTTAACATTTGTCCCTGTTTTTGTTAAAGTAAAATTTTATGTTGCAACATGTCTAGTCCATGATGGATTTATTTCTGCTAGCTGGCTCAACAGATGCTGGTATAAGCCAACATTTTTCAGTTGGAATTCTCATCCGCTTCTGCTAGCTGCATGACACCATCCCTGAGAACCTCTGAGCTAGCAACCTTCTAACAGAAAATGGCAAGTTTGTCTTCTTTTTTTCTTCTTTTTAATTAGTTAAAGTGTCATATCATAGTCAAGATATATCCTTATATTGTTTTATGTGGCATTTTCTTTTGCAGGGAGTTTTGCTATTGTAATATCACACACTATTTTTCTTAGCACTGCCCAAAAAGCAGATGTTGATTGGTTTACAAAAATGCAAACAGGCCAGAGCATTCACCCCTTTAAGCTGAACTAAAAATGGGTGCAGCTGTTAGTATGGTATCGTCTGGCTATGCGTGACTACTTTTCTGCCAACACACAGCACAGCACTGCTTATCCGCAACTGTTCATCAAACATCTCACTGTTTCAAGCTTTTAATCTGAAAGAGCGAAAGCAGGGTTATTCATCAGCACTAATGGAGTCCCTGAATAAAATTTATAGAGCTGTAAATGAGCATTATAGCTCCCTTTTAAGTATTTTGAGCTAAAAAGTAATCATTGCTCAATCCTGTTGGGTTTATCCATTCGATCCATTGGCAGAAAAGAAGAATCTCTCGAAAACACACACACACACATGCACGCACACACGCTTTCTCTTTCTCTCCTTCTGCAGATGTGTGCACAGACCAGCACTAATACCTGCAGGTAAATAAGCACCCAGTCAGATAGCATGCATATCACATGCATTTTAAAATGCATAAGAGTACACACATGCAACAAAACCATGCACATACGCTTAACACACATACACACACACACTTGAGTTTTTTTGCCAGAGTGTGACTGATTGAATTTCAACCTTCTCCATGTCTGCAGGCCAATGGCAGCAGCAACCGCTGAGCAGCACACATTTTACTGCTCTCTCTGGCTTACTATGGCTCACTGTGTGTAAGAAAATATGAGTATATCACTGATATACTGGATATGTGTTTGTTTTTCTCCTTGTGCCTGGAGAAGCACTTTTTTTTGCATGTACAGGACACTGCTCCAGTAAAATCGGACTTACCCATTCATGTGTAGCGGCCACCGATTATTATAATTCTCCTTCTTCTTTTTGATTCTGGGAAAACCTCATATTGCAATTACATGCAATGACCTTTACCTATATTAATATATTGTATTTATGCTACTTATACATCCTTGCAAGCAAGTTCACACAATGCTGATCAAGCTTATCTCCACCAGGTAAATTTGTCTGTTTCATTGTATTTTTACTGTATGTGGCAGTAACAGAGGCAGAGGTTATCCCTCTCCTAACTTGAATGTGGATTACTTTAATTTTACGCCATTTCTATGGGGGTTGTATGACACTAAACAAGGCCGTGGCCACCATTGAGAACAGTCATGACCTCTGTATCTTTTTCTCCTTAAGTTTCATCTCATCTCATTTTCTATTCCTTGCTTATTCCTCATTAGGGTCGCAGGGGTCTGCTGGAGCCAATCCCAGCGCATTACGGCAAGAGGCAGGGATACACCCCAGATGGTCACCAGCCAATCGTGGGGCACACACACCATTCACACCTACGGGCAATTTAGAGTCGCCAATTAACCTGAGCATGTTTTTTTTTGGACTGTGGGAGGAAGCCAGAGTATGCGGTGAAAACCCACACAGACACGGGAAGAACATGCAAATTCCACACAGAAAGGTCCTCCTTAAGTTTCATTTCATTGGAATTCATTAGCTTCAGCTACATTTCAGTGAGTAAAAATGTTAACACAAAGCCAAAAAGACATATACATAAAGCCCGCTGAATTACCATGAGATCAATGTGGTCCCATGTGACAGAGCTATATATTTGACATAACTGGTAACTGCAGGTCTATTTTTAGAATGACGCATTTGAATGAATCAGAGGATGCAAGACAGCAATCAAAGCATTTCTACCAGCAAGAAAGGCAGACAGTAACCAGGCAAAGAGGAGGAAAGGTACAAATTGCATACTTCTAAGAGAATGAGAAAAATAGTGAAGTAGCCTACAGATGTATGCAACAGATAGCCAACAGAGATGCTAACCTGTAACCTACTGAACATGTATCCTTGGATAAAATGTGAAAAGACATGCAATGAATACAAATATTTTCATGTTCAGTCAAAATGTTGAATTATCTATTAATAATAGGCCATGATTTTTATTCACATTAACATAATCATTAAGTCCTATTGTTCAGTCTCACAATGCTATTGGACAGGTCTGACCCACAACCTGCAAAACATTGGCTGTAGAACATGTACATATGTGGTTGTGGTTGAAATACATTTCACATGCATAGATTTAAATTAAATTAAATTCCATAGATTTAAATTAAAGCATGTTGTATATACAGTATGTTGTAATTCTACAACACCAGGTAAGTGTGGTAGTCAAAATAGCCATGTCAGTTTACAACATACCTGGCTAAGCATAGTCTAAACAGACCTTTTAACAGGGACATTCTATTTTTCCATTATATATTCTAAATGACACACATCTTCTACACATTCCAGGCCCTATTTTATATTATGTAGGCTGTATATTTATTTATTTAATTTCCAATGCAATACCATTTGAAACACTAGTACTACTAGTACACACTTGTACTAGAAGCTGAATTAACAATATATCATCACTTTCTACTGCTCGCAATGATATAGTAATCACCTTTAACTCAGTTTTTCATTCTATTTTGTCTCAATTCATAGTCAAAGCAGTTAGTTAGAGCATGATGTGAAGCTGGGAAATACCAGTTGCATTGTTGTGGAAATCAGTGTCAATGTTCAGGGATGTGAAAGTATCATTATAAAATGAATGCTGCATGTATTTCTTTTAAGATGACAATCAGAGCACAATAGGTTGCCAGACAGTATTTTGTGACTAATGAACTGCCTAAATAGGCTATTTCAGTGAAAAGTGTAAACATGGTACATGTACATCTTCTAGTACACCATCACCCTTGCTGTGGTCAATGTCTGACTCCTCTACAAGTGGGCCAAGCTCTCAAGATCTATAAGAAAATGACACTGAACATGAGACATGTCCAGGCACATCCTCTCTCATTCTGGTGGATACAGTCAAAACACCAAAGAGGGGATGACCATCTTCAGGCAATGGTAGCCCTGAACCATGGACAGTGACAAAGAGGAGACCATCCTTGGGTTGTGAGTGTCCAAATAGCATCTTATCAAAGAGATCATGGTAACACCCGCCATTGGACATACATGCTCTCTCTTAGTCTCATTGGAGACTAAGACAGAGCGCTGCACATTATCCCAAAGGCGACACCAACACACAGTGCCACACGTGATGTTCATTAGAGGTCAATGACTGTTTCTGGTACTATAACTGTAAATGATCAGAGCACCACTCCCAGTGTATGTCTAATACACATACTGTGCATATTTTATCATCTTAACATGCATGCACATGCTTGCCTTGCAGGTGTTCCTGTTTTTGTTTGTGTATTTTTAAATTAAATCGCTATTCATAAAAATATGACTAATCTTGACATCATTTTTCATATAATATACAGTTCTGGGGCTAATTTATAAGCAATCAACCATGCAAATGAACCCGTAGTTTTTTTGTTTTTTCACTAAGGTACAAATACCTGTTACCTGTTCTGTATACTTAATTAACACTAAATTTTCATCTCCAAAGGCTTCCTATAACAAGTTGCGTTTTTTTTTTTTTTTTTTTTTTTTAATATTTATTTCATGTAAATTCATTTTAGTTGCTATCTGAAGCACATTTTTCTAAACCCTAATCTTCACCCATTGATTGTAGTCTACAGTCCTGGAAAATCTGTCACTGTATTCAATGTTGATTAATTTTCTTCATGATGAAATTTTTGTATGGGTTTAAGCTGCTTTTTTGTACTGTGATATACAAACTCTTTCCTGCATGGTTTGTAACTAATGACCCTGGTGGCAACATTTCCATCGGGTCATGTTTTGAACATAAATCATACTTAGTCCCTTTTAAGACATGTTTGGTGAATTGAGAGGGGTTTTAGTCTGTTCATCTATCAGTTGCATCAGTGCTTCCTGCACTTCAGATAAGTGTGTGCAGTCTGCCTCAGTATCTAATAAAGTGGATGTAAGTTGTAAAATCCAAAACATTTCGACATGAGCCAATGTGCCGTGGGTGACGTCGTGCATGCTACATCAGGATTTTCCACAGTGTGTGGTCAGCAGAGTGAGGGCAGCACCCTGCATGCTGCACAGGCCGAAGCTTCTGAGTGAAATGTCATCCCTGCGTCTCTAATTAATAAAAGGTCAATTTCAGCCTGATATGCAAACAAATCAGCAGTGCCCCGAAGACTTTGAAGGACAGTGGCAACTTGGTGAAAATAGGGTGTGCCTATCCTCAAAATCATAATTTGTAGCAGAGCATCATTAACCAGTGGAACAAAATAAGTGGGGGGGAAGGAGCAATTTGGTGCAAAGGTACATACAGTAGAGTGTGGAGCAAGGGTGTAACTGTGTTACAATGCAAGCAATCCAACCTCTCTGTGTGAGCTCAAATTAACTGATGAATGAAAAGCTAAGCAGTTATTACCTTACCTCATTTTCAGGCAAATATTACATCATTTACATCAGCAGAGCCAACACAAATCAACGGATGATGTCATTCATGATAATTCCATATTTCTGCCACAGACTGTGTGTCAGCAGAGTTTTGCAGAATGACGATATTGAAGAAAATGTCACCCTCACCTCTTATGTGGTGAGAAACAGAACAATAAAAGGTCAATATCAGCTTGCTCCATGCCATATAATGTTCAAAAACATTTGGAGGGCAGCTGCTCAGTTGAAAAAAACATAAGGGAACTGCTGATCCTTTCACAATTTATTACAGTGCTTAATGGCCCGTCTGTGGAACCAATGTCAATGCAAGCTGACCATAGACATTAAAGGGGCTGGTATACTCCATCACAACTGCTTGTTGGTTGGTCAAATAGTTCAAAACACCAGCACATTTTTTTTTTAATTGTGGATAAAAAGTCATATGAACTAGTTCTGAGTGAGAATTAAATAAATTGAAACTTAACCTTCATTAAGAAGGAAAGTTACAGTATAGTCTTTCATCTTTCAGGTCCACAGAACAAAAGTGTTTGATGCTTTCACATTACTTAATAACCATCACAATGGTTTGACTGTTGCCGCACTGCAAAAAATAAAGTTAGAAATTAGAATTATCTAGATGAGAAAATTAATATCATAATATCAATTTATATCATGTTAATGACTCATAAATCAGACTTTTTATCTCATATTCTTTAAAATAGTAAAAATAAGTGGTTCCTAATGAGGAATAAACAGGTATAGAAAGTGGATGGACGGATGGATGGATGGACTTGAAACAAGAAAGATTTTCTGACAATTGAATAAGATAATTCAAGACAATTCTACTCAATATTGGACTAATTGTACTAAATACATGCTATTTCCCCCTGATAAGGTTTAACTTTTCACAGTGGGTAGCACGCTGACCACAAAACCAAACACAAACATGGTCTCGGTTGACCTCTAATCAACTGATTACTGTGAACCAATTAGGCACTAATTGGTCACACAGTATAACTTCAGTTTAAAATAAACACTCAAAGCAACTTAGAGCTGCTGATTAAATCATGTGTATGGTGGTAAAGAACAAATTACAGAAGACTAAAAGAGCTATATCAGAGAAAAAAAATCCCCTTCAATGGAGCCTGCCAAAGTAATGTAACCCAACAATGGCAGCAATTAGTAATTAGTAATACAAATGTCTGTCTTTGGTTCGGCGCATTTCACAGCCAAAGAGGCAGCAGCTTGAGCCTCTTTAGTCACCGTTTTCTGCAAGTTTCTGACACTAATACGCAGCCTTTTCTTGCCTTCACTGCATCAGTTGGCCAGAGGCCTGATGGGACACGGGGACAGTAATTCACAAGACAGCCACTGAATGAATGAATGGCCCATCCTCCTCATCATGACCTCTAGTGTGTTTTCAAATTCAATCCATTACAGATTATGCTAGGTCCCATTTACCAATTCCCTCTGAAAGCAATACTGACCACTGATCACTTGAGCCATAGATTGATTTGCGGGACGCACGGGGTACAGAAAAAAAAGACACCGGAAGACGGATTACTCAATCTCCATAATAACCCAGGCAGGGTTTAATTTGCTTTCAATTCAATCAGCTTCTTCACTTCCTGAGTTGGATTGGTTTTCTTAACAAAAAATTCAAAAACAACTGTATGGTTAAACAGGTTGTCAGATCTAAACCAATTTGGAGGAGACTGTGATTGAATGGCACGCCAAGAGCGAACAAATTTTAGGATCAAACCAAATATTTAGAATGAATAGAGTAGGTAAGATTTCTGTCCGTTTGACAGAAACTGTGAGTAGCTTGGATTTGTTTCATAGGTCAATTGGTGATGCCCATAGGGGTTGAGAGGACTTGTCCATCATCAGCTCAGTCTCCAAATAGCTTTTGTTTGATGCCTGAGGGACAAAAGGGCAGTTATTTACTACAGACCCAATGGATGGATCGTTTCCCTTTGTTATGGCTTAAACGGGTTTGGTGGTATACCTCCAAAACCTAATAGGTTACATGTAATCCATAGGTTATCCAGACTGGCAATTATCTGTCTAACACTGCAACCTTCTGACCTCTTTATAGAGCAATGGTTCCCATACTGTTGCTCCCTAGGGCCCTGCCCCCCCCCCCCCATCATTGATGCTATGGGAACATTCTTAAAGGATTGTATAGATTGCACCTCCTTCACTTTGATTGAATTGCACTAAAACATATGAATCTGAAAGAGTTGAAATAGGTGATTTTCTTTCTGAAATAAGTACTTACTGTCTCACTTGACTTTTTTCACTTCAGAGTTTATCCTTTAGTTTGTTTAACTGAAAAATGATATAATCAGCCTCCACAAAGATTGAACTTTTGATTGTTTTCCGTTGTGCTTTCAGGTATACTATCTGTGTTAAATTCTCAAATATACTTTATGTTCAAGTAAAATTTAATTCAAATGTTTAAATCAAGATTAGGGAGAGAGCAACACCTTCCATTTAATAGTAGTTTTTCTCAAACTGAAATAGTGTGCAAGAAAAAAAAAACAGCTTACATACAGAATAATGCCTGATCAAAAAGAAGATGTGCAAGTTACTCAGTGATTTCTCTGCATAGGCACATTTCTATTCCTAATAAAATTATCACTGTTTAGAAACTTAATTATTTAAATAATGTAAAATATTTAACAATTGCTATTGTGGTTGCATCTCCTGTGCCCGTTGAGACTTGCCATCTGATTTGCGCTTTACACCAGTCACATCTTCCTGCGTATGACTGTCTCTCTGTTCACCAATTAACATGTTATCTTGCTTGACTGAGCCTTACAAGAATAGTGTTATATAATATATATTATATATATGGTGAGTTAAACAATTCCTCTGTCTAACCTGTAGACCTACTGAATGCCCTACTCCTCCCATTCACTAGATTGATTTTTTCAGTGCCAGGACAGTGGAGCACAAATGAAACCAGACACATTATCCGTATCCATCACAATGACCTGAAAGTTCAAACCACTGACCTCAAAAGAAAAGGACACGATTCCATTGCTCATTTGGAAGGATTTAGACAGAATCTGTCCTCACTGGGTCTCAAGGCATACTACAGAAGTTAAGACTGGCTGATCACTACTCTGGCCTTCAACCCTCACCGCTATTGATTTGTATGAAGCCTGGGGGACAAGAGAGACAGTAATTGAAGTCTTGCAGGACAAACAGCTTATTACTATCAAGTGAAACTGATAGATCAAACCACAAAGCTGGAAGAAACTGGAACCCATTCCAGTTCCCATTAAGCTCTGTTTAACTAAACATTATCTTTAAATGTGCCACAAATTAATGGCGGTTTTCAGAGGTGGATATAGCCTAAAAAAGGGTTATGAACATGTGTTATAGCCATGGACACTCAATAACCACTCAAGAACAAATTGACCATGAAAATCACTGATGGATGGCAGGATAAATCATCTATCTGCAGACAGCAGCGGCTCAGTGGATGGACAGGGAGTAAAAAATCTCAATTTCACCCTTAAGCAGGAGACTGTTTGCCTTTGTCTTTCCTTAACTGAAACCAAAACCGATTTTAAAATTTATTTTATTGTACTATACTCAAATGTTCCATAGCTGGTCATAATGGATCAGCGTTCTGAGAAGCAGTCAAAAATCCAGCAGTTGAAGGTGGATTTATATCTAAACGTCCAATTAATCGCTACCTAAAATATCAACATTGTGTCAGTGCCACCCTTTCTGTTCTGTGATCACAGTATTTGCTCTAATTTATGGAACAAGGTCACACATTCATAATCAAATCTTCAATTACTAGAGCTACCAAATTGTCCTAGTATATTGATGTTGGTGTTCCTTTTAATTTAGATCTTGTTGAATACAGATTGCGTCTTTAGGTTTCTTTTTTTTCTTTGGCTTTTAACATCTTGGCAACATGATGGAAATACATGTTTTCACTTCAACAGAATTTGTTTTTCTGTGTCTGATAACCCATTAATCATATGATATGCGCCTTCTCACATGCTCACCCAGAAAACCTTGTTTCCCCCTGTCCGCTCCCTAAAGAAATGCCCACTCTGTAGTGATTGGTCTAGCGCTGTTGGAAACACCCCGCCACTCAGAGAGCTGGCATCAGCAGCAGAAACAAAAGTCAAGTACAAACACTCCCGATGGAGGGGGCAGCTAGATGGATCCAAAGGCGTTTACTGGTAACATCCACTCCTGTTGTGACATTAGAACAGGAGCCATTTCTAAACAGCTTGTGTTCATCCAGGTTTGAACAACACCAAGGGTTTTATTTCAGTTTGTGGGTTAGCAGGAACACCAGAGACATAAATGTGCACACAAAAGTACTGGAACTGTTTTTTTCACGAATAACATTCATCCAACAAATATTTACAAAATAATACTACTACAAAAAATAAATACGTTAATAAAAGTTTAGATTGTTTAGTAGTCTCCAATAAATGGTGGGGACTCAAAAATCTACAAAAACCCAGTCTTCAGGGTTATAGGGACATATTGAACAGTATATGTTGAAGTGGCCTAACATTAAAAAATAAATTTCTGTGCTTTGGAGTCACTAGGCATCCAGCAACCCAAGAAAACCATGGCATTAAGCAGTTATTTTCTGCCTGAAATCTATTACAGTTCAAAATACTCTGATGTAAATTATTAACAATGTTTCTAATGTTTATTGTCAGTTTTATGTACAGTTAGGTCTGCTCCTTCTGAAGCTCTTATCTGATGATTCAGCATCAGCCAGCAAAATTGTTGCAGTTTAATACAGCTTGCTTACTGATTAAAAGCAGTGGTTGACCAGATCTTTGACTGAAGTGGTTTTAATGAACACCTGCAAGCCAACTAGGAATTAAATGAAGTACAGTGCCACACAATATTTTCTTTTTCTTTTGTTTTCAGCACCAATGAGCATTTTTGAGTTAAAGTACGATTGAGGTTTTGTACTACATCATTTAATACTATGACACAAAAAGTAAAACAGTTTCCAATCATCACACAATAATAATTTAATAACAAAGCCTATTTGCCAAAAAGTCAGGGTATTCCTTTAATCAAGTGGACATTAAGCATCATGGCTTGTGGCCAAGGTCTCTAATGGACGGGCTGTTGGCTCAGTTTCTGCTATCTGTGGCAGCTGAGCTAATTTTTATTCAGGTGAAGGCAAAAATAGAGCGGTTGTGAAGTGATTGGAAATGTAAAACTCAGCCAGATTTTGTTTAAGTCAAGACAAGTCGAGTTTATCTTTATAGCAAATTTCTTGCCAGCCATGAACTCAATAGAAGTAGCTCAATCATACAGGAAAAAGAAACAAACATATATATCTTATCATAACAGGTTGAATATTTTTGTGAATAATTTCTGAAAGTAAGTAACTTCCATTAATCAAGGACTTGAAATATTTCACTTAATGTGTAATAAATCTGTATAAGAGATTCAGTTCTCAATTGACAAAAAAAACAAAAAAACAAAAAAAAAAACTTCCAATTCACTGCAAGAAAGCAACCTTATAAGGGGGATACATCTTGTATTTAGTGCAATTAGTCCAATATTGAGTGGAGTAATCTTGAAATACTCATGTGGATGTGGAGGAGTTCAAGTATCCTTACCTTTGTATTTCCTCAAATGAGGAATGCAACCCGAAAATTATTTTAAATTAATTCTATTGTACTGTATTCAAATGTTCAATAGCTGGTTATAATGGACCAGTGTTCTGAGAAGCAGTCAAAAATCTAGCAGTTGAAGGTGGATTTATGTCTAAAAAATGTCTAAAATTCCACTTAATCGCTACCTAAAATATCAATGTTGTGTCAATGTTACCCTTTCTGTTCTGTGATCACAATATTACCTATAATTTATGGAACAGAGTTACACATTCATAATGAAATCTTCACAAAAACAACATTCAGAAATGTCACTATTCTATGCAAAGCAAAAAAAATAATAATTTTATCAGGGGGAAATATTTTGTATTTAGTATAATTAGGTCAATATTGAGTAAAAAAAATGTGAAATATCTCATTCCATTGGCAGATAATTTAACTTACTTCATGTTTTTAAGAGTAAAAAGTCTATAATATGAATAAATAGTCAAACAATTTAATCTTATTTTCAGAAAACAGGAATAAGTTGGCCAAAATCAAGTAAAAAAAAATTTAAATTAGCAACGTTATATGCCAATGGAATGAGACATTTCAAGATCATTCTACTCAATATTGGACTAATTCTACAAAAACAAGATATTTTAACTTTTTAAGATTTAATTTTTTGTAGTGTTATTTGGTATACACCAATTCTACTCAGTGAGTATTGAGACATTCATAGCTTTAAAAACATGTGCAATTCTATGATCTACTCTTATTTTTACTGGAAGCCAGTGAAGAGAAGCCAAAATGCAAGTGATGAGTTCATAGCTTTTGGTTTTAGTTAGTACTCTGGCTGAAGCATACTTAATAAGCTAGAGTTTATTAAGTGCCTGCTTTGCCAGTCCAGTGAAAAGTGCATTACGATATTGTTGTCGGCTGGAACTTAATGCATCAAACAACTGTCGGAATTTGACTGTGATTTAAAAAAAAAAGACCTCATTTTAGAGACAGTGCTAAGGCACCAAAAATATATTTTTTAATATATTAAAGATTTGCAGGGGTGTAGGTTAAGATTATTCTAAGGAACTGTGACTGACAAGGGGACACAAAAATATTAACATTAGGTTAAAACAAGTTACTAACTAAATCATTTTTTTTTCAAACTGTACCAAAACAATGTATTTGTTTTATGTTACTATTTGCATGGAATGATTTGGTCCTGACCAGGTGCAGTGAACAGGCTGCTGGATTTGTCCCAGAGCAGATGAGTAAGTGAGAAAGTGCAGAGGAGCAGCAGCTCCATAAACCAACATCAGGTTCCCGCAAAAAACAAAAGTGCTATTTCCTATTCTCTAACAAGTGTTGGTTCAGTCTGTGAGTGTCAGAAATTAGCCACAAGGACCACATAGTGAATTGGAAATAAAATTAGATTGCAGATGCTTCAGCAGCCCAATTTACCTCAGCCTTTTATTAAAGAATTTTACCATTAAATCACATTCAGACTAAAATGCATTTCATCAATCTTGAATCACACAGTGAATTCCACCATGTGCAGAATGTTGCATGGCTGTCTGCACAGTGTTATATGTTCATGGTTCACTGTCAGTAAATGTTGTATAGTAAGTACTGGACTTACAAGAGAGTTTTGAGCTTGTAAAGATATTATTTAGAAGTTATTTAAAGCCTTGAATGGGTCAATTGGGTTCTGGAAGTGTCGTCACAGCACAATATCAGAAATGTTGAAATGTTTTTACAGGGCCCAAACTCAAGATCAAATAAGATGATAGTATTGGTGTGTTTTAGTGAGTTTAGTAACAAGGAAGTTTAACAAACAAGGAAGTGCTCCGGTCGATTTAGTACCACTAAAGGTCGAGGGGAGGACATTTCTCTTCTTTGATAACATTTAAAGTAAAAACTGTTGTTGTAGTGATTTAAATAGATAAAAATAAGAGAGAAAGAGAGTGGTGACAAGCAGTGACAGAAAAATAAGCACATTGGTCTCTGTTTTTCCAAGGTGATTGAGCAAAGAGAGACTGTTGAGAGAACATGTGTGACCTTAACTTATAGCACGTTCTTAACCACCATAAAAAAAAAAAAAATAAATAAATAAAAATAATCAAACATTTAATTTGTGTTTTACTGTGGAGACAGATACTTGGTTGCTATTGATAAGTGATATTATTGTGTTCTTAGATATATTAAAACATTCCACATCTGATACTAATTCACAATAATATCAACACAACAAGTGTCAAAATTCTACTGTGTATAAAGTAGAGCTACAATAATTAGTTGATTGATTAGTTGCCTACTATTACATTAATCACCAACTACCCTTGTAAATGATTAATCAATTTGAGCCATATTTAAGAAGAAAGTGTCAAATTCACTGGTTCCAGCCTCTCAAATACGAATATTTTCTGGGTTCTTTAATCTTCTATAATGGTAAAGTGATGATCTTTAGGTGGCAAGGCCCCAGGGGTGGAAAATATCTGCCTGGAGTTCTTCTGCATGGAGTCTTGACGTTGTCTTGGCTGACAGGACTCATCACACAACATTGCATGGACATTGGGGGCAGTGCCTTTAGTCTGGCAAACTGGGACAATGGTTTCCCTCTTCCAAAAAGGGGACCAAAGGGGGTACTGCAACTATAGTGGATCACACTCTTTGGTCACCCAAGAGGGGCTCAGAGTAGAACCACTGCTACCCCTTTGCATCAAGAGAAGCCAGATAAGATGGCTTGGGCATCTAGAGAGCATACCCCCTGGATGCCTCCCTCATGAGGTGTTCTGGGCACATCCCTCTGGGAGGGACTTCTTCTCATTCTTTACAGATTTGATGATGACTTAGATTGGACACAACAATTTAAGTATTTTCAGATAAGCTTATAATTTCTATCATTTATTTATGCATATGGCCCTACAAGCACCTCCTCCATGACTCCTGCTACAGACAGTTACTTGATTCCCACATGCGTTTCCACCTTTTGCACTTTCACCCCAGTCCAACCTGAGCCTGCAAGAGAGCGCTGTCTGTACTGAAAGAAAGACAGCGGCCAACCAATGAGCTCTTCTTATGTTATTAAAAAGAAAAAAAGAAACAAAAAAGAAAAACAGAATCCCAGTGCTAATTGGTTTTCATTTTGATCTCGGGGCAGCCTTTGAATAAGTTTCCCACCCTCCGGGTAATGGAATGGCCCTGGCCACTTTAATTAGCCACCACCATGAAGAGAGAGCATGAGTCAGATAGAAAGAGAGAGAGAGAAAGGGTGAGAGATGGAACAAAAGGAGAGATGAAAACATAATGGGAGAAAAATCTATTTGTACTGTTAGGAAAAATAAAGAAAGAGAGGAGAGCAAGGAGAGAAGGAGAAGATTCATACAGTAGGGGTATTTGACCAGTCTCATAAGTGTGACCATGACATTGTCATCAGTGTGGCATGTTCTGTCCAACGGTAAGGTCACTATGCTTAAGGGACTCAAGGCTGGTGGAAAAAGTGATGAAAATGTGAGAGAGAGATAATTTACGCTGAAGGTAAGTTTTTATGGTTGGATCCTATTTGGTTCCAGGTTGGTACTCAGATTCGTAGACATAAGTAAATGCTGCATTGGCCGCTGGATTGGCGCCATTAATGTTGGTGCCATATTAGTCCGGGCAACTTGCCATGAAACTATCAGAAGACTGGAATGGTTCCAACACTTTGCATTGTGGGACCCTGGACCAACATGGCAGACACATTGACATATTACAGCAACAGGGCCAAAGTGGCCAATGTGGCGTTTTTTGGGCATTTTAATTCAAGTCAATTTTATTTGTATTGCCCAAAATTACCAAATACAGATTTGCCTTAGGGGGATTTACAGTTTGTACAGCAGTAATACAACATCCCCTTTCCTTAGCTCCTCATGTTGTACAAGGAAAAACTCCCAAGAAAACCACTATAACGGAACAAATAGTCTCATATATCTGTGCCCAGATTCGCTAAACGCCAATACTAACTAAGCTTATTTTCAATTTAAACATGGAATATTTCCCTTTAAAATTAGTGTTTGCAAATGAATAATAGCCTATATGCTATGAATTCCTACTTTTATGTATATATATATATATATATATATATATATATATATATATATATATATATATATATATATATATTAGAGCTGTCATTTTAACGTGTTAATTCGATTAATTAATTACGCTGCAATTTAACACGTTAAAAAATTTAACACAATTAATTATGAGTATCAACGGTGGCAAGCTCAGGTGAAAGTGAACCAGAACTGTCCGGAACTACATTCCGTTTCAAGATTCATGACCGGTTCCATGTTGGTTTCAGTTCATTTCAGTTGAATACATAAGTTATTTGACCTAATGTCAAGAAGTGGCTAAGCTAATGTTTAGTTAGCATGCCCTCAGCAAGTCAGCACATGTATTTGGATGGAAACTGTTAACTATCTATAATAAGGAATGTGACGTATGTTATTAGAATTCAGCAAAAACAAGTCCTCTTTCTTTTTTGGTGAAACGAAGGAACTCATCATTGCTATTTGTATAATTTTCAGATTGCAGTGTGTGACACTTTAGGTCTAAGTTATTTGCTATGGCCTACATGGGTATGTGTTTTCTGTGTGAACCAATATGTGTGTTGCTGTTGGAGGCTGATATTGTGGCTTTGAGGCAAGGTCAATGACTGCCTAAATGTCTACTATCTTGTGCTTGGACCGATACATTATTGAGGTAGGTAAGCCGGGGCATGCTGCGCATGTGATGGATATAAATTTCATTTTGATCTTGACGGTCAATAGGTCACTGCTACAATATCTTTTTCTTGTCCCGGGTCATACAGCAAATGCAGCAATGCTGTCATATGAGGACCCATTAGTTACGTGCAAACGTGAGTGAGTTCAGGTCTCAAGCCACATGTAGGATTTACAGTGTCATATAAAGGCCAAAAATTATGTGGGATGCTACATGTTACAAATCCCAGTGAGCCACTTTAAGCAATATATTTTATTTTCTAAACTCATTTGTCTTTTGAAGTGTTCATTTCCAGCCATATGGACCTTGAGATAATGATATCAAATATGGTTGGACCCAAACCCACCACTCATACTGCCCCAAATAAAGAACAATGGACCTCTTGGACTTTTTTGTCTGTATAGTTGTTCTTTGCACATTGCAATAAGAGAAAAAAAAAAAAGATAAAATCCTCCACAACGATTCAACAAACAATAAATCAGAAGAACACAATTAAAAGCAAAAAAAAAAAAAAAAAAATTAAATCTTAACAGGTGAAAATATCTTGTCTTTGATACAATTGGTCCAATATTTAATATAATTATCTTGAATTATCTTATTCTATTGACAGATATTTTTACTTATTTTAAGTTTAGCTGTTTGATTCATATCATTGTTTCCCAAAGCAAAACTGGAGAAGCTGGAACCAGCGAATTTAGTTTAAACAATTTTCAAATTAGTCAGTGATTAATGTAATTATTGACTAATCATTGCAGCTCTTGATACTCTGTGGAAACAAGAACATTTGTATCAAATTTGACATCAATCTAAACAAAATGTGGAAGAAGTAAATAAGTGTGATCAACAGCTTTTCCATTCTTTAAACTGCTCAGTTAAAGTGTCAAGAATATAAAAAACATGATCAAAGGTTCAAAATCAATTAAGTGAAGATAAAAAAGGATAAAGGGATCAAAAGGTAAATGAGATGGAGAGATAAGAGTCATCTGTGAAGTGACAAACACTTTTTCAGCTGTCCCATTAGGACGTCAGCTGGTTCTCAAAATATTTTCTCCTTTTCTTCATTGAAAATTCCCTGTCATGATTAAAGAGGAAATAAACCAAGGAGATTGTGGCATTATCGATTTACACACTTCTTTTATGAGGTGAGTGGGTGCCACTGTGTTAGATTAGAGCAACTTGAAGCTCTTAGCTGCATTCACAGTTTCCCAACAGTTTCCCAAACAAAATGTGAGTTTATTTTGTCCCTTACACCAGCAAGGGGTAGATTGGAGATACCAGCAGGGTGTTGCTGAACTGATTAGGCTGACTGATTGACACGTAATGCTGCAGAAATGCAAATTGAAAGAATCTACCTCCAAATCTTGTGGGTTTTTTTGGTACTAGAACTAAAAAGAGCACAATTAATAAGCCTCAGGTAGAGGAAACCCTTTCAAAACTGCCAAAAACATTTACAAGAAATCCAAATTAAGTGCTGAACTTCTGAAAAGTGGAGTCTTTTGAACATCTTTATTCTGCAGTATGCAAGAAACATGTTTAATGACTAAGTTAAAAACATTTCATCATTTCAACCATCCAGTTTTCAGTGAGTGGTTCTCACTGAAATATATTTGAACTCACAAAAATTATTTGTGAGTTCAAATATATATATATATATATATATATATATATATATATATATATATATATATATATATATATATATATATATATATATATATATATATATATATATATATATATATATATATATATATATATATATATATATATATATATATATATATATATATATATATATATTTGAACTCACAAATAATTTGGGTAAAAATGTTTTCAAAGCATCTCCTACTATGCAAAAAAAAATGATCAGTGGGAAATATATTGAATTAAGGACAATTAATCCAATGATGAGTAGAGTCATCTTGAATTATGTTATTCCATTGGAAGATAATTTTACTTATGTTGAGATAATTCTACTTCAGGTTGTATTAATTGTACAAAAAAACAAGGCAAACAAGATATTCACTTGTTAAGATTTCATTTTTTTTGCAGGGAACTGGATAATTTGATTTGGTAGGGACATGTTCAGACATGATGATGACTGATTGTTTCACTGATACGTCTTGTGATATTAGAAAAAACAAAAAAACAAAAACAAAAGCACACTGACATGTCAAATGTAAACATAAAACTTTTTTAAAGGGTCTTTAAGGATCTTAATTTCTTATATCTAAATATCTAAGATATTTTTCAGTGCAGAGCTTTTTCTGTGGGCTAATTATTAATACACTGGAGACATGTGCAGTGATCCATAGTGATCCATCCATTTTGTTCATGCATTCAACTAAATATCTTTTTAAATGTCACTTTAATATCAGTTTCACCGATTCCCAAAGCAGTTCCCTTTGATTTCATGTATACCTTACTATGGTGCCATTTTGTAAGAATTTGTTTAGCATTAGTTGGTTGCCAAATACTTTCTCTGTTTCATGCATGATAGATTCAACTTTAAAGGTCACACATTACGCTCCCTAACCCAACAGATTAGGTCTCACCAAAACATGTATTTTCAAATTTTTTTGCTGAAAACACCAATGTATCTGTGGATCAGAATGGATGTATTGGCCTCAGCTTCTCCAGTCAGGATATCCCATTAGGCTCAAATGCACTTGTGTCCTAGTTTTGACCAATCAGTGTCTAACACAATCTCATGATGATGAGATGACATCTTGGTCAGCCTGTGATATGGTTCTAAGTCATTGTTGCAATAACCCATTATACCAAAGCTCCATTTAAATATACAAATATATACCAAATATAGCACAGTCAAAGGAAGACCAAGTCAGGACTCAAATTAAAGGTGTTTTTAATTGGTTGAGAATTTAATTTGAGTCTTGACTTAACTAAATAAATTCAAGAGAATCTACAATTATATTCAACAAGTGTGTGGAAAATAAATGCAGTTCAACACCAAATAACATGTTGTTCGACACCAGAATGTTAATGTCAGCCATTTTGATGATTAAATTTAAATTCATAGGTAATATTAATGACTTGAAAAAAAACCTACTGGAATCTGGCCTTCTCTAAAAGTGACTGCATTGCCATTTAAAATTGGTTTATATAAATTACACAAAGGGCAGCAATAATAAGTTTTACCTATTTAGGCCATAGAAAGACAGTTTATTGTCTGCTAATGATAACAATAAAACGTATTAAAGAGTTAGTGAGAGATGGAACGATAAAATGAAAGAATAAAGAGAGACATGACAGCTACAATAACCTTGAAGATGCTTGAAAACTTGGACAGCAATGACAGCAATGAAAGGGATTATCCAGACGCTTTCAGCGTCTCACAGACCTGCAAGTGAATACGGACTCAACAATGCCCAGTGAGCACCACTGAAGCAACTCAGGCCTGGTTCTTCTAACCAGCAAGAAGGATTAACAAAGAGCAACGCCACCTGCACGAAGGATCTACGCCACAACGAACACCACAGCTGTAACAAAATCTTCAGCCATCTCAAGGAAGCAGAACCAGAGAGCAGCCCTTCTTCTTCCTTTCATGGACTGGTAATATGACTTGGGCAGAACAGAGCATTAACAAACATGATTAAGCAAGACTGTTGAACTTTGTTAATGTGATGAGATCATAGGCTACAGTTTAGTGTGTTTTAGGATTGTAAGAAGGTTTAGTTTGATGTTAGTGTCCCAACCTGCATGCATACTAACCTCTCTTTAACACAACACCTTGAATACACATAAAGTGACAATAAGCCTACACACATATGAGGTTAATTGGCGACTCTAAATTGCAACTCTAAATAATAGGTGTGAATGTGTGTGTGCCCCACGATTGGCTGGCGACCATCTGGGGTGTATCCCTGCCTCTCGCCGTAACGCGCTGGGATAGGCTTCAGCAGACCCCTGCGACCCTAATGAGGATTAAGCAGGTATAGAAAATGACTGACTGACTGACACTTAGCATGGTCGGCCATTTTCCCTTTTTGCCCACATGGCCTGAACTACACAGAACAGCCATCACAGCAGCCATCTTTGTAGTTCCCCTACAGACACACACATGCAGTATATATGAGACGTAATGGTGGTTTCGGGACCCCAGAGCAGAGACAGAGACAGGTGCGCGGTGGTGAAACAGTTTATTCGAAATAAAAGTGTGAAATTCAACTAAAGGCGCTGGCTGGTGGTGAGGGCAGCCAGGAATGGCGAAGGCAGGTTCTCCGGAACGGGGGACGGCGTGAGGTGGAAAAAGGGCACGAGAGGCTGCGGCGAGAAAGGAAAACACGATGAGTGCAACAAGGCAATAACCCACAAAAACACAGCGAGCAACAACGAGCACGAAGACCGGTATCGGGACGTGGCTGGGTCGTCGGTTACGGGCGACATCAACTAGCAATAATCCGGCGCTGGTGTATTGTTCCTTCCGGGTATATATCGGGACCTGTTGATTGCTGATCAACGCCGGCTGCGTCTCGTCCCGAGCTGCAGATCTTCCCAGACCACGCCCCGCTGCTCTGTGAAAACACTGAGGGAAGGGAAAAAAGGACACAACAACAAAACCCAAAAACCAAACCATAACAATATATCCACATTCACATGGACATTAACCCATTTAGATTAGATTGTTTGTGTGTTTTTACTTTTGTGTTTTTATGAATAAATGCTTTTAAGAAAAACAAGCTGCTTCTTTAATTTTCTACAATAATGAATTATGCCAGGCTCTTCTTTAGAACTCTGAATCCTTTCACCCATTAATGGCTATTATTATGATAATCCTGGTTTCTATTATTAAGTTAATTGTTAAGCGTGGTGCATTCTAGAACTTAATAATCAAGCTCTATTTTTAATGAATAAATAATTGTTTCCAATAAATATTGATTCTTTCTGATAGTCAATTCCACCTGAACAATTAGTGTAAGACACAACATACTCTGACACCCCATGGAGTCAATGTACTGTAGACACTACCCTTTCATTCTGGTGCTCTGTGTGAGGCTAAATAAAATCAAACATTTTATTTGGTATCATAGAGACCCAACATTACTATGTTGTGCCAGCGAGGCTGGCACAACAGAGCATAAAACTCCAGCAAAACTTCACAGCTTCCAAGTGTCAAAACTAAAAGGAATCCAATAGGTCCGATGACGATGGAAGGATATAAAGATGGCTGTGTTTTTATTCATTAGGTTTCCAGTGGAGGGTGGTTGTCAGATTGCTGAAGGGCTGAGTGTTTATGATGTCATAAAAGGAGATAAATCTGAATGATGAATTTGCACAAACTATGGAGCAGGAGAAAAGAAGAGAGGACAGTATTTTTCCTCAAAGTTCGAGAAGTCCCTAGACACATCAATGACTTATGTTGAAAAGACATGAAAAACAGGGGGCACTTTGCATAATATGTGACCTTTAATTCATGGAGTCACTGCTGTTTTCTCTCTGTCACTCTCTTCACTTGCTTCACTTATTTCCATTTCTTTCCTCTCCATTCCACTCCACTTTAGTGCCCCTCTGATACCATTTCATCTCAACTCATCTCCCTCTCCTCCACACTTCTGTGTCCTATTTGTGGAGGTCTAAACTACTTCTGAGGAATCTACCTTTCTGTGCTTGTGTGTCTCTGTGTGTGTTCTAAGCAGAGCATCTTTAGTCTGAAGTGAAATATTTCTACAAGGTTTATGACCTTAGACTCTCAATTGCACTCACACATGCGCACACACATGTTCTGTGCTCTGTCAAACATAGTCTGTGTCCTGTTTTTATGGCTCTGTATCACTCTCTGTATCACAGGGTAAACCTATGAGTGTGTGTGTGTGTGTGTATTTCTTTATGCTGTCATGTGTGCCTCTGTTTATTTGTTTGTATGTGAATATGCTTTTATTTTTGATTTTTGGGATTTAACCCCCCAAAATAAGCTTGTGGCCCATGGTAACTTTTATATGTCAATCAGAAGATCATATAATTTTTTTGCAGTGTATTACCTCTTCTTTCTGGCAGGAAACCTAACGGCAATTATGTCTAAGGTCAAACAAACACACAAAAACAGTGGATTAGCATTTGATCCATCTTTAGTTGTTGAAAAACAGATAATGAAGGACAGTTATTGACATTTTACTTCCTGAATGTCCACGTTGAAGGTCCAGGGTCACAGTTCAACACTTTGGGTTTACAATTACGTACATTCAGCTTTTCAGTGAATATAAATGTGAAGAACTGTGATCACAACGACCGAATGACCTCGTTCCACTGGTGTCATCCCATACAAAACTTGGTCCAATCGATGTAACGATTGCATTATATTCCACATTTCGCCCCGAGACACTGAGATAGACATTGGCTTTATTCAGACAGCAGTCTTCAGTCACTGTGAATGGCAGGTAAATAGACATCGGTTGTCGATAATTGTCACGGCACTCTATGGATTTGCACTGGCCTCCAGAAAGGGCAGATGCTATCTTGGTCTCAACTATGGCTGCGGCTAAATGGAGAGATGCCGATATCTCACTCAGCGAGATTCAGAATGGGACAGATAGATGAATGTCTTGTCTCTGGCGCTTTTTTGTGCCTTTTGTTTGCGGCGGCTAATCTGTCCATCTCACTCAGACACACACATGAAATGGGTGAGATAGACAAATGTCTACTACCACACACACATTTGCAGGCAAACTGTATTATACACTATCCATATAATATATACTTTGGTTCTCTCACATATATATATATATATATATATATATATATATATATATATATATATATATATATATATATATATATATATATAATTTTAAGATTTGACTAGAGCTATACTACTTCCTGTGTGCATCATATATGTTTTAGTATTTAATGACCTTAACGATTGCAGGGTCAGCTACATAATGATGCACATAGTATCACTGTATTAGATGGTAAGATGGAAATCTCTCCAATATCAATTCGGCTTAGAAAAGTAATTACTCAAGTTAAGTACATACATTGCATATATTGTACCACAGGCAGGGCAGCCTTTATTTTATTATTATTTTTATTTGTTTTATTTTGTAGATTTCAAGCACTTTTCATTTTTAATTTTATTTTTATTTGTGTATGTGTTCTATATAATACAGAGAAGATGGAAAAAATGCAGACTAACATTGACAACAATCAATTTTCTTTTCACATTTCTGTGCATTGCATTTCAAACTTATATATATATATATATATATATATATATATATATATATATATATATATATATATATATATATTGGCTATCTTTATAAGGGGGGTGTTTTTACTGCCTCCAAAAAATTAGCATTATCATAGGTTTATTTTATTATTTTCATCCATTTCTTTTTTGCTGTGGCTGAGCATTTAAAATAAACTTCATCAAATTTGATGGCTTAGTCGCAGACCCCCCACCCCCCAATCCAAAAAAAGCACAAACACAATGCTTTTCTTCAACAAATGGAATGAAATTGCATTAAAAAGATTAAATGTATCTTCCCTGGCTAGGCAGCTATGGTTTTTTTTTGTTTTTTTTTAATTACTTTTGGATTTGCTGTTGTATTATCAGGGTCACCATAGTTACAGATCATGCTAATGTTTTTGTCCAGTCCAACGCAAATTTGAAGTCCTTAGTGTTCAGATACTCTGATATGCAATCAAATACAATATGTACACTTTACACTTTATTCTAAACAAAATAACAATCAAAACAATTTCCTAATATAAGGAAGACATCGTTGGATGCAGATCCATTTAGTGCTGAAGACTCATTAGTCTGTCAACAGCTCTTTCAAAACCTGTCCTGGGTAATGTCCAGGGAGTTGGTTATGCAGGGCAAACTTTGTAGTTACTGATTAAATGTGGCTGTTAAAATAGGCCCCATCTGTTGAGTGATTCCTGCCAGACTCCTTGTGAGAAACTTGTAGAAAAGTGCCAAAGCAACAGAGAAACAAAAGCAACAGAAGGCAGCTGAATACAAACTGATATATAAGACGTGTCCACAATTTTAGAACTCTACATATTCAATACTGGAGGGATTTCTTGAACAAAGATGGCCGACAGCTGTGCTTTCAGACCCTGGAACAACACACCCTGAGTCTGTCAGACACCTGGATCTCACAACTGTCCATTGGAGAACAGCAGAGGACATTGTCTTCAACACCAGTTCAAACACCATCTTCTCTTTCTGTTCTAATCATCATCACATCCTCAATTATAGTACGGTCATATGTGTCAAAACTACAATACGCAGGTAGTAAATACTTCTGCAAAAGTTGAAATATCAACTTTAGCTTTTTACTCAAACAAAAGTGTAAAAGTACTGGTTCCAAATGTATATAAAGTATAAAAGTTAAAGTGATGAACAAAATCAATTGCCCGCCAGTAAAAATATGATTTATAATCACTTTTTGGCAGGAGATATTGCAGTTTATGTGTTGTAATGTTCCTTTAAAAATATTTAAATAGGTAATATTGAGTGAGTGAGCTAATATCT
The DNA here is from genome assembly GCA_030544235.1 of Lepturacanthus savala. Classification (NCBI taxonomy): domain Eukaryota; kingdom Metazoa; phylum Chordata; class Actinopteri; order Scombriformes; family Trichiuridae; genus Lepturacanthus; species Lepturacanthus savala. Next base: position 20,641,736 of record CM060464.1, on the reverse strand, counting down.
ATAAATATTACTCTCAAGAATAAGAACATGTGATGCAGGAGGCAGGCAACACTCTTGGTTGAATCTTTACTTACTCGATAAAATATAAAAGTGAGCAAAGAAAAACTCACGTTGTTTTACCAACTTAACCTAACATTTAAACAAACGCAACATGCTTTTGCCATATGACAATGCCATACTATAGAGGGATAATGGGGCTATATTTTTAATAAAATTATCCATTTCTTGCTTAATTATAATTCACTCACAGACACACACAAAAATACTAAAGCAACTTCTCTACACGGAAATTCTCTATTGAGAGAATTTCACAATTTATAAGCCTGATTTTCACATCATAAATAACTTTTTTTCCTTACATCAACTCTAAATCAAATCTTGCTTGAAAATTTAAATACTGTCACACACAAAATGGAAAAAGGGCAACAATAGAAATGACACTATGTAGATAATCTGTATATAATTACAGGCCATTGTTCTGTAGTGAGTGTAATCCATCCTGTCACCCTCTGCTGTGGCAGTGTATGGGACTGTCCTGTCATAATAACAATAATGCACCAACTGAACTGAGATGAACTTAATTATTTCAGCCTCGGCAGAGACACAAAAACAAAGCTGGATGGCAACTGTAAACCGCATGAATATGACACTGGAGCAAATAGTGGTTGTGACTGGCCAATATGCTGATAAATGCCAGAGCCTGAGGGACACACACACATACACACACACTCAGTTTCCTAGATGTCTCTTCTTTTCGAGCGATGAGATGAACAGATGTTTTATCCCCTCACAGCGCTATGTGGAAGATGCAGAAAGACCAATAGAAAGATAGTGTTATGCCACGGGAGGGGAAACAGGAGACAGAGACTAAGTGGATAAGAGATTTTAAAAAAAGCTGAAGAGAAAAAAAAATAATGTTTGAATGATAGCTAAAACAGGTGACACGGTGGCGCAGGGGTTAGCGCTGTTGCCTCACAGCAAGAAAGTCGCAGGTTCAAGACCTCCTTGGTCCTGGGTCTGGGACCTTTCTGTGTGGAGTTTGCATGTTCTCCCTGTGTCTGCGTGGGTTTTCAACGGGTACTCCTGCTTCCTCCCACAGTCCAAAAACATGCTGAGGTTAATTGGTGACTCTAAATTGCCCGTAGGTGTGAGTGAATGGTTTGTGTGCCCCATGATTGGCTGGCAACCATCTGGGGTGTATCCCTGCCTCTCGCCGTAACATGCTGGGATTGGCTCCAGCAGACCCCTGCGACCCTAATGAGGAATAAGCAGGTATAGAAAATGACTGACTGACTGATAGCTAAAACAGGATGACAAAAAATTGAATTCCATCAGACTTTGGAAATCAATGATGCATGAATTATTCTGTACAATATATGGCTGAAACTAACTATTTTGATTTGTTTTAAAATGGTGCAAAATGTTTATTAATGTCTCAGCCATACTCTGCCAGTAATTTTCCTCTCTCCTTTCCTCTGCTCCACTCTCCCTACCGGCCACTCCCACCTCATCAAGCCACTCAGGTGATCAAGCCTGTATTTAAGCCTCTATGGTTCAGAGACTTATTACCAGATTGTTCTTAGGCCTCATTCAAGACGTTCCAGAACTTTCTTTTGGACTCAGTACCTGGTGAAAACCCACACAGAGTTTAGTTTAAGGAGTTTACACCAAGGAGGTCTTGAACCTGCAACCTTCTTGCTGTGAGGCAACAGCGCTAACCTTTGCGCCACCGTGTCACCCAATATAATAGAAATCCATAACATGGATGAAAAGATAACATTCAGATAAAAAGCATAAATTGGCCAAAATAAAAATAAACAACTTGAAATAATCTGCCAATGGAATAAGCTATTTCAAGGTAATTCTACTCAATATTGGACTAATTGTACCAATAACAAGGTATGTTTATTTGTTAAGATTTGATTTTTTTGCAGTGCAACAATTTCAAAGTGGCCTCAGGTTTGTCCACCTCTTTTCACACAGTGGGATTGATTATTATTGGATGACAAGAAGTGATATTTATTGGTAATTAGTCTACATAACACTCGGCCGGATACCCATGGCCACTATTTGCCAATCGCTGCTCTGCTGCTTCGCTTCACCCGGCTTAGTATTTACACTGATGTATTTGCTCTTACATCAGGCAAGCTTGACAATTTACAGTTATTGCATATATATATCACACGTCACAAGTGGCTCACTTAGCCTTGATGTTCAGTTCTGCTGCGTATACTGACACATGCATGATACTGACATATTGCTGGATTTCTGCTCACTCGAGTTTTCCAAGCTTACAATATGCTCACTGTTTTACATAAATGATAAATGCTGCTGTTCTCTGCTTCGCAAACACTCTCTCAGGCGTTATACGTCTGATGTAGACACTACCCGCTTTGTTGCTGCTTGATCTAGAGTCAGACTGGCGCATGGCTGACTGGCCCCCGTTTAGATCATGTTATCCATCTGAGATCTAACAACATGCTCTGAGATTCTGAAACCAGTCAATGGCTCAAGTGATCATGTATATTGGAGGAAACGCAATTTTGGCCCCAGCTTTATCGCTAATGCAACGTAATGAGGAAAAAGGCATCAAAAGACATGTTCGTATTGTGGTTCATTATAAAGGTTTAACTGGTGGCCTGATGTGTCAGCTTTGGGATTTAGGAGATCCATATCGTATCTTAGATGACAAGAATTGTAATTTGTTGGTGTTACAATGGAGTCAAGTATGCCTCAGTCAAGTCCAGAATAAGAGTTGTGGTGCTCAACACCAAGAATTTTTTTTCACTATAAAAAACAAGTTAACAAGTGAAAATGCCTTGTTTTTGGACAATTAGTCCAACATTGAGTATAATTATCTTAAAATATTGAATTCCACTAATGTCAGATAATTTTCCTTTGTGGTCAATTCAGTTTGTTTGACTTTTTATCCGAATATTGTCTTTATCTCATGTTATGGACTTTTTATCTCATAGTTCTGACTTTTTTTATCTCAAATTATTTGAAAAATGTAGTAAAATGATCTGCCGATGGAATAACGTATTTCAAGATAATTCTCTTCACTATTGGACTAATTGTGCCAAAAAACAAGATATTTTTACTAAAGACTGCATATTAAGGGTTTTTCTTTCTGAAAGTCAAGCAGCACAATGGAAATGGGAGAAAATACTGTATAGGTGTATCTCAAATAAGAATATTGTGAACACATTTTTTTAACGCATTATGCATTAACATGTCTTTGTTGTCACCTGGGTCCAAATGGTGCACAGGTGCCCCACAAGCAGAGTGTGACATGCTGCTGTTTTTGTTGTGGGTCTCTGCTTGATATTAGATCATGTAACTGGATCTGGACTGCAATGTAACAGGGGGTTTGAAAGGGCATGTCATGGTTCTTCTTCTTACACCACAACACAGTTTCATAGCTCTAAGTAGCATGGTTTTGGTTTTGATGTCCCTATGGCTACGCATATTGCCATTCCTCTGTGCAGCACCTCTCAAGCTCCATCAAGTTGGATGGGAAGCGTCGGAACACAGCCATTTTCAGATTTCTCCAGAGAAGTTCAATCGGATTCAAGTTTGGGCTGTGGCTGGGCCACTCGAGGACATTCAGAGTTGTTCGGAAGCCCCTCCAGTCTCCCAGTTCCTGCTGCTGTAAAACATCACCACAGCATGATGCTGCCAGCACCATGCTTCACTGTAGGGATGTTATTGGCCTGGTGATGAGCGGTGCCTGGTTTCTTCCAAACATGACGCCTGGCATTCACACCAAAGAGTTCAATCTTTGTCTCATTAGACCAGATAATTTTATTACTCATGGTCTGAGAGTCCTTCAGGTGCCTTTTGGCAAACTCCAGGTGGGCTGCCATGTGCCTTTTACTAAGGAGTGGCTTCTGTCTGGCCACGCTACCATACAGGCCTGATTGGTTGATTGCTACAGAGACTGTTGTCCTTCTGGAAGGTTCTCCTCTCTCCACAGAGGAACGCTGGAGCTCTGACAGAGTGACCATCGGGTTCTTAGTCACCTCCCTGACTAAGGCCCTTCTCCCCCGATCGCTCAGTTTAGATGGCTTGCCAGCTCTAGGAAGAGTCCTTGATGGTTCTGAACTTTTTTTCCATTTATGGACGATGGAGGCCACTGTGCTCATCGGGACCTTCAAAGCAGCAGACATTTTTCTGTATCCCTCCCCATATTTGTGCCTGGAGACAATCCTGCCTCTGAGGTCTACAGCCAATTCCTTTGACTTCATGCTTGGTTTGTGCTCTGACATGCACTGTCAACTGTGGGACATTATATAGACAGGTGTGTGCCTTTCCAAATCATGTCCAATCAACTTAATTTACCACAGGTGGACTCTAATTAAGCTGTAGAAACATCTCAAGGATGATCAGTGGAAACAGGATGCACCTGAGCTCAGTTTTGAGCTTCATGGCAAAGGCTGTGAATACTTACGTACATGTGATTTCTTAGTTTTTTATTTGTAATAAATTTGCAAAAATCTAAAAAAAAAAAATTGTCATTATTGGTGTTGGGTGTAGAATTTAGTGTGTATTAAAAAAAAAATGAATCCAATTTGGAATAAAGCTGTAACATAACAAAATATGGAAAAAATGAAGCACTGTGAATACTTTGTTGTTTTTATTTGGATGCACTGTATCATACCGGGATATTGTGTTTGCCAATAATTTGATTTTCTCTCTTTATATACTCAGACAATTGCAGTTGTCCAACTGAGGAGCATAGTCAAGCTAGGGCTGTAATCCATCTAAGCTGTACATGTAATTGTACTGATTGACATTGACATAGTGATGTCACCCGTAGCTATTTTAAACAAAGATAAATGGTGCAATATATGACATTATGAAAAAGAAAAGGCCACATAAAGATACAAAACAGCAGTTTAAACACTATCAAAGGCAGAGGTTTCAACAAAACATAGGGAATCGATACAGTACAGTGAGTTCATATCTTTAGTTACACATATTTGCATGTTATGGATATTAATGTCCTCAGAGAGGCCATTAAAGGAACCATGCAAGGCTTGGTTGGTCATTTACTGCCCAAGACAATGCTCCGTTGAGGCTAAATATCCAATTGGCTTTTCCCTGCAGTTGTTTGTTTATGATGTTGACTCCACTCAGGGGGGATCTTCTCAGTTCCTCTCATTTTGAGGGAAGAAACCAGGTTGTGATTTGCTTCAGCATAGCAGCGCATTATAGTGTAGTCCATATTTTTTTTTCTTTTGCTGTATAAGACATTTTTGGCCTCCTGTTCTTATTGTAAGTACTTCTCTGGTCTGACCCACAGTGTTTTCATACATATAATTAGGAGGTAAGTCACTCATTAATCAAACACAAATCATCACACTACCCATTTCTTTTTTTTTTTCTATTTTCTACTCATATTTGAAGAGATTACATTTTATTGACCGTTTCTCTTCACCATGTTCTTGGAAATTTAATATTTTTGTTTAACAAATTTGTCTAAGTCGTCTTTCATTTCAATGGAAAAAAACAGTTGAGTAACATTTGGATTTTCTTTCTTTTGAGTAAAAAGAAAAGCCTAAAAGAGACTTAGGCAACTATAGTTGCCGTTGGGCTCAAATCGATTAAATGACAAAGTACAGCTGAGGCTGAGAGGGAAAAAGTTTTGCAGGTGTACTGTCATAAAATGAAGTCTTGGATGAAATGAAAGTTTCATCTGAGGATGAACCTACATTAAAGGTCAAGAGATCAAAGCTGTCACAGTTCATAATCCGGTGACTATAAATGTGTACTTTTGCACCAATCCGGTCCTTTAGTTCCACATACAACTGCCAGTACATGCCAAAACGGTAAGATGTCGGGGAGCTGGAGGGAGTTTAATTTCTTCAAAACAGACAGCAGCGTAGCAGCGAGGAGCCAGGGTGCCGCATTGTTGTGTGCAGATTGCATGTCAGGGTGTTTATATGAGGGGCTTAGTTCGGCTGACAGTTTGTGGACGTACAGAGGTTCAGAAGCAAGTCGCAAGACTTGACTCTAAGGTTCTGAGTTGTGTCCCAACTAAACTTTTTTTTTTTTTCTCAGATTTACTGGGCATGTGAAAGTGAATGGAAAGTCATCAATGTTAAAATCAAAGTTAAATTGTAAATCTAGTGCCTCTTTCATCAAAATCAAATGTATTGACCAGGTCTGTTGACCCACACTAGGATTTTGATGCTATCATTAGCTATCAATGTATTTATAGAAATCACTGCATGCAAATGTATGTGTGTGTACCAGATATTCTTCATGTTGTGCAGACATGACTCTATTTATATAGTTGAATATGGGGGTAAATGGCTAATGGTAAATGGCTGCATTTATACAGCCTTTTATCCAGAGCACTTTACAGTGTATTTTGTTGCTCATTCACCCATTCACATTCACATTCACATTCACACACTGATGGCAGCATGTGACCATGCAAGGTGCTGGCATAACCAGCAATTTAGGGTTCAATATCTTGCCCAAGGACACTGGGGGGTGTATATTTGTGTGTGTAAAAACAACACATCAAAAACTAACCCACAGCTCAAAGATATTAAAGTCTGCTGACTTGTGACCTTTTAAAACACTGAGGCAAAGTATAAGTGTAACATTAGGAATTTAGAGTCATCAGTTTTAACATTTGTATTTTGCTGCAGCTCAGCTGTTAACTAACACACTCTGTGAGAGTGGGGTGAGTGAGGGGTGGGGCTGCTCCCTCTGTACTGTCACATACACACACAGAGGAGCTCCCTGCTCAACGAGAATTGAGTACTCATATATTGAAACATTTCAATTAGGTAAAATTTGTGCTCTGTAAATAAAAAAAAAAAAAAAAAAAACATTATTTGGACTGGATACTCATTTCAGACAAGTAATCGAATCAACTACATATACTACATTACTGTTTTCTCCTTTTCTCTTCTCTTTCACAGTCATGTAAATCAAATATGGCTGCCATGAAATGTAACGTATATAAGGAAAAAAAGGGGAGAGAGACTTCCAGAGAGAGAACAGGCTATATATTCTCTATATTGTATATTTATAGGTTTCCATATAAATACAAACCTCCTCTGGTGCCATACACAGCTATTCTCCTTAGGGGACATGTTAACACACAAGAGGGAGATTTACACAGACGTCCCTTGTGTTTTTCGGAGCATTAATATTTCAATGCACGCACACAAGCACTTGCACATAGTCATGCGCACAACTGGATGAAGCTCATCTTTAATACATGACCCTTTCTCTATTCACCTGAAGTGAGCCCATAGTGGTCGCATGGCATTACATGGTACTGTTTGCATACCTTTAAGCCTTCAATGAGTGAAATACAAGAAAATCTCCATTCTTTATTATCTGCAGTAAAATGTTTTTTTTTTTTAATGATTGTGTGGGGTGACATGATGCTGCAGTGGGCAGCACTGTTGCCTCACAGCAGGAAAGTCACATGTTCAAGGCCTTGAGCTACAAACGTACTTGGTGGAGTTTGCATGTTCTCCCTGTTTCTGAGTGGGTTTGCTCCAGGTTCTCCAGCTTCCTCCCAAAATCCAAAAACATGCTGATGTTAATTGGAGACTGTAAATTGCCCATAGTTGTGAGTGAATGGTGTGTGCCCCATGATAAGCTGGCAACCTGTGTGGGATGTATTCCTGTCTCTTGCCTGCGGGCGCTGGGATTGGCTCCAGCAGACCCCTGTGACCCTAGTGAGGAATAAATGGGTATAGAAAATGGATGGATTATTGTGTAAAGTTTGTTATTTTTTAGCATTGGGGTCTATGGGGATCCACAGGGAGCCATTTGAGTCATAGTTTTTGGCATTACCATATTATGCCATATATAACCCCAGAGGCTACTGTTTGGTACAAACACATTTGCGTGTGTGCATGCACACACACACACACACACACACACACACACACACACACACACACACACACACGCACACACACACACACACACACACATGCACACACACGCTTACAGTAAACACACTTCTACCTCTCCGTCTCTAACTTGTGCAGCTCTTGCATACATGTAATTACGTTTTTAAAAAAGTCTCCTGCGTAGATTCGTTTAATTTCTTTATTGGAAAATACTCCAGAGTGTGGAGTTTTTTCATTAGATATAGTACAAACAAATTAAAACATATTATTGTAGCTTTGAATATTCCTGGCCTTTTTACAAATGAAAAAAAGTCAGAAAATGAATGTCTAAGAAGAAAAATGACTACGTAGATGCAGAGTGGATTGATTAAACACACTGTGTACTAGACATGGTGCACACTAAGATCTTGGTATCAAGAAAAGTAAAAAAAAAAAAAAAAAAAAGATACATATCTTTTTTTCTGTTTTATTTTATTTGTCATTGATCCATCCATATATTAGAGAGGTGTTATTGTTTATTTTAGCAAATCTTCTTTAAAAAAAAAAAACAACAAAACTAATGGAGGCTCAAAAATGTATGTTCTTAATGGCAGTGTCAGTCCAGACAGTTTCTATTTAATACGAAAATCAAATTAATTTGCTAATGAGCACTTGTTCCCAAGCACTTCTTAATACGTTGGAGTTGGTGCTTCCCTGCGCATAGAGAATATGAAGAAAATTAATTATCTGGATTGTCAGACTTCAGATTGAATTGATCTAGACTGATGTCGTTTGAGGTAACAGGTCAAATGATAAATGAGGATTTGATTTCACCGCGTGAAAAAAAATCACACAGAGCACAGAACTCATTAATTGTTCTTTTCACTGACTCTAATTAGATGGGTATTGATTTGGTTGATAGATTACAATTTCGTGTCTCAGGGATTTCATTTCTAAAAGTGGTGATGACAACAACCTTTTAATAGCCTTTGCAGTCATAAACATTCCATATGTTCTTCTCATGGCAGTTGACTTTAAAGGTTTAATTCAAAGAGGCATAGTCCCAGTGGATGGATGTTACATACTGAACTGTTGGAATGTACAGCATGTATTTAAGTGATGATTTTAATTGTCCATGAACAAGCTTAAATGCCTACAGGCTTGGGTGGTGGGTGGTGTGAAACCAGTTGGCAAGAAAATAGCCATAACACCCATATGAAGTCAGCTCTAGGAAACAAATGGACTTGTGGTTAAGGAGCTGACCATAAATGTCACCAGTTCATATATGGTCAAGAAATTCAATCAACAAGCAGGGGGGTGACTAATACCTGGAACAATCATTACCACCCTATAAGGTTCAACATCCCTCAATAATCCTGTAAATAGGACAGACCTTAGATATTCTAGAGAGATATTCTAGTCCATAACTTGTGGTGAGGTAAGTAAAGGTTATGGCTTCAATCACTGTAACTCATTACACAGTATTAAAAAAAAGCTTGATTTTATTGCTGTTTCGTAGACATTTACTACATTGATGAGGTTGGATAAGAGACACAGCTACCAAACAGGTGCTCATTTATTGTGCCATTTTTCACTTTTATTGTTTTAATTTATTTTGAATGTATTTCTCCTCTGCTCCATCCCATTATTAAAAAAAGTACTGAATTTTGCAAATATTTTGAAAGAAGTGTTAAAATCAGCCATTGGCGTGTTTTCCCTATCCAGTCTGTCATTAGTTTATGAAGTTGATTACTCTGCTGTGCTTGCGGCGGTTTGACAGCTGTGCTCTGGCAGATGACATTTGAACAGCTGGTTAAACTTGAGTCAAACCATGTGCGATTATACGGTTTTAATGCACACCTATTGGGCAATCAGAGAAGAGTATTCACTCAGACAACGGCACAATGAGACCTTTTAAAGGATTATACATAGACTTTATAAAAATACTGGATGCAGCCCCCATTTGTGGCCTCCTCAAGTATGGCATTATAACTGTCCCCATCTTTTTTTAGCCAGAAAGTGCACTGGTTAGTGCTGTTGCCTCACAGCAAGAAGGTCACAGGTTCAAGTCCTTGGTTGGGACCTTTCTGTGTGGAGTTTGCATGTTCTCCCTGTATCTTTGTGGGTTCACTGGCTTCTACCCACAGTCCAAAAACATCCTGATGTTAATTGGAGACTCTACATTGCCCGTAGGTATGACTGCATGAGTGAATGGTGTGTGCGCTCCATAGTAGGCTGGTGACCTGAGTACACTGGGATTGGCTCCAGACCCCGTGACCCTAGTGAGGAGTAAACAGATATAGAAAGTGGATTGGTGGATTTCTCAGGAATGTCCATATAATGTCAGTAGCATTGACTGCACCTCTATACTTCTTTCTTTGAGTAACTTCAGTGTTTTCTTCCTAAATAACCTTGGGACACATTTACAAGAAGTGTAAAAGTTTGAGATTGAGGCTTGTTATTGATTTTGACACATAAAAGTGCTTCTGTATCAGGTTACCATAAGTTGAGCTGTAGTAGACCTGGCCAGAGTGAAGGATTGTAGGAGGCGGACTCGAAGTTTCAAAAAAGTGTGTTATTTTTCCCAAGTGTTACCCAAAATGTGCATTAACCCAAATAAAAAAACAAAACAATATTTACACACACACACACATACACACACACACACACACACACACACAAAAGAGATCAGGAACACAGTTTAGCCAGCTCAACTGAAAATAACTAAACTCAACCTGAACAAAAGTAAAGCACACTCTCCAATGTACATGGCATCCCCTCTCTCTCTGATACCCGACAATGAACTGACTTCTCCTGCATGCTGGGAGACTAAGACAGGGATCCTTCAATCACAATGGACTTCAACCACACCACAATGCAGGGCAGACTCACTGCTCTGCAAACATATAAATCTCTTTACCTTGGTATCACCCAATGATGTCATTAATGAGGCCTTCCAGGTTATACAAGCAGGAAGTAAAAGCATATTCTCCCTTTGCCCCTGGACGGCATGGTGAGTATAAGAAAACCTTAAATAACTGATTTTAAAGAAAAGTGATTAACATAAACTAAATTGACCCAAATAGATTTATATAAATTAATACTTTGTTTTCTCCAAAATTATATTGTAAATGATCGATACTGAAATATAAAATACAAACTCAAACCAAACCTGGGATAGGCAGTGTCTGCATCATATATTACAGAGATGGAATACTGGATAAACTACACAAACAGAAGTAAAATATAAAGGGGACTAATGGTGATTTTTCACACACTTTGTCACATGAATTATACATATAAAGTACTTTTCAAATATTTAGACACTGTTTTAGATTCTCATCCATTATAAAATATCATTGGGGAGGGATCTGATTGGTTCCAAAATTGTTCTGCAACATGAAAATCACCCTAAACATCCATCCATAGTCATGAACCACTATCTCCAGTTGTTGAGTTTTTCTTATTTTTTTTAATTATTATTATTTTTGTACAGTAAATCCGGCACTGACACACAAACGCACACAACTTTCAGATCTTCTGTGCTTCCTGATTTTAGCCATGTACAGTATTTCAGCTAGAAGGGATGTTATTTATTGAGTCACACAATGTGATAAAAAGACAGCGTGCCAAGCAAAGTCTGGTGTCAAAGGCATAAGCAAAAGTCACGGAACAACGTGACAAATGAATGTCTAGGGGCTGCTAAGACTTTCATCTCAGACATCACTGCCTGTGACGCAGACAGCACCGAGTCAGGCAAGGCCCTAGAAAGAGTGATCCATTCAGTTGTTCACACATGATAGGCAGTGTTCTATTCTGCCTTATTCCTGCAGCACCTGATAAAAATGTCCTTAACGCAAAAAGAATCATGGGTAACAGCCTTTTTTCCTTGCTGCGGTCAGGAAGAAGGTACATGGTACAGGACATAGACCAAAAATTTGTTGTTTTCTTTCATGAATGTGGTGATGGAAATGCATTCAAATGTACATAACACTGAAATTTATCTTGCCTGGCCAGTCTGGTGCTCAGCATCCTAAACCACTGATTCTAGAATTGTCCCTTTAGGATCCTGAATGAGGTCACTGCCTAAATTGGCCCCACCCTTTCCACCTCCAATTATGTCAGTATACATATTTATTGTTGCTGTTTTTGCTGTTTTTAATTAATTAGCATTCCTATTTTTGTTTTAATTGCAAAATGGAAAGAACTGCCGGGAATTTCACATTTCACTGTTATCACATGTGACAAATAAAGAGATGATTGATGATTGAAAGAAAGTCTCCCAAGTGCACGAGTAACAAAGGAACAAGGTTATTTCAGAAGTCAATTATGGTTTGATGAAGCTTGTCTCCATTACAGTGATAAAGACCAAAATAAATCCATTCCGAGTGAACTGTCTTTTCAGCGGACAGTGCCTCATGAGGTCATATTGAGACAGTCTGAAGACGACTATGTGCATTCCATAACCTTTGGAGGACATATTTCAAGGCCCATTTTGGACTTTGTCCCAGTTCACTGCGTAATTATAACTCCTAAACCACAGGGACTGTGAGAAAACAAGGCACTGGCACATTACGAAGAGCTACTGAGAAAATATAGCTGGCAGTATTGTTGTAATGACAGATTTAGACCTTCACTGAAGCACTCACTACAGTCTCATTTGGGATAGGCCGTGAATTTTTTTTGTGCAAAACAGTTATCTCCAGTCCAGCCATCTGATAGATTAAAAGGTCCCCTAGTTATAGCGTATCCTACCTCCCTCCAGCTTTCTACAGTAAATCTACAGAGAAAATAAGGTTCTGATGAGTTATGATTTTTCAATTTCTCTCTCTGCAAGAGGATTTGAGCTTGCAAATTAGTACAGGATCATCATTGATTTTTCATGTTCACAATATTTTCCTTCATAAGCATTCCATCTACCGAGATTGTATAATAACTTCTTGAAGGTAACCTTTAATGTAATGAAAGAATATGCCACATTATTCATTTATTTATGATAGTAAATGTCATTCTCACAATCTGACTTTATTTGGAGGAAGAGTCAATATAGAAAAAAGGCATATGTAAAATTATTCAGATTCTGGTGTCTTGACACTGGAACCAATTAGCTAATGGCAGGCCTGCAGTATCCTCTGCTGATTGTATAAAATGGTTCATTGGCAGTAAAGTGAAAGCCATTTGAGCTTTGGGCTGAGAGGTAGTTTAGGGATTTGGGTGTTCTCTTTGGTGCAGTATCAAAATCATAAAGTATCCTTTAAAAGAAAAACAAAAAAAAAAACTGCTGCAGAAAAGTAACTGAAATTAATAGACAGGTGGCAGTTTTCACTGTATTGGAAGGAGAAAGTGTTGAGAGAGCTGGAACTGGTTCCGCAGAATGAATAAAGTGAAAATGTTTTTTTTTCTCCCACTTCTCCAGTCTAAACACACACTGCACAGTTAACTCAAGAGTTGACTTAGGTCGAGCAGTCGGATCCACTGCTAAGTCTAAGCTTCATTTCACTGCTTTGCTTACCATCCAATGTAACCTGCTGTGAGGTAATGTAAAACCTTATGGCAAAACAGCTTTCGCCTTTCATGCTTTACATATTTGGAGCAAACGGCAAGAAAAATGAAGGTCTGGCTGCAACTCTCATTTCTTTTCAAGCAAGGGTGCACAGAACATAAATACAACATAAAGTAGAAGAATAAGTGGATAGTGTGGTTGTGTGCTTTTTGTTTTTTATTTTTTTTTATTAAATTCTATTTATTTTTGCCACTGGCCATCTCACTAGTATATACAGTCAACAGTATTGCAATATTACGTTTTTGATCTTGTCCCACGTCTTGCTTCAACGGGTATATGCAAGCTTGGACCTCCATAAGAAATGGACAAATACAACATTAACTTGTTCTAATTGTTCAGAAGTGATGAAATTATTAAGTGAACACACATTAACAACTGGTAGCATTGGTAATGAAACTCTTAGCTCCACTGTTAAATCCTACCTGCATTGGCTATCGGTTAATAAAACTCTGTCTAGCTCTCTGAATAGTTCCTCTATTGATCCACCAGTTACCACCATCAGTCAGATGAGGGCAGTCAGTTCAGAACTAGTGTTATCTAGACTTAGACGTTTGGAAGGCTGCAAACTGTTAACCTACAGCCTTGTTTCTGAATGACCTAAATACATAACTGTGATGGAAGTGGAGGAGAGGATGATGATTATTTGGACTATAACTGAAGTAATACCAGGACATTTTTTTTTTTTATTTTTTATTTCTGTGATTATTTTTTCATGTCACAAACAATGAAAACAGCATGTAGAGCATCAAAACAGCATCTTGCAGCTAGTGCTAATAAATAAATAAATTATATATATATATATATATATATATATATATATATATATATATATATATATATATATATATATATATATATATATATATATATATATATATATATATATGGGGACACTATATATGGGGACACTTCCGTGTGGTATGTGTCCTAATCACCCTAAACCTGGGTCACCCTATAATAATAATTTTAACTGTTAAAGATGTATAAAAACATGAAGAAAACGCAAAACCTTAAAAACGAATATCACAACCGACTTACAAATTACATGAGGTCCCAAGGTACTAGTCCCATGCTAATAATGCTTTAGTCAGTATTGAAGGGCAAGTATACAAAAAAGCTACGATTCCTAGCACCCACCTGCAATGTTAGCTGCTGCTCCAAGAATCATAAAATAGTTAAAATGGTGTTCGTGTGCCACAACACTGTCCATGCATATGTACATACACAAATCTTCTTTCTTCTCACTGTGTGCAGCTGTCATAAACTACTTTCTTATGGTTGTGACCATTGCAACCAGGGGTGCTGCATTTCCAACAGCACTTGGTGGCTATGTGATCTCTGTTTCTTGGACATAACTGGCACCTCCTTCTCTTCTGCTGGTTCTGTGTGCTTCTCTCCTGTGGCTGGATTACAGCCGTTTTTGTTACTCCACACCTTCCCACAGCTTTGCTGATATAGGTTGGTAGGTTCCCAAGAGGCAAACTGGTGAAGAAGTTGTCAGTGGTGATATTGTTGTTGTGTCTGAAGCCACTGCACAACTGACAGACAGTGTTGCCCCCCAGATTTGTTTGGATGTCTTCACCTGGTTGTCTCCCTGTGTGCATGATCCTATCAATTACAATTACATAAGGGGTGTTGGGAACCTATTATATATATATATGCACTTTTTTGTCTTTACAATCATTACTGTATGTCAGTTGTTTTAAAAAAATGGGGCTCTAGGGGGACTTTTACTCATTTCAGTATAATTCCATCCTTATGCCTTATGTAAGACAGAATTTAAAACTATTGTGGTTATGGGTTTCATACACGTTTTGTATTTACGTTATTTATTTCTGTATTTAAAATTATCTTATGGGTTCTGTGGTGTAATGTGTAGTAGTATAGAGGTTTTTGATGCAAAAAAAAAGAAGAAAAGAAAAGAAAGAAGAACTACTGTATGTAACAAGAATTTATGTTGTGGCTAGTCACCAGTGAGGTTATGGTATTTCTTTACGGATTTGAGCCTGAGAAAAGACCTTGTGCAAGGATGCCTTTGGCCAATTTCACCATTTTTCATTTGCTTACTTTTGTTGCATTTCATTCATTGATTCATTGATCAATACAGCCACTGGATATTCAGTATTTGCAGTTGAAAAATTATTTTTAAATTTGTTTTTTCTTTATTTATACACCCAGTGTTGGATATAAATAACTAAACATAGATGCATAAAAAATAAAAGTAAATATACAAGGGGAAATAAAACTGCAGTAATTCTATTACATTATATTAGAGTATAAATAGTATTATTATTAATAGTAATAATATGGTATGGATAACAACATGACTCATCAGTAGAATACTGAAACTTATTGTAAGTAAAAAAAAATAACAGTAAAAAAATGTTAATGGAAACCCTGCTTCTAGTTGTTTACTGTTTTTTTTTTTTTCATATTCCATCCATCTTTTTTTTTTTCTATTTTACAGGAGCATTTTGAATGTCGTCCTCATTATTTTCCCTTTGACAAGACGGTGGCGGCTGGCGGCAGATGATGCGCAGCAGAGGTAAACCTGCAGACATTCCTCCCACAGAGCGGGGACACGCAGCCACCTCTGTGGGCTGCTGAGACGCTCGGTACACGCCTCCGACGGGAACAGGAACACCTTCCTTGACTGAAGGCGTTTTTAATTCCGATCGTAACACCATGTGTATGTGTGTGTGTGTCTCTGTGTGCGACTCTGGCGATGTGTGGGGGGAGGTTCAGGAACACGGTTAGATTTAAAATAGTCCCTGTTGTCTCCTATTGTCTCCCATGCTTTGATGTTTCTGGTCTTGAGTAGTGAGTAATTAGCACGCCCACGCAATTTGGCACATCTTCTCCTCTTTTCTCATTCCATTTCTTCTCTTTTTTTCTTTCTTTTTTTCACATTAACAGTCGGTACCCAAAGGGAAAGAAGGATCCTTCCCTTTTCTCGCTCTTGCATTTTCCATCCCTCTTTATCTACACTATTCCCTCACTTCATTTTACTTTACATTGTGGCCGTGCTTTTTTTTGCTCCTCTCTCCCGACATTAAAATTAAACCTACACTCTGTCCATTTATCTGCATTTTTCCTTTCCATCCCTCCATTTCCCGACCTCTTGCCCTCTAATTACTTTTCATTTATTATTATTATTTTTTTTTTTTTAGTAGCATTTGCCTTTTCTCATAATAGCGTGGCAGTGAGAGCCATGTAATTTATCACCACATGGGAAATTATAGCCTATTGTTGTTGGGGAATGAACAGGGGCGGCTGTGTAAAATGGGTTTAAGCACGTAAATGAATCATCAAGCCAAGACCTATATACTGTATATATATATATATATATATATATATATATATATATATATATATATATATATATATATATATATATATATATATATATATTCTATACCTGTCAGCTCAATCTCTATTTTCAATCTTCAATTTTCATGTAGCGAGCTGCAACTCTGACCTTTGCAGTCTGTGTTATTGTTGCTTATCCTTTAGTTCCGTTAAACTTTACCTGCAATTCTCTATCTGTGGAGACAGACAGGCCTGTATTTGAAGCAGCTTTTCACTTTCAAATTTAAATAAACTCTCCTTGTTTTCTGATCTGATCCATTATTCATCAAAAAAAAAAAAAAAAAAAAAAAAACACGCCTCCGTCTTTAACTACCTACTCACCAGTCTGCTGCTCTGAGTTTCTGTTTGCATTTGGGATTCATTCACTGGTTCCAATTGGGTCTGTTTTTCAGTTTTTTTTTTTTTGCTCTGTTCGTTGTTAAGCCGCTGTCATCGCAACTCACCGCTTCCTATTTCACATTAAAAGCTTTTTCTTTCTAGCTGCTCCCTAGATTGGAGTACAGCTACAGCGAGAGGCTCAATCAAGCTTCTAATAAGGTCATATGTCACGCATCAAAATGTCACATACACTGTTTTTCTAAGGTTTCTAAGTTGAAAGGTAAAATCTGTTCATGACAGCAAGTGTCAATTTTATCACAGTTGTAATTAAGTTTTAGTGCTGTATTTTTGTTGTTAAAATATTAAGTTTCAAACAAGTATTGTATTTTTTATGCCTTTCTAGCTTGAAAAAAAATAAAATAAAATAAATGCAAATCTCATAATATTATGGTGCTGAGAGTGCTGGGAGTGCTTTCGAAAAAAAATTGGCTCGAAACGGCTGTGCACACAGCTGGGTGATGTCAGCATGGTTTCATCTGTACTCATGCTGCTTCCTGTACATTCTATGAAAATACAGCTATTACCATGTTGGCAGGTTCCATTCATTGATGGCTTTATTGTGTATTTCCTACAATTAATTATTAATTTAAAATGCAAACATAGTCTTTTATTCTGATGAATATTTGCCCCTTAAAACGTTTGGGTGATGCAGTCAAGATCTTTTTATTTCCTTTATTTTTATTTACATGACAAGTGGCAGCACTGTAAAAGCGAGAGAATAAACAAGTTATTTTCAGTAACCAAATAAATGGCATGGACATCTCCTAATAAATATTCAGTATTTACCCAGATATAAAGTGGAAGATCCGTGACCTACAAAAACAGATTTGGTGAAGTGTCTTTGGATATGTGGGGCAGTCGTGGCTCAGAGGTAGAGCAGTCGTCTCCCAATTAAAAGATTGGCCGTATGATTCTCGGCTGCTCCTTGGGCAAGATACTTAACCCCGAATGGCTGCTCAATCAGTGTGTGACTGTGTGTGAAATAGCTGGCATGTCCATGTGGGGCTCATCGGGCTGTACATATGGGTCAGAAGTCGGTTTCCATGGTGGTCTGTGTATTGGAAAATACATATAGAGGCAAACACAGGTGTGGCTACAATTGAAACTTTAGACAAACCTACTTGAGACCTATTTGATGGTCTCCACAGTGACATGCTATTTTTAATTTTTACTTTTTTTTAGAAAGAACCCCTATAACCCTCTTAATGGTCCGTATATGTGGACAAACACAGATGGGGCCAGATGTGTATTTGCCCATATATGGAAAACAACAGGTGCGCCCAAATATGGGGCAACATATATATATATATATATATATATATATATATATATAGATATATATATATATATATATATATATATATATATATATATATATATATATATATATATAGATATGGGCAAACACGGGTGAGGCCACTACGGAAGCTGTAGACAAACCCACTTATTTTTGTAGCCCAAACTTAACCCTGATGGGCTCCACATTGACATGCCAAGATATACACTATAATTATGTCAAATTACATTGCTATTTTTTTTTCTTAATTTCTTCCCCCATACCGCTCTTAATGGTCCCCACACTATACTTTTGGCCTGTGTGACGCCCTGATCTCTGCATATATCACTTTGAGGCTTTTAATGTGAAAAAAAAGAAAAATGCAGCTAATGCTTTGCTTCATTAGACATGTGATTACTTTAATTAGGGACTAAAATCTTTTTTTTTGTTTAAAAGAAAGAAACTGGGCAACATTTCAAAAATCATTTTTATATTCTCACATTTCATGTGATTTTATGTGCATGTGTATCATTTTTTTAATCTATGTAGTGGCCCCTGTTTTCTATGGATGTTTTTGGGGGGTATTGTACGCTTTTTACGCTTTAGGCATAAAATGGAAGGAGGAATGAGGATTGATATGCAGCAAGGCTCCCGGCCAGACTGTTGCACATCAGCATCTCAACCCCTGTGTCATGACACATCATTATGGCATTATTATCAATGTTATAGGTGGAAAAAAGTACTGTTACGCCATTAGCTAGACGAGCCTAACACGTAATGTAACATTTATTCTCTTTTGTTCATTCTTTATTTGTGTCAGCGCCTCTGGGGGGTATTTAAAATTAAAATGCAAAATTGAAAAGTGCCTCGCAGAAATAAAACACTTAGAGTAAATGCCAGATGCTGCAAGAACAGGAGATAATTTTGAAATGAAAGAGCAGCAGTTGCAATAAGCGACCTCCTGAAATGTATCATTTTAAAATCACCATCAATGTTTGATCACCTCTCTCTCTTTCATGTTCTGAATGTTTCTTTGTGCTTTTATTCACTATATATAATCAGAGATATGGTATCTATCTTTATGTTCTTTTCCTTAGAATAATAGACATCACCTAGACAGTAACCGGAACAATCCTCCAATCTTTCTCTTTTTTCTGCCTCACTCTCACTCCACATTCTCTGGCTCCCTCTTTATATCACAGTCCTCCCTTTCTATCTCTCCCTCTCTCTTTTGGTAGCCCCTATGAATGATCTTTATCACATGAGACAGAATTGAAACTTCACAATTAGTCTTTCTTTAATCTCTGCAACCCACCACCATCGCTGAGATTACTGAAGTGCTGCATATGAGTGTGTGTGAGAAAAATGGCGATCATTCATAGACCTACACATTTGTCAAGCCAGGTTTGTGCACAATTTACGTTAATATATCTTCTGAGTTAATAATCCAAAACAGCTCTTTCTATCTCAATCTTTTTGTTTGTTTGTAAATTCAGGCAGGAAGACCAGACTTGACATAAATCATCCATCTATTCATTCATTCATTCATTGATGGTATTCCCCATATTTCTCTCTCCTTAGCTCACATGGTGCTTATTTTTCATTTGATTTAATTTCATACTTGTTTATTTCACATCATGGAAACAATATTTCAAGTCACAACATATTACATTTCCTTTATTCCATGATTGAAAATGGGAACAGCTCCTTTCTAAAAAATATATGAATGAATAAATAAATAAATAAAATCACAACATCCTCTATCCGTCAGTTAAAACAAGTCAAACAATGACAAATCTTTTACCTGGCAATTTCATCTGATTTTTGTTTTCTTTTTTTTTCTTAATATTTATCACTTTAATATTTATCTTAAAGTGATAAATATTGCTGCAAACTTTTAAATCATAGTTTAATGACTTCAATAATATAACAGCACATACTGAAATAGACTTTTGTTTCATGGTAGATTGCACATAGAGATGTCCTTCTGTGACTATAATTCTCTGATTTAAAAGCACAAAAATAAGTTCTGCTTTTCACCTTGAACACAATTAAAAAAATAACTCAAAATATCAAGAAGTATCTTGAATACTGACTTAATAAATAGTCCAGTAGTGTGTTATCTTGCTTCCACTTCATGGATCATTTATTCTCCTATTTTCTGTAAAACCTACAGGTTGATATTTGTTGTGTATGTGTTTCCAATGCACAACAACTTCAACACAATAACTAAATAAGGCAAAAGTGAACAATCCATAATTCGCATTGCATTTTAATCTAATATTTAGTTTTTTACTCTGTTAATGATCATATCATATATAATCTATTTTTTTCCTTTTTTTCATTTTATCTCAGGAGGCTGCTCAATATGAGACATCTGATATCTACATTTTCCAATTAATAATTAATAATTGTCAAACATTTTTATCATATTTTCAGAAAACAAATTTACCAAAAGTCAAGAAAATTGAAATAAGCAAAATTATGTACCAATGGAATAAGATATCTTAAGATATTTCTACCCAATATTGGACTTTTGTGCACAAAACAATATATTTTCATTTATTAAGATTCCATCATTTGCAGTGCAGTGCTTAACTATCCTGTGACATCTTGATAGGGTCTAACGTCAAAGACTGTTCACATTTCACCACACTGTGCACACGTCAATAAAGGGTTGTTCACTGAGGAAAAATGAGTCTCTCCTGATTGAAATATATTTTGTTGCCAGTAATTAGTAAGGCAACATGATGACTTTCCAATAATGAGTTATTGATTACCTATGTCATGTCACTTGTCAGACATAACCTGGATCGAGGTGGCAAACTTGCTTAAAGTGGGGTAGGAAGATTTCACTCTGATGTCATGTAATTAGTGGAAGCAACAGATGTCAACCACCCATAAACAACCTACTTAAAGGGGTCCTGTTGTGATAAAAATACTTTTGCAGTGCCTGTGTGTAAATATTTAGGTCTCTGATGTTCCTGCTAACCCACAAATTGTGAAATAAGAGCACCCATTTATTCTGTTCTGGCCTTGTCTGTCTAGTTTTGCTGAAACCTGACTGAACACGAGCCATTTTAAATTGGCTCCTGTCATGAAGGGGAAATTAATAGTTACCACCTTTGGATCCATGTAGCCACCCCCCTCGTTTTGGAGTGCTTGAAATTGATTTCTGTTCCTCTGATTGACCCCAGGTATCTCAGGGGCGGGACAATTTGGACAGCACTAGGCCAATCACAGCAAAGTGGGCGTCCTGTTAGGTAGTGAAGGGGGAAAACCCACTACCTACCTGGAGTGAATGTGTGAGAAGGCAGACTGCATTGCTCGTCTAATAAGTTGATTTTGGACCATAAAAGCATGCAAATTTCTATAAGTAGACCATAAAATTAAAAAATAATAAAAAAAAAAAAAAGATTTGTGAAAATGGCAAAACAGGGACCCTTTAAAACTGTGAGCTGGTGTAAGCGAAAGTCTTGCTTACTTGCCAGTAAAATGTGCAAACACAATATTTTCTATATTGTTACAAACCAGGGCTCAACCAAACAGCTGCTCTCAGTTGAAAAAAATAAACAATTTTTTCCCATTTAAACCATTTTCCCTGCACTCACTGCACACAAAGGTGCCATAAAGAAGTTGGAAATGGTTACTGTAAGCACACACAATGTGGCAGAAAAAAAGAAATAGTTCCACTTTAGATCATAATCCCAGCGATGTCCAATCAATTGTGAAAATCTAATGAAGCTGCTACAGAGGAGTGGAGAGACACTTGGCTGCGCAGTCAAGGCTGGAGTCTCTCTTCTGTATAACAGACCTTGGCAGATGTACGCAAACAAATGCCTTTTTTTTTGTTTTTGTTCATGCCTTAATTGAATTCGCAGCTTTTCATATCAAGTCAGATAAATATCCACTGCGGTTCCACCGTAATTGAAATAGATTGAGAACAAAGAGCAAGTCAGTAGCCTACAGAGGGAAATCTTGATGACTTGAATCCCTACCAATCAGCCGAGGGAGAGACATTTAACCTCCATCCACGTCAATAGAGAAGAACAAAATGTGCATGCTTGTGTTTGTGTGAAAGTCATAAAGCATTCAGTCGATTTTTAAGATAAAACACCATGTGTATATTTGCACCTATTTATCTGTGGTAGAAGTAGTGAAAACCAAATCATCAGCAATTTAACACTGAACAGGTGAAATAACCTTTTGTTAACCTTTTGTTTGTTAGTTTTTCTATCTATCTATCTATCTATCTATCTATCTATCTATCTGTCTATCTGTCTATCTGTCTATCTATCTATCTATCTATCTATCTATCTATCTGTCTATCTGTCTATCTATCTATCTATCTATCTATCTGTCTATCTATCTATCTATCTGTCTATCTGTCTATCTATCTATCTATCTATCTATCTATCTATCTATCTGTCTGTCTATCTATCGATCTATCTATCTATCTATCTATCTATCTATCTATCTATCTGTCTGTCTATCTATCTATCTATCTATCTATCTATCTATCTATCTGTCTGTCTATCTATCTATCTATCTATCTAAACAACTTCATCACTTCATTTTCTATAAATCAGTTAAATAATCAGGTTCAGTGTGTAGAATTTAGCAGCATTTAGTGGAAGGGAATTACACTAATAAAATATGACAATCATGAATGTCTTTTAATTATTATAAAATTCAATCAAAATAAGGACAGACATATTTTTATATTTTTTTTGTTTTGTTTTGTTTTTTTCGGTTGTGCAATTTTCA
Source organism: Lepturacanthus savala (assembly GCA_030544235.1). Taxonomy (NCBI): domain Eukaryota; kingdom Metazoa; phylum Chordata; class Actinopteri; order Scombriformes; family Trichiuridae; genus Lepturacanthus; species Lepturacanthus savala. The sequence continues at coordinate 20,618,515 of CM060464.1, read as the reverse complement.
ATCTCACCTCTGGATGACACTAGATCTTACCCTCTGAACCTTTAATAATTGCAGTATTTATCTCAGTAATCTGTGCCACTGCATAAACTGCATAAATAAAGTGGTGACTCATCAGACAATGTGATTACCTTAACCTGATATTGTATAACCACCTACACAATAACAGTGATCAAGCAGACATTGCAGCTTAACACAACTTTTTTTTTATGTTTATGTGGATTTATTTTTATGTGGAATTTAATCAAGACGCTTTGTTTGTACTAAAAAAAAAGATAAAGAATTTATGCAGCAGAACTATAGATGTCATCTTTTTTACTTTGTGCAGTCTCCTTCTTTGTCAAAACCTGGCACCTATTATCCACAATGCAACTTGACTGACTCAAGCGACAAGTTTGCTGATTAATTCATGAAAGGTGCCAATTTTTGCAGACATATGACAACACAAGGCAGGAGAGGAGATAAAAGCTAACTATGTAGGATTCAGAGATTTTGTACAGTACAGTTTTGATGTTTAAAGAGGTATCCAGGTAAACCCTTCAGTTCTGAGCTAACTCTGCCCACATCATAAGGGTGGAGTTAGGGGTCCTTCATACTGAAGACGTTTCCCCTCCAAGAGACTTAGTTCAACTCAGCTCATTTTAACATGAAGACAGTTTTAGCTTCAGGAGCTAACAGCAGCAGGTGTGCAAGGAGACAAAATAACAAAGACAGACCTGTGAAGCCTGTTTTCACCGTCACGTGGCACCGGAGCTCCTGCAATACGTTATTATGAGGTCAAGCAGATCTGAAATAATATAATGGGTAATTAAAAACATTTGTAATGAAATAAAAACACTTAGATACCATTTTACACAGATACCAGTAGTTTAGAGATGTTATAGGCAGGGTAAATGCTGTTTTAATTGTCTATCTAGGAACATTCTTATGCCATTTTGTTTTTACTTTTCATATTTTTTTCACATGAGAAAGTCACCATTTAGATTCCTAATAATCTTAATTGGTAGCTAATCTCTGCAGCTCTTTGGTAATCCACTACAATCCAAGAATGGTAATCCATTCTTCATCCAGTACATTGACTCACTATCACCTCTTGAGGTAGGAAGTGGTATCATGAGAAACTGTCTGAAACTGAAGCACTGTCACTGAACTTTTTCTTTTCATCAGCCAACAAGCACAGTGTCTGTTCCAAAACATTCAGAACAGGCTGTTTGTTTTATTGCTGCTTGAAGCTTCCTTGAGAACTACTCATCTGAACTTTTTCAGCAATAGATCTGCTGAGCATGAAGTCAATTGGATGAACAGTTGTTGAGAAAATCAGGACAGACTTTAAATTTGAAATGTTTTATTCAAAACATGCTTATTCAGAACATGCTGTTTCTTGATATCTAGGGGAAAAGTGTCTGTTCCCGGTAGATCCTAATATCAAAATTTTTATATTTGAGTAAGACAGACAAAGGATATATCAGGCTGATGTTTGAAAGTCTCAGGTTTGAAAGCAACCTTACATCTTAGACCCAGCTGTTGTCCTTTTTTTAGCATCCTGAACTTTGCATGTCTGCCCCCAGCAAACTGAGATCTCAGAACCGTATGGGCGGAAGGAAAACATTTGCTTTGTTGACGGTTGACAGTCTAAAGCCAAGCAGGAAGATGTTCTAAAATCACAACAGATAAGGCGTGGTTTTTATAGCTTCATATATATATGTGTGTTTATTGCTTCCCTGCATCGATCAGTACATAGCAAGTGGATGATCAATGTGTCATGGTGTGCATCAATTTGTACATGGGATGAATAGTTGTTTTTTCAGGGGCAGATTTGGAAAAGCGCAACTAAAATATCCATTAAAATGCTATTTTCTGCAAAGATAAAAAAAAGAGTACAACATGAAAAAATAGATACACAGCATGACTGCTAGTGACTGAATGAAATCTTTTTTTTTTTTTTTTTTCTTTTAATCTAGGCTAACATGGGTTAAAGGATGCAGATTCCCCTGTGCAATTCGGTCTTGGTGTGGTGTGCGTCACCATGGCCACGACCTGTGCAATGCATGAACATCTAACCAACACAATGGTTTTGGTTAGTGTATGTCCTGAACGCAAATGCAAATGAGTTTTGTTCCCATCCTGTGTGAGGAGTGTGAATGATAGAGCTTGAATCTCTGAATCGTTTCAATTCACTCCCTATGGTAATTCTTATCACTATAGATGTAATCCCTCCTCCAACAACAATGTGTGTTCCATATGCATGTTTGTATTTTCTGATTGACTCCATGGGCAGTGAAGAAGCAGGATTGTTTATGAGGTATTTCTATATCTTTCCTGAGAACCTCTCACATTCGACACTGTGCTTCCTTGGTGAATGGTTTGTCAAGAAATGTGACATTTCATACATACATATACAGGCAGGCACTTCTTCCTTTATAGTCATATGTGATGCAAATCTGCAGGTAGGCACACATGTTTACTTTCAGAAAACACACACCCACAGGCACAGATGCATAGAGAGAGAAGAGGGAGCTCACCTCAGAGTAAATAGATTTTGTGTTTTCACGTGGCTCGCTGAATGACTCGGTGTCCTTGTGTATGAATAAAAGGCCGATAAATTTGTTTATTTCAGGCGTGAGTGACGACTGGCTGGTGGGAGGGGAATTAAAACCTACTGCATCAGGTAAACACAGCGTGTGTTGCTAAGTGTGTCAGGCGCTTGGTGTGTTTACGTTCGCGTGCCCTAGAAAAATGACCCCCACTCACAAACAGATTAAAAATGAGCAGAAGTAATTAGTATTTTGGGCAGCAAAACAATAAGATCACAACAATCACAACATAGAAATGCAAATATAAATCTTCACTGGTTAGGAGAACAGTACATCAAGCTTAATAATTCATTTAAAAAAACAATTGATCAAATATACTACATATATTTTCTATGTTTTACTTAATTTGCTCCACTTGACTTTGACTTTAACTTTTTTTTTTTTTGCTATATTATTTTTATTCTCAAATCATAGAGGCATTGTACATGTGATTTTGTTCCATTTTCTATCCCGCAGTCATTCTCCTAAACACTACCTACTTTGTTCGATAGCATTTTACATTATTTGTAAGGGTGGGGCATTAATGTGTTAATTTGGATTAATTAATTACAGAGTAAATAATTAAAAATATTAACACATTTTAATGCAGTTTATACACTGAACAACGCAGGATGTTTGTCAGTCACCATTTTCGTGGTTCAGGACAGTTTTACTGATGCACACAGCTGCTCTGCTGGACGGTGAATTTCTGAGGATGTTCTTTAATGTTGTTTGTGGCCAGGACTGAGGCACTAAAGAAAAAAATAGGTGACTGCATTTCAAAGGCATTTGAGCGCCTGTGGCCAACATGTACTCTCCCTTGAAAATAGACCTAAACCATGCCCACATCACGCACACACAGCTTTTGGTCTTAATGCAGCGTGAGTGGTCACTTTTTCTTTCTTTTTTTCTTTTTTTTTTTTTTTTTGATAAATTCACTTAGGCATTTATTTGAAACCTGTAATTATTTGTCAAAATATAGACCTGCACCCAGAGTTTAAAGAAGGCCCGGTGGTTAATTGAAACCCAGCATTTATTTGGTATTTTACAGTGAGTCAACATCAGAAACACAGGAATTTCCCAGGACTGTAGACCACTATTAATGGTTCAAGATCAGGGATTAGAAAATGTGCTAGAAATGGTGACTGATATTCATTTACGTAAAAAATGTTTCTTTTGGGACAAATATTGTTATGTCATTAATTGCAATTGATTTGGATTACTTCATTACAAAACCTGTAATTAATTTGATTATTTTTTTAATCAAGTCCTGCCCCTAATTATTAGTAACTCAAAGTGTGAAACCAAAGTAAATAAATAAGGTACAAGAGAAATAACAGGCAAGTAATGGTGTCAACAGCTAATATTTTAAAAAGTCAACAGTAAGAGTAACAGAGAGAAGTTATAAAGCTACAGATAGAGTCTTCAATTTATCAAAGTATTGCATTAGATCCAAAGTGGATTTAAATTTCTCAGGATGTCCCCACATTGAAAATCTAATTTTCTTCAATTTGAGAAAGAACACTCTCCCAGACACCTAGAGGGGTTTGGGGGCAAAGGGTGGCTTACAATCGAGAAGAATTCACTTCCATGCCAAAAGAGTTTTAGTGTCAGAACCACTGTTGGAAAGGCCACTTTTAAGCCATAGAGATAATGCAGGATCTAGCCAGGGTGCAAGACAAGGGTATTTTTAATGAATAGGAGTTAGGAGTGATGTATCTTAATAAGTCTGTGATGCCAACTTTTGCACAAAACTGTGCCAGAATTTCAACACTAAGAAGGAAGAAGAGCAGAAGGATCTAACTTTACTAAGACACCAATTTACTTGAGGGAGGTTAATCCAATATATAATCCTCTGGTTATTTGCTGCCCAATAATAATATCTGAAATTAGGAAGAGGGAGTCCATCCAGAGATTGATGTCTTTACTTATCCTTGGTTTACTTATCCTTATACCAAGCTGCAATATGCATATATATATATATATATATATATATATATATATATATATATATATATATATATATATATATATATATATATATATATATATATATATATATATATATATATATATATATAATACTGGCAGACATAACAAATGTGGCAGAGCATTCAGCTTAATAGAAATTAGCTCTCCCTATTATTATTTTTTTTCCTCTATGAAAGTCTGTCTTCATATTATTAATTAATGAAGAGAAATTCCGATGATGTACATTTTCATATTTAGGAATAAAATTCATAATTGCCTATTAAAAGGCAGCTGCATTTCTGTTGCCAAATTGTTTAGAAGAAAACATTCACTTTGGGGGGAAAAAAAGACACAGGAGGATGCTTAAGGATTCCAACTTTTACTTCCACTCTACCATCTGCAGTTTCTTTCAATGGAAGGGGATATTTGGAGAGTGATGAATAAAGGCTCAATTGCTGAAGCCAATAGTAAAATACTAGTAGTAAAGGGTCAACCTTAATATGTATTGTTGTATAAATTGAAATATTCTCAGTTGAATCTGTTGATAAAGACAGAGGCCCTGGGTGAAGTGTATACAGGTTTTTATCCATGTCACAAATTTAAGACTCTAAGCATTTTTTAACCCCAGAATTCTAAACAGATATATCCAAGTGGTATGGTTTATGAGAAGATTTCTTATAAAATTCACCACGGAGGCCTTCTGGCCAGGTTATTTGCCACTTTGCATAGCTTTAGTTGATTTGAGTATTTGCCTATAATAAACAGTTGGTCTAGTTTCCATTCTTCATTACCAATATTAGAAAACATAAGACCCTCAGGGAACCCTCCGTATCTATGTTATTGGATGGACTTTTCTGATTGGTATAAGTTAGAATAATCACCTTGGGAGGTTTCATTTATTTTTGATGGAATTTCACAGTATTAGAAATGTTTTTAATTTGTGAAACGTATATGCTGAGGGGCAGATTTAACTTGATTAGCCTGATGACCCAGTAACCTTCCTACTTTCTCACTATATTCATAATGAAATCAACAACAATGTAGTAGCCTAGTTGATTTTCAAATGTACCTGTTATCAGTGTCACTCCTCTTGCAAATTGAATCTCTTTTGCATAAGTTCTGGAGATGGTGTCATGTCTTGTTTTAGTCTGCATAATTTATTTTGTAAAGAAAAAAGGCTACAATTCCCCCTCTAATAACAATTTTAAATGTCTACCAAAGAAGAGATAAATATACTCATGTTTTGTCACAAAAAATGTTTATCCCCATGTGAGTTGCTGTAAAATATTAAGTAATAGATCTAAAATAAATAGCATGGTCAAATTCTACTATCATAGATTTTTTTTTTTTTTTTTGCCAGTGATGAAAGGATCTATTCATCCATCTTGATTCATAGATTCATGAAAACTGACAGGGTTTTTACTATTTTTGAAGGGGATTTTAAAGTTGGATTCAATCTGCCCAGACTAGGGTTGATTAAGCAGTTCAAAACTCCTTCAAATATTAAATATTATGATTTTAGCATATGAATATTGTTATAGAGTTTTACTTATGAAGTCATCATTATCTGAGTTAAGGGTATAGCTTTAATAAGTATCAACAAATTGTACTTTTTTATGGATTATTAATCACAGAGTCAACGTGTGTCCCATACAATTAAGATGAAGCCTGTATCTTTGCTGTAGTATCTCCTTCAACCTGGGCCGGTAGTTTTCCAACAGGCTTCTCCAACAATCTGCCCACTCCATCCTCTAACTGGAAGTCATTGAGAGTTATTTTTGACATTTGGCTTTACTTTTCATTTTGAATATATATATATATATATATATATATATATATATATATATATATATATATATATATATATATATATATATATATATATATATATATACTACTTTAATAAGTGTCGACCATATTGATGCCTGGCCTGTTTTTTTTTGTTTTTTTTCAGCAAAACCTCATCTAACTGCCCAGCAGGTTTCTCAGACACCTAGAGGTTTGCCAGACAAATAGATTTTTTTAGACACATAGAGATCACTATAAGTAGCATTGGATACAAATTCGCACCAAAGTGCAAAAAATGGATTACAGAAAAAGTTGTAAATTTATTCATGAGAAACCACAATATGCTGCACAAAGTGTTTTTAATGCAGAATGTTTTTGTTTTCCTATAACAATTTGTTTATAATGTTTTACTTTGAATTGTATCATCCCGTTGAAAGGGAAGAGCACATTTTATTGGCTGACCTGACTACTCAACATGTTTGGTAATTCAGATAATATATATGGTAAAGCAGGAAGCAAAGTGTTGTGACCTGTTGCTTTTGCAGCTTTTTGCCATCTACCAAAGTACCAGCCTCCTCCTCCTGGTGGCAATATCTTGTATTTTGTACAATTAGTTCAATATTAAGAATACATTACACCAGAAATATGATCGAAAATGTCCATGTATTCTTATTTTAAGAAAACAAGACTAAATTGACCACACTCAAGAAAAAAAAAAAATTCAAATTAAATTTCAAATTATCTGCCAATGGATTATAATATTTCAAGATAATTAAATGCTCAATATTGGACAAATTGTATCAAAAACAAGATAAGTTCACTGTTTGTAGTGCAAGTTGACCTCCAGTTTACAAATAAATGATAAGAGCCTACTGAAATGATTAGGAAGTTAGAGTAGGTCTATAATACAAATTATGTTTGTGTCTGTTTCTTTCTTGTCATGACATTACTGCTTTTACTTAGTTTCATTAACAATGGTCCTCTTTAGAGAGAACATCATATTCTCATAGAGCAGAATAATCTATCAGATTATATACGAGACCTTTTCACTGCATTGGAATTTTAATTGGAGAGAAATGAAGCAGAACTCACATGAGCTGATTTCACAGCTCATTTCACTGTGCAAATATCACCTTCACACATACAATGTATGTACCATCACATCCCATAATATATATACTTGCTGGAGATTTGGGAGTCATTTCAATGCAACTAAAGGATAATGTTGATTACATGCAGATATGTTTTATCATACTTCAGATCGAAGTTGTTGATGAAGGGCTTGTGTGAGTGAAGGTGTGTTTCCATCCAGTATTTGCATTAAATAGATTGAACATGGCCTGGAAGAACTTTTTTTTAGTCGTGAGAGTAGTGAAAAAGAAAAAAAATGAACCTGTGTATTAAGTAAGAAGAGAAGAAAGTTGGTGCTATGGCACCTTTTCAATATCAACAGTTATATGATATTAATATTTAATATTATTCTCATATCATATTATTAATAATAAAACATATTAATCAATTGGTTGTTTGGTCATTAAAATGGTGTAAAAAGACTAAAGAAACCAGAAGATAGTTATATTTGGGAAGATGGGACCATATATTTTGTACATTTTCTTATTAAAAATGAATATTGATTATCTAAATCATTGGCAATTAATACAATAGTTGTTGATTAATCAACTAATTGTCACAGCTCTAGCAGTTACCAGTACCAACCTATTATATTTTGGATCAATTAATCATGTATCATGATTTCCCATATCCCAAGGTGACATATTCACTACAATCCATTCATAAAACAGTATATAGCATCCATACTAAAATTGTCAGCACAGTAGCTCTGGTAAATTTACTTCATCATTTCCAACTGTGATAAATTCCAACTCTCTCTGTCCTCATCTGCCAATGAAAATGTCCTCAAATGTCCGAATGTCAGTCCAAGTGTGGACTGACATTCAAAAGTAGCTGATGAACAGAGATGGAGACATTTTTTTATGTGCCCAAAAATAAACCCCAAGAGTCACCAGCCACGGCAGATAATACGAAATTGTTTGACACCATAATTTAACTCTGCAGAAGGATACTTCTGTAACTTTTTGATTCTCCTGATGCTTTGTTACTCAACCAGGTGGCTGAGAACAGAAGCCACACACAAATGAATTTTGTCAAGTTTGAATAGTTATAAAACCTCGGAGTGATACAACAAAAAGTAACAAATGAAAATATCGATTAGTGTTATTCAAAAACAATACATTTAATGAATACTTGTAATAATAAATGATACAATAAATTGATTTCAAAACATATAGCAAAGAGACAATCAGATATGTATATATGAAATCCCATACTAAATTCATGCAGGTCCTCTGTGTTTAAACCTATCACAGGGTAAAAAGACTCAAGACAGGACAGACATATCAAAGTGAGCAATTCATGTAAATATACCTAAAAAGAAAAAATGGATACAGAAGTTATAGTATAACAAACACTACAAAACTGTGCAATGTTTGTATACTTGTCATCCATCCCGATCACCACCGTGCCGCACACATCATCATGAGCTCTGCCTGCGTTGTGAGAAATGTAATGACTGTTATACCCTGTAGTTTACTGTAGACAACACAGTTAGTCATCAGCCAGGGAGCAGCCAACACATTTACACTTAAATGACAGGTTTTATGAACACAAAGCAAATTGGTGGTCATGTGAGTGAGTGAAAAGTGAGTGAGTGAAAAGAGTGATGAATTACCTACCTATATGCCTGTAAATGTGTTACTCATTAAACAATGGCAGCACCGCTACTCTTTTTTTTTAAGCAGAAACAATGCAGGTTGATTGGGAGGCTTTTTGTTATTCACACACTTAAACATTGCATTCAGCAGCCATAACGATGCTGCTAAAGATAAACGGAGAAAAAAAAAGTTGCTCTGTTTTGTCTCTGAAGGAGCCAGCGTGGTGTCTGTGTCGTTATGCTGAGGCTGTCCTGCACCGTGACACACTGCAAGCCACAGTTGTTACCTTCAAATCATCTTACTTCCTCCTCATTTAAAACCAAATGAGATGGTTGGAGAGAGAGAATAGGAAATGTTGCATCAACTTGCAAATTCATACACCACTTTGCCCTATGAGGGACAGTCATGGCGTGTGTTTAGAAGTCACAGGGGTCTGCTGGAACTAATGTCAGCGCGTTACAGACACTAGGCAGGCCCCAGATGGTCACCAATCAACATCAGCATGTTTTTGTGGAAGTGGGAGGAAGCCAGAGAACCTCGTGAAAACACAGGTAGAACTTGTAAGCTCCACACAGAAAGGTCCCATACCAAGGAGGTCTTAAACCTGCAACCTTCTTGCTGTGAGGCAACAGTACTAACTCCTGCCCCACCATGTCACCCATGTTTAAAAGAACTCCCTTTCTTTACAGGTGCAGATCCTGGGGCAATGGGTGGAACTAGTCCCTCTTCAACTATTGAAAAACATGTAAACACAGGTTAATCCCCATCCAATATGTATACAAAAAATAATAAATTATGTAATTGAAGTATTTTAGGGTGACACAGTGGTGCAGTGGTTAGTACTGTTGCTTACTGCAAGAAGGTCGGTACAGTAGGTTCAAGACCTTGGTCTGGGACCTTTCTGTGTGGAGTTTGTTCTCTGGCTTCCTCCCACAGTCCAAAAACAGACTCTAAATTGCCCATAGGTGTGAGTGTGTGAGTGCATGTTGTGTGTGTCCCACGATAGACTGGCGACTGTCTGGGGTGTATCCCTGCCTATTGCCTGTAATGCGCTGGGATTGTAATTATTCACACAAACCAACCACAACGTTTATTGAAGGTATTGTTTGCATCCCTCCTGTGTATCCTGCCCAGTGGTCACTGGTCCGTATCCAGTCTAGTGGCCGGCGACTGCTGAACCTGAACACAAAGTCACAAACTGGAGAGTTTGCTGAAAAGTAAATGAGCAAATATTGTGCCAGCAGCTCAGTGAAAATCAATAAATATGTATTGTGGTGGCCTAAAAGTGATTCATGATATAAACAGCATCTTGAGCTATATTTTGTCTTACAGCAGAATGCACTATATTACATTATAGTTCTACTAGTCAATTGAATGTCTCCTAATGTGTGTGTTCTGCAATGAAATCTAGTTAAGATGAATGTGTGAAAATGATCAACTGAGGGGTGTAGACACAAAATCCTGTTGCCACCTGAGTCCAATTTTTAAAATAATATACCCCTGATGTTATACTATATTATGTTACCAGACCCAAACGCTATCTGACTATATGATCGACACTGTTTCTGTAAATACTCATATTCACACCCCCTACTAGTGATGTGAAATCAATAAATTTGCAGTTTAACCCTAATCTATTGTGTGACTATGGAAAAAACAAATGTTTATATTTTGGACTGTGAAACAAGCCATAGTAGGGAAATTCCAATTAAGCATTTGAAAACAGGTCAATTTCATTCTTTTTCACACTGAATATGAAGAAGCTAAACTCTTTATGTGGGAGGTAAAATTTGGCATTGTGTGTGTTCTTGCATGAATGTGTGTGTGTGTGTGTGTTTGTGTGTGTGTGTGTGTGTGTGTGGGAGGGCTGGCATGATACTTGGCATGTAGCAGTGCGTTACGAGGGCAAACAGCCTCAGCGTAGTGAAGATCTTTTCGTAAAATATGCAAAATCTTGTGCATGCTCCAAATCTTTGTTGACTCATTTTGGCTTCAGGAGTAAGGCACAAAGAGACTCATTAGAAAATAAACATTTACTTTTCTTTTCCTGGAAGTGAAAGTAAAAGCAGACAGGCCAGCCACATAATAAAACTCCCTGAAACTTTCTTCCAAAATGTTTATTGGAAAAAGAAAAAAAAAAATTCTAAGGCTTGCATAAAACAGAAAACTTAGCTTGTGTATTTGTTGGTGCGAAGTTTCACAGGGAGTTCATTACTCCAATCACCTAGCAACCATTAAGATGCATCAGAACTTGTAGAACTGACCTTCTTTTCTGAGGTAATGAAAATGTCTTAAGATTCCTCTCAAATAATCTTGTCTTTTTGTCAAAGTTGGCAGCTCAATTACAATAAATTCATCATATTCCTTCAGGGCCCTTAAGGGAGCTTAAGGGACCATGTCTATATGACTAACAGTTTAAATACTAGCTAAGATTTGGTCCTCACAAAGATGGACACCTCATCTCCATAAGAGTGTGTGGGTATTTGCCTCTGTGATAAGGTCATAGGCCAGCCAGCTGTTCAATTAATATCTATCAATAGTGCATGGAATCTCTATCTGTTTTCCTTGTATATCTTACAGTAAGTCAGCCATTTTGGATTGTGCCAATCTATATTTTTGACATCATCTTCATTTTGTGTCACAATCCTCATTTTACAAACCAGTTAGAAGCCTTAAGGATGCACGAAAACTCACAAAATATTGAACCCGTATTGGAAATGGTATAACTTGATATCTAATATGGTTCTTGGGTAAATTCATTAGTCATTGCCTCAATCTATAAATTTGATGTAGATGAACAGTATTTGAGATGCACATGAAGACCTATTATGTCTGGACACACACAAAAAAAAAAAAAAAAAAAAAAAACTTGTAGAGCAAAGTGCTGTGGAAAAATACCATCATACCATCATGAGTTCTGAGGACCAAAAAAGAAGGGATTTTGGATGTAGCGGTTCGTCGATTAATCAATTAGATGCTAATTAGATGCTCAATTATTAATTGCCAACTACCCTTATAATCGTTTAATCAATTTGAGTCATTTTTTAGAAGAAAATGTACAAAATCTCTGGTTCCAGCTTCTTAGATCTGATTAATTTCTGGTTTCTTTAGCCTTCTATAATAGTAAACTGATGATTTTATGGATATAGGTCTTCTCATCTCCCCATCTACCATGGCTTCAGCCCAGAAGCCCACATCTCATCAGGATCGGTGCGGCGCTGGATCCGAATAGCCATGTCTTGCATTTCCAGCTACGGAGATGCTGATTGGTGCAGTGCTGGATCCAAACAGCCAATCCCTGCAACCCAGCAAATACGGCCATTCTAAAAGGCTTCAGAGCCTGTCAGTTAGGACTGATTGTTTGAAGTGGCTCACCTATGTGTGTGAAACCATTGTTAGCTCAGAAAATCAGTATTGTTTAAATCTTGAGTGTGGCCAGGTTTAGCCTTTTTTTTCTGTTAGACTTTGCTTCTTTTTGATAAAAGACTCAACTTGCAGAGGTGCTGGTGATGATGTCATGTTTTAATTAGTTAGCTCAGTTTTGTATTCTTTTGTGTCTGAGTAGGTAGGTTTTATCACTTAAAGAGTCCTCCTTTTGTTTTATTCTGTTTGTTTTGTTTTAACCAACAATTTTTGCCTGCTCCTTAGTTAGTTTTTTCTGACTGTGACTTTTCCCTAATTTAATTTGTAATAAATCGTTGCTTCCTCTTTTCCTCAGCGAGGTGGGTTGTAACAGAAGATATTTGGGTTGTGGGCTGGACAACAAGAAAATACATTTGAGGTTGCATCTTCAGCTTTGGGAAACAGTGGTCACTATTTTACACCATTATATGAATCAAAATCAGAATCAGAATCGTTGCAGCCCCAATTAGTACTTTGACATCTCTTGGATGTTTCAATATTAAAGGGGTACAAGTGGCAGCAGCAGCCAAGAGTACCCTGACTTTTCATTCCTCAAGCTCCAGACTCCCTGGATACTATAGTTCCCACAATTCCCGCAGTGCGATAGCATCTTTCATTACATCGCCCTGCCTCCATGCCCCCAGTTTGTAACACAGACTTTTCATTTTCAATTTGTTAGTGTCCAGGCCTAGGCCGACACAACCCTGATTACATCATCAGGATTGTTTTCTCTGACTTGCCAAAGGTCCTCCACAGCCACAAATACATTATACACCTTTTTTTTTTTTTTTTTTCACGGAGTAATAGTGCACCTCTTGACTTTAAAGTAACAAAACCTGACAAACAACATGGGCGACATTTGCCTTGGACGACGATTGCCTTTTCACTGTTAAGCTCTATTTATCGGGAGCTTAGCAGTATGCAGACCTCACTCCTTTCTATCCTACAATACTAAAAAAAAAAAAAAAAAAAAAAAAAAAAAAAAAAAACCTTTTGTCTTGCACCTGAATCATTTTCCAGGATGTGTGGCACACTTCTGAAATATTTATAGCAGACAAAAGTATTTTAGTACAATAAACAGCTCGGCTTTTATCTAAAATTGGCATTTAAAATTAGCATTTCCGTCTTGTAAAGACAGATAAAGTAAACAAACATCAGACGCCGTCTCCCATTCACTAATGTATTCGAATTAAGTTATACAGCTCAGTAATAACTGTTTAAGCAACCACAACAAATGTTAGCCACAAACACACATTTATTTATTTATTTATTTTTTTCATGAAGCAACAGTCTGCGGAGTTATGAAAGATACGCCAGATGAAGACTCCTACACTTTCCTTGCTGGCATGAATCAGTGTTGCCATTTAATTTTGCATATATCTGAGTCAGTTTTGCGATAATGTGATAGACTGGTGAACTGCCTCTTGCCCAGTACATGCTGGGCCCAGCTCCAACCCACCACCAACCTGAACAGGATAATGACTGACAGAGACTGAATGGACAGATGAATAGACTCATATCTATTCAGTTTTGTTACATTTACCTTAACATCTTAACTTTTCTTCTTTTCTTAGATGGTCAGAAATGGGGATTTGTGGCTACAGATGGATAACATTTGCTTTTTTCTGACATATGCAGCCTCTTGAATCAATCATTTTTTTACACCGTTTCCCTTAAGTGACTTTTACTATATTCACTCCCTCTCAGCGTCACCTTTTAATCTATGGCTGATCTCAGTCTGATCTAGAAATACTTTTTAGCTTCCTCAATTCATGCCATTTGTTGGATGAGTCAGCAACTAAAGGCGCTGTCATAGAGCAATATGGTTGAAAGAAATATGGCGACTTGCCAGTCACTATCGAAGAAAATAAATGCTTGCAGGTATAGGGAAGTGGAGTACACGGCCATCCACTTTCATACAGCCCAGTTTCGAGCAATTTACTGGCATTCAGCTGGATATTTTACCGGATGTAAAATATTGATTGACCATGGTGCCACTGATTGTAAATTACTTGTGGATAAACCGGTGGCTTTCCCAGTAATGTTCATATTTTAAAGGAATAGGTGACATTTTTGGAAATGCTTGCAGAGATAGATGAGATGAATGACACTGTGCTTATGCCTGTACAATAAGGTAACAAATTACCGACTAGCAACATTAAGGTTTAGAGATTAACACATAATCGAGGAGATTTCATAAAAAAAACATATAATCACAACAAAGGTCTTTTTTTTTACTCAATTTTGTGTAGATTAAAGCTACCACTTTAATCTACATCTTTTAAATATAAGTCAATATCTGATACATTCAAGCATCTAGATACTCAATTACTTCTGGGTAGCTGTCTTACTGACTTTGATGGCAGATAATATATATACCCTTGTGACTCTTCTAGACTGCCCAAGTGTTATCAGAACAAATGGATCACGTTCTCCCAGTGAAACTAGTCATTTAGCAGCAGTTGTGTGAACCTATAAATGCTTTATCCACCGTTTTACAGCCGCAGACGTTCACAAAACAGCAGGGTTCGGTCTGTAATTATGCTTTAAACAAACAAGCTGTAACATGCTAATTAGTGAGATGCTGGTGGGTGGATTTTGTTACCTTTAGACGGAGCCACGCTAGTTGTGTTCTCATGTTTCCAGTCGTGCTAAGCTGAACTGAAGTCGATTTTTTTTTCAAAGTTTTTATCAGTTGAGTTACTAACAGTCATGTTATGTATCTATTTTATTTTCTTCCACTTCCATTCCACTGTACTTTGAAGAAAATAGCACTTAATGATTGGCAGTTATATTTACAACTTGCACAAATATGCCACTAAACAAAACTAAAGATTCAGCAACCTAGGCACAGGATAATATATAAATATATATATATATATATATATATATATATATATATATATATATATATATATATACAAAAAGGTGAAATAACTGAAAACATGTTTTATATTCTAGTTTCTTCAAAATAAAGCAAGAAATTCCACTAATTAACCCTGATAAGGCACACCTATGAAGTGAAAACCATTTCAGGTGACTACCTGAAATGGTAGTTCATCAAGAGAATTCCAAGAATGTGCACAACAGTAATCAGAGCAAAGGGTGACTATTTTGAAGAAACTAGAATATATTTCAGTTATTTCACCTTTTTTTAATAAGTACATAACACCATCAATGTGTTCATTCATAGTTTTGATGCCTTCAGCGAGAATCTACAATGTAAATAGTCATGAAAACAAAGAAAACACATTGAATGAGAAGGTGTGTCCAAGCTTTTGGTTTGTACTGTATATATATCATAAATAAAAAATAAAAATAAATAAAAAAAAATAAAACCACCTCTTTCTTTGAGGTTTTATGGAGGAATGAGCAGGAAGTTGATGATGTCTTTTGACAGAAAGCACTTGGAAACTTATAATTTATTGATTTTGTTTTTGATTAAAACCTTTGTCTAAGTTGTCTACTATCATGTCAGTGAAAAAAAATAGAAAATGACAGTCATATACTTCAGCAAATGTAGTCGCCGGAGGGCTTAAATGGGTTTAATAAGCTAGTTAACCTTTGCAGGTATGAGCTAATCTTTTAAATCAACATTGCTAATATCTCATAAATACAAATAAATAAATACAGGGATGTAAAAGTTAAAATGAGAGACAGCAAAGGAAAAAAAAAACTGAAACAGGACAAGCTAATGGTTAAGAAAAGGTAAGGTGAGAATGAGAGCGCATGTTGAACCAGAAAGAGTAAGTGTTGAGAGGAAGAGCTGGCCCTCACTCTCCAGCGTTCACCTCTGCTGGAACAAACCTCATTTTCCTTCTCTGATGTCCGCCTCCATCCATCACTCTCCTCCTCCTCCTCCTCGTCTCTTCCTGCGCTCCCGGTGTCTGTTCTGCGGTCTGATTAATGAGTGGAGCCCTGGTTGAACCTATTAACAATGTGTAATCCCACTCAGTCTGCAAATAGCCTGCACTGTCCAGACCTACTTTACACTTCTCAAGGTAGTGGTGGCCTAATAGGCTGCTCTCTGACTGTGCCGTGTTACCTCTCGCTGGGTGGATGTTCCTGTAACTCGCTCTCTTTTTCCCTTCCCCGTGTCTTATTTCTGCCCTTTAGCCTCCCGTCATGTCTTTCCCATGCCTCCTTCCCAGTCGTCTTCCTCCTCTCTCTTTTTATCAGGTATTACTCTCTCTCTCTCTCTGCATCTTCTCCGGCTATCCTTGGCCCTATTAAGGTGGTCAAGTTGGGAGATTAATCGACTTGAAAACCACATCAATCAAAGAAAAGAAGAAAAAAAAAACAACCTTTCACAACCTAGTTTTTTTAGAGCAAAGACTTCTTCCCTCTGGGTGGCAAGACTTATTTGTGCATGCACCACACACCCACACACGTTCATTTAATTTGCCTCACAGTTTCAGCACTGAAGTTCAAGTTGTGTTGTAGCTCTGCTTCTCCTCCATTCCTGACACATCTGAGCTTATTGAGGGTTTATTTTATGTTTAAAAAGCGCAACCCTTTTGTTATGTGTTTTCTTACTCACCTACTCAACACCTTCTCTGGCTCCCTATAAAACACTGGATCAATTTCATAGTCCTCCTCATAACTTTCAAAGCTCCTTCTTACCTGTCAACCCTCCTCCATCACCACACCCCAGCCCAACACCTCAGATCAGCTGGTGCCAACTTCCTTGACCTCCATCACCACAGCATCCCATGCAGCATGTCCATGTGGAGCCCATAAGGGTTATGTTTGGGCTACACATATGGGTGCCAAGTGGGTTTGTCTGCAGTTTCCATGGTGGCCCCACCTGTGTTTGCCAATATATGGGGCCATATAAGGGCAAACAGAGGCAGGGCCACAATGGAAACTGCAGACAAACCCACTTGGCACCAATATGTGCAGCTCAAACCTCAAAGCCTTATGGCCCCCACATGGACATGCTGGACAATGTCTGGAGAATATACTGAAAATACCATATTTACAAAGCAAAAGGAAATGCTTTTATTTTGAAATGTCCAGGAAATAATCAGATACATATTTGTTACTAGCAAAAGAAAAAGAGTATTTTTGGGATCATGTTTGATGAAAATAAATGTTCCATTTGGACAATATTGGTCATTGAGATAAAGCTTCCACCACTCAAGTTGGTTGATAAAAAACTGTTTAATTTACAGTATTCACTACATTTTTTGCATACGTCCAGCACTTTGAGTTACAGCTACTTTATTACAAGTGTTATTCTAATAAATCAACTTAAAGTTACATACAAATAAACTGATTATAACCAGCTGATGTACAGATTAAAAGATCTCTACAGTCCAGCCATATAAGTCCTGTTTTAGATAATATTCCTGTATTCCTCCATGGCCTTGGGGAAAACACTGAACATCAATTTGCTCCTGAAGGCTGCATGCGGTGTGTGAATGAGCATTAGATAGATCCTCCTGATGAGCAGGTTGGCAGCTGTCATATTTGAAAAAGACCAGCCCAAACAGCAGAAAGATTCATTGGCTTGTTGGGCTATTTTTTTTTTTCTGGAACACTGAACTAATTGCGTCCCCCCTCCTAGGGGGATTGTCAGGAGGGGATTTTTTTCATTGAGAAATCTTGCCTGTCTTCTCGTGAGCCTTGCAACGAAAAACAAATGCTGACAACTTACATGATGTGTCTGCCTGACTGAGCGACAGCCTTGTCTTTTTGGATAAAGTTATCTTCAAAACCACCTGCCTTGAAGTGATGAAACAATACAGTGACAGTTGTTTCAAATATGATTTTTGTTTTTTATTTGATACACTATTCACAATAAATGCTTGTTAATCCAAACATCTCATGCATAATGTAATGTACCTTGGATTTGTCTTTGTCCATCCACTGAGTCTGCTGGATTGCAGGCAAAGCAGCTAGGTCTCCTGGCATATCTTGTCTACCTCAAATGTCACAGCAGCCCACTCAAAGAAGCCTAAGGCTTTATTATTATTATTATTTTTTTTAATTATTATTTTTTTTTAATTCAGTCTGTATTAGTTCCAAGGAGACAAGACCTGGCCAATGCATCAGCTGATATTAAACCAGTCTTTTGGGAATAGGATATACAAGCAGAAAATTATGAGGATAATATCATTTGTAAGTCAAATCACCATTACCACTGATATCTGAGGACCACATTAGGAAACTCGCCAGTGGAAATGCAAGATTGTATTGGCCTGGCAATAAATCCAAATGAATAAATTAATTAACAAGTAAAGTCAGCACCTCTACAACAGGGAGCCCTCATTTATGCATTAGACCAGTATAGCGACAAATGTTTACCATTGTTTTTGGATACAACATGTTGACCACAAAATTACAAATTCAGCCATGGCTAAAATAAGCTACACATATATATTTTATTTTTTTTATTATTTCTTACACTGCTTTCAATCTGGTAAATTATTTGGTAAATCCAAATTCATTCAGTCTATTGAACAGAAAGGCACATGAGCACATACAGGTGCCCACAGAGGACCAAAAATAATGACAAACAAGAGATTAACGCATGATATTAAATCCTTAAACATGCATTGTGTGTATTCTCATCTCATTTTCTATACCCGCTTATTCCTCATTAGGCTCGCAGGGGTCTGCTGGAGTCAATCCCAGCGCATTATGGTGAGAGGCAGGAATACACCCCAGATGGTTGCCAGCCAATTGTGGGGCACACACACCACTCACTCACACATACAGGCAATTTAGAGTCGCCAATTAACCCCAACATGTTTCTGGACTGTAGGAGGAAGCCGGAGTACCCGGTGAAAACCCACGCAGACACGGGGAGAACATGCAAACTCCACACAGAAAGGTCCCAGACCCAGGACGACTTGAACCTGCGACCTTCTTTCTGTGAGGCAACAGCGCTAACCCCTGCTCCACCGTGTCACCCCCGCATTGTCTGTATTGTACGACAAAATGTCCACTTACCATTTACGGTTATGTTAGTCACATTTCTGTAGGTAAAATAAAAAAAATGTTACCTGTGGAGGAGCCAGACACATGGTTTTCCTCCATTATAGATACAGCCACAGTAACAGTCTAAAACATAAAATAAAAATAAGGCATCTGTATTGTTTAAGTACCCAAAAACAACACATCCCCTTCCAGAATTGAATACCCCCAGTTTACCGCAAAGCTCTATTATTTTTTTAACTAAACTCTGATTGCTTTCTTCTTCTGAGTAACAGAAATAACTTATTTTTACAGTAGTATGTAATGCATAGAACACCAAGAAGCCTCCAGTTACTGTCTCCCTGTTGTGCAGGACAAAGAGTTTGTGTCATCAGCAGCTCCTTGTGCTCCTGGTGACGCATCTCCTTTTCAGACACTGAAAAAATAAAAAAACAAATAAACTCTGCCAGAAAGTAAACCCACCACTGTTGGCGACACAGCATTGAATTGCACAACAGTCCATGATCTCAAAAATGTCTTTAAATGATACCGCAACAAAATAAAAAGAACAGTAGGCTCATATCCGGGCAATTACTATATACACATTTTTGTAATTAAACACCTTTTGTTGGGTTATTGGTGCATTATATCTGGCATTCTGGCATTATATCTACTGCTACCAGTGAAATAATTCCAGTATTTCTAAACAATAGCACTTGGCAAATAATTAAAAAAAAGATAAAAGAAGAGAGAAAAAAGATGATGTACAAGAAGCATCATTGTGGGAAAACAAATCTCAGCTTTGATTTACACTTGAACAAAAGCGTTAAGTCAAAATTTGCCAGGGGTATGAATAATTTTCTCTCTTTAATTTACACAGTCTGAGTGCAAGAGAAAGATGCAGTGAGGTGTGTGGTTGTTGTGGTTCAGTGCGTCAGCAGTACAGTCAGCAGTGATTCACACAAAACCTAAATGACAACACAGATTCGACTTTTCATGTCATTGGGAAATCCTCACTTTCCATTCTCCTGTACCATCCTTCTAGGTCATAATAATTAAGTAATAAATGCTATGACCAAAAATGTGAATGGTGGGCACAGGCGTTACACAGCATTCCTATTTTTTTCAAGCTAATCTCACTCCAAAAAGGTCCAGTGGACTGTTTTTGTCAATATATTGTGAATCTTGGATTCATCTATGGTTTTCCAGTAGAATCTCAGGTGCATTTGCTAGTGGGAAACTACCAAATACACCTGTGTTTTGCTTCTTGGACTGATTTTGCATTGTCTAAATAGTGTCACATTGTCCCATGCATAATTCATGGCACAATTCAAACAGAATGAAAAAATAAAGTGTCTTGCTGGTCATACACATTGTCGCCCACGGGTGATTTTTTTTTCATGCAATATCTAAAACTTCCTGAAAACTACACACAACATGAATAATTATCTGAAGCATTGATCTATAAAATTAAAAAAAAAAAAAACAGAAATTAAATGTGAAAAAAATTTAGATAAAGGTTTTCATCTGCCAGCAACATTATTTAAAATAGTGTTCCATGGGCTCTTTGACAATAAGTTGTCACCATAAAGAAGTTTTAACAATGTGTCATTTTGATTTAACGTAAAAGAAGATATTTAAAAGGCCCAGAAATTGTAGCTAAAGGCCTGATAGCAATGTATTTCACTTTACAGAACTAAATGATGACATTCTGTGCATTGATGTGGCAAAAAAGTGACACATAGAAAGAGGCAACATGGGTTTAAAATACATATATTTTATTCCTCCATACTGTATGTGTGCTGTTAGTCACTTAGCAGTTCCTTACATATCCTGGAGGCCAAACTCTCCACAGCAGCTGCTCTCTTTTATAACGCTACGTAGGAACATTATGTCAAAAGTGGGATTGTTAAGACAACGAGGACCAATGTGATGCAATCAAGTGCTTTACCCCAGTGTTCACCCTCGCAGCCAAGAGAAGCTGCGAGGCCTGCCGGGGCCTGATGCTGTTTAATGTTTCACTTTGCCATCAGTCGACATTTTTGCCCTTTGGGCGCGTGCAAAGTCCACAGGAGGCTGAGAAAAGGAAACTGAATGGAGAAGAAAGAAGGTCATGGAGACAAAATGAAGGAAGGGTTGGTGAGAATGAGGAAAAAAGGCTTTTTTTAGGTAGAAGGGAAGTGGAAAGATAGAGTATATGACTATGAGAAGAGGCATTTGGACACAATGGAAAGGAGCACATATTTACACGTACAAAATGTGAGCAAATAAAATAAGAGTGGTATGGGTTAGATTATGGGCATGGGTTGTGCCAATAATCTTGCTAAAGCAAGCAATGGTTTGATTTGTGAAAATGTGACAATTTAGCAGCACCACGAAACAGGGTGTCCACACATTAAAGTAAACACGAATAGCTGAATATTAATGAAAATTGGCTGCATAGTATAATTCTGTGCACTTATTTTTCCTACTTTTCCCATATTTTCCTTATCCTTTCCCACTTTCTGTGAGCTTGAAATTAGATACACTGAGCCTGTGCAAAAATATATAATGGTGGCCTGCCGCTAATTGGGTTGCAGACCCTTTTTTAAACCATGTCTTTGTACATCTGTAACGTATGATCGCCTAATTGGACTGCACTCTGGTGTATTTCTAACCTCGTACTTTTCCTGTCTAACTGCTGACCCAAAAACACACTTTTTCCATTTTATGTCCACAACATTTTAGAAATATGCCTCGCATAGCAGATTATTAAAGCCAATAGTTAAAAGTTAACCCTCGGCACCCACTTGACTCCTTGTACTGCACCTCACACTGATGTTCTGTCACTTTCTGTGTTGTCAAACATCAAGAAATATGTTGAGGAATGTTCAGGAATGTTAAGAAAGCTCAGCGTCATCATAGTTAGAATTTTTATTTAATATTAAAAGTAATACTCATTGTCTACTACAAGTCTACTACAATATTTTTTCACAAAATGGTCAGTCACTGAGCATCTTTTAGGACACCAAATATATATATATATATATATATATATATATATATATATATATATATATATATATATATATATATATATATATATATATATATATATATATATTCCTGTAAATCAAGTGTCAAATCAGCTTGGATTTCAAAGGATTAAATCTTGATTTGGAAGCAGATTTAGACTTGGCTTATTCCACATTTTGCATTGTGTTTAAATCCACATTGGAACAACTTAATGGGATCATCCATAAACCACAAAACGGTCCCATTAATGCCGAACGTTCAGCACCAGACGGTTGATTGGATTATTCTAGACTGAGTCAAGCTGTTCCATCTGGAGATGTGCTAAACCAGTCCTATTAATGGACTACGGGCCCACTTCCTAAACTTAGTCATATGTGACTTTTCATGGGCTCTTACAGTGTGTAATCAAACTTGTCAACGTGTTAAACACATGACAGAAAGGACATGGAGGTCATTAAAGCTGAGAAAGATTCCGACAAATGCAGCATGAACACTAATGTCAGAGGAATAGCAATGCAAAAGGGTTCAATTAACATGCAAAATACATGATACACATCTCTTCATTTGAATTATCTATTGACAATTATGCACTTCTGACTTGAGGACATTTTTGACCCTTTTAAACTCCTGTAGTTACAATTAATTAATGTAGATTTGACATATCCGAGACCGTGAGTGTTTCAGTTATTAATGTTAATTTTTTTTTTTTCCTGCCTTTCAAGTTTTAATTGAAAACTCAGAATTGCCTGACTTCCTAATTGTGGCTCAGCACTCACGTTTTCAAGCTTCTACCGGATTCAGCATCATCATCTCAGCAGAAAATTAATGCCAGTGATGATTGAGATTCTTAATGTTACAGCTTAAATAAAAGAGGGGGAATAAAGAGAGAGTCTAAATATGAACTCTGAAAGGGAAGAGCATTCTATATTTGGGACACATTTTCTCCCCCAAGACAGAAGCACAGAACTGAACGATTGCCGCTTAATGGTTGATTATAGATGACAGAACGAAATAATATGCTCGCTGATTAAAACAGCCACAAACACATGTGCGTGCCAACAGTAACACCAAAATCATTTGACTAATGAGTTTATAAAATCACACTCCATGAGAAATCAAATGAAAGACTCATTACTCTTTCCACTGTTTAAAAAAATCTTGCTCAAACTCTCCCTGCTGCCTCAAAGTTGTGTGTTAAATCAGCCAAAACTCAGTTATTTGCTCAATGTTTTCATTAGCTGACCCAGTGGAAAATCAGCTCGACCAATTTAATGAACTTTGAGCAACAGCTCAATCAACAGCTGTTATCTTAATTAAGCTCTCTAAAATAATGAAATACTTCAGGGTTTCATTATCCTCTCCTAAGTTGTCCAAATCAGTGTAATTGTTAGTTGTGATCAGAGTGAAGAATTGCATGCATCTAAACAAGATGTCAAAGTAGAAGAAAAAAAGTTCCCGGAGAGCTAATCCATGCCGGAAAATATGCTGATTAGGGCTGCAATGATTGTTTCGATAGTTGATTGATCTAACCACATGAAACAATTAGTTGTTTGGTTCATAAAATGGTGTAAAATGTCAATCACTGATTTTTCCAAAGTGGAAGATACATTCTAAAATTGTTTCCTAATTTTTGGGGATTTTAGAATTATTTTTTTGTATTTTCAGACCAATAGTCCACAATCAAAAGATCATTAGTTTACTTTAATAGAAGCCTAAAGAAACTAGAAAATAGAAAAAAAAAATAGAAAACACATTGAGCCTGTATCCATTTACTTCTGGTAGGTAAATTATCACCTAGCAGAAGATATGGCACACAATTAGCATGGATTTTGGACTTTTGTTTGTTCTCTATAAAAATTAAGCTCTAAATGTATTAAATGGAAATTAATTTCTCAGGCCAATTGCAGAGATCATTTCATTAGTGGATACAGAATATTTGTTGTTGTTGGTTCAAATCTCTTAAAAAAAAAAAATATATATATATATATTTTCCATTTTCTCTTTGTTCTATTGTCTTTGTAATGTTAGTGTCTGTACATTTAGATGTCCTTTTTATCTTCTTTTTTTAAGTTTTGAAGAGAAACACAGTCAATAACATCAGGCAAACAGCCCTGATATATGTTTTGACAGGTTCATAAGAAAGTGAGCCTAATGCAATACAAACTGTGGAACCGCTGGAGTGTGTGTGTGTGTGTGTGTGTGTGTGTGTGTGTGTGTGTGTGTGTGTGTGTGTGTGTGTGTGTGAAGTGATGATAAAATGAACAAAGAAGGTTGAAAGGTAAAAGCTCGTTGGTCACGTCCTCATTTGTCTGATCATGGTAATGATCTGTTGATGCTAAACCGATCGCACCTTTAGCGCCTTTGATAAAAAGCTTTAGCACTATTATGGCGTGTCAACGCATTATGCA
The DNA here is from genome assembly GCA_030544235.1 of Lepturacanthus savala. Taxonomy (NCBI): domain Eukaryota; kingdom Metazoa; phylum Chordata; class Actinopteri; order Scombriformes; family Trichiuridae; genus Lepturacanthus; species Lepturacanthus savala. The sequence goes on along the minus strand of CM060464.1, from coordinate 20,593,708 downwards.
TGGTGTGAACTCACTTTTCTGTCTGCTATAATTGGTTGGCACTTCCTCTTTCCTTAGTTTCCGTTTGTAGTCTGCTAATTTCTCAGAGGAACAGACCGAGGAGTGATTGCATCTCAGAGAACCCAAAAAAGCCTCCTGGTCTTTTATTCGACTCTGTTCTGTTTGTTTCTGACTAAAAGTCTATTAGTCTTTCTACTTCTTTGCTTTTTTTTTCTCTTTCTGCCCCTTCTACATTCACGGTCTCTCTCTTCTCACTTATTTTATTTAATTTCAGTTCTATAAGGCAATTATGATTGCTCTGGTAACTTCATATCTTAACTCTGCAAAAGCCACTGGCCTGGCAGCAGTGTGTGAGAGAAAGATTTGAAGTGAAAGAACAGTGGAGAGACAAAAACAGATAAGAGGAGAGAAACAAAAGTAATGAGAAAGTTGAAGAGTTGCATTAGAGGAGATAAAAAGCTATTTGCTGGTTCAGAGGCTGTCGTGGCCTCTATGTTGGCTGGGAAATAGCTTTGTGATGCTAATAATGTGTGTGTGTGTGTGTGCGTGTGTGTGTTCTTTTGTCCCCCCTTTCTTTTCTTCATTTTATTTTTTTGGGGGGGGGATTAATGAGATTCTAATCAACTGTGTCTGGACAACAGACACATTCTATAATGGGTGAAAGTGGGAATGCAACAGGGGGACTTAAATGAGAGAAAGAAAAAATAATAGACATTTTTCAAGCTCTTTAATGATGCATCTTTGGTTTGAGAAGTGGTATAATAGTACTATATATCCAATACAATTTAATATTCACATATTTCTGTATGCTTATTAAGTCAGGATTAATAAAACTTAAAGGTCCCATGGAAATTTAATTCCACATGTGGTTTAGGGAATATATAAAATTGCCAGATGCATAAAACATTCAAAACGAATGGAGAAACACACCCAGCCTCAATGTAGAAACTTTGCTGTGTCACGACTCATTTGTGCTTCTTTGGCTTTGTGATGTCGTGCAGTGGCTCCCCCCATTTTTAGATGTTCTTAGCATAGCCCACTCCATCTTTTGTGCTATGTAAAGGGTGCATTAGAAGTTGATCTGACTTCTGTCAGCACAATGGCACATCCACTTAATCTGAGAGAGTATTACTGTGTATGTGTTGAAAATGGCTGAATAAAATTTGTACATGCATGGATTGCAGTTTTATCTAAGATCCCCTGCAGCTGCACAGTAAATCTGGTTTATGTCACTCCACTATATATATATATATATATATATATATATATATATATATATATATATATATATATATATATATATATATATATATATATATATATATATATATATATATATATATATATATATATATATATATATATATATATATATATATATATATATATATATATATATATATATATATATATATTATCAAATTGTGGATAACCTTATTTGATTGAGGGGTTCATAAAAGGACCTTAGATGGAGTTGAAGGTGAGACTTTCATCATGACATGAGAAGTTGAATCAGAGCAGTTCTAATGTGCTCAGTTTAACATGATGCAGGATTATGCACAGGTATCCCATTAAAGGGTTAAATTAAACATAGAAATGTAATGTGCTGTAACTAAGGGTGTGACAGATGACAGGATTCTGGAATATCCTACACTATCTGCGCATATACCATCAAGTACTAGTTTAGCTTTATTTTATTGCCTGATATAGAAACTAGTCATTGAATATTTCATGGTTTTGTTTTACCAAGGAGAAAAAAAAAATAAAACACACAAAAAACAGGGAAATAAGTGAAATGGCAGGTTTGCTCCTACGTCATGTCACACTCTCTTCAATTTGCCTTACATGGGGTGGGAGATTGAGATTGGATCAGTTATTTTTACAACCTTGTGTCAAAAAGCACTTGTCATCTCTTCTGTGGTTGAAAAGTTTGACTGGTATTTAAGTTGTATGCTTGTATGTAATGGGTTACTAAGTCTGCTTCACTGGCATTTTCCTTTTAATTAAAACCAACATTTCCTTTTAATTTCAGCCCAGTCAAGCATATACAGTATGTCCTCCTATATATATGATAGAAACAAAACACATTTCATGGCAATGCTCACTGGGAGCATATGGTGAAAAGGCATTTCATGCTACTGCAGGCTTCAATTAGTTTGATACAGTTCCTTCGAAGTTTAGTGGACCTAATGGATCAAATTCCAATCACACAAAGAATCACTTTTCATTTGAAAATGATTGGGCCTGGGGCCTTGGTATAACAGTATCATTATTATCATTGCTACGAAGAGAGGAAAGTTTGCATGATCAAAAGAGTTCACTTCAGTTCTTTTAAATTAAGTGTCAGAGTGTCTGGAAAGGTTTTGTATGAAAACAAGATGGTATTTCAGTATAATCAGACTAACACTTGGCCTGTAATGCAACGTTCCACAAAAGTTATATACATATCATACGTAGGTTGCCTATGTAAACATCTTTAAGTCACCACACATGGAAAGAAGATTTATAATCAACCCATTACGTTTTAGCATGTGCTATATTCTGCCCTGTCATGCCTAGTGAGAAAAGATGAAATGATTCCAAAAAAATGAAAAATAAAAGATGTATTAAGATTAAAAAAGGTCACAGTGCTGATAATTACTCTTATCTCAGTATTTCAATATAAACTTAAATAAAGGCAGTATAATGCATTGTCTTAGCCTCCATCCTATAAGCAGCAAGGCACTCTAATATGTGCATATCTTTTGAAAGGATCACACTTCTTGGACAACAATTAATTTTCGTAATTAACATTTGCCGTTATCTTGAAATTTCAGTGTTTATTAAGCTACTGAAATAAAATAGCTGATACACACCACTACTTTATCTTCTGTATTATGCTATCTACTTTAGTTGTGGTGGTCAAAGTCATTTTAACTTTAATTGTGTGAAAGATTTGTATGCCATTGAAAACATCTTTATAAATATCGTATAGCTTTACTTTTTTTTTACATATTAGTTATTTGATATTCCAGTAGTGGCTTACATCTGTATTATTTCTACATGATGAGATTCTTCCTGACCTCAGTTTCATTTTTTTTTCCGATAATCTAATAATACCTACATTAACATTCAATAGTTTGGGGTCACCTAGAAATGTCCTTATTTTTTTAAAGAAAAGCATTGTTCTTTTCAATGAAGATAACTAATCAGAAATATACTCTATACATTGCTTATGTGTTTATGATTATTCTAGCTGCAAAAGTCTGTTTTTGGTGTAATATCCATATAGGTGTATAGAGGCCCATTTCCAGCAACTATCACTCCAGTGGTACAATGTGTTTGCTCATTGCATCAGAAGGCTAATGGATGATTAGAAAACCCTTGTGCAATCATGTTAGTACAGCTGAAAATAGTTTAGCTGGTTAGAGAAGCTATAAAACGCAAAGCAAAGCTTGAAGGAAAGAATCATTATTTCAAATACAAATCATTATTTCTAACCTTGTCAGTGTCTTGACTTTTCTCTGGGTTCTCCAGGCTTCCTCCCACAGTCCAAAAACATGCTGAGGTTATTTGGAGACTCTAAATTGTCCATAGGTGTGAGTGTGTGAGTGAATGGTGTGTGTGTCCCACGATAGGCTGGTAACTGTCACTGCCTCTCGCCTGTTACATGCTGGGATTGGCACCAACAGTCCCCTGAGACGTTAATGAGAAACAACCAGGTATAGAAAATGACTTTCTATCTGGTATCAGTGAGAGAGGTTATGTGGCAAAGAAGTTTCAATAAGCATCACACTGTTCTTTAAAGGTATATAATGGTAATATAAAGATAAATGGACTGCATTGATATAGCACCTTTCTAGTCTTTTCAACCACTCAAATTGCTTTACACTACGTGTTCATTCACCCATTCACACACTGAGGGTGGTGACTATACAAGGTGTCGCCCACATATCAGTAATCTAATTAATTCACACACATTCATTCACACATAGGGGGTTAAATTGGGGTTAAGTATCTTGCCCAAGGGCACATTGACCTAGAGCCTAGAGAAGCTGAGAATCGAAGTGCCAACCCCCTGATCAGTAGACAATTGCTCTACCTCTGAGCTACAGCCACCCAATATATAATATGTTTATTCATTCATTCATCTTCTATACCCACTTATTCCTCATTATAGTCATAGGGGTCTGCTTGAGGAGATCCCAGCACATTATAGGTGAGCGACAGGGCTACACCCCAGATGGTTGCCAGCCAATCGTGGAGCACACACACTATTCACTCACATACTCACACCCTCACATACTCTCACTGGGCAATTTAGCACCTCCAATTAACCTCAACATGTTTTTGGACTGATGGAGGAAGCTGGAGTACCCGGTGAAAACCCATGCAGACACAGGGAGAACATGCAAACTCCACACAGAAAGGTTCCAGACCCAGGACCAAGGAGGTCTTGAACCTGTGACTTTCTTGCTGTGAGGCAACAGCGCTAACCCCTGCACCACCATGTCACGCCTATAATAATATATTTGGAAAAAAAAAAAAAAAAAAAAACATCACATAGAGTTTGGATTGCTGGAAATACAATGGAAATGGAAAAAAAATATATAAGGTATTTGTGTTAAGTTCCATGTCTCTGACATACTGTGCTATGATTCATCTCAGACCACCCCTGTAACACATCTACAGGCACACTAATAAGCGCAATTACATTGGCGATTTAAACCACATGGGCGCTGGGCGTGAAATTGACAACCGCGCCGGTGGTAACTAGCACTTAAAACTGTGTTTGAGCCTTTTGCAAATGTTTTAAGACCATCTAAATTGTGTTACTTATCATAATGCATGTCACTAACATTATTTCCAAGCCAGTTTTTGACCCACCTTTGATTGCCTTTTTTTTGTGTGTATGTGAAAATTTGGGATATGTGTTCAGCATTTCTGAGCTCCCTTGAACAACTGCACGGAACCTTACAAACACCTTCGTTAATAATCACTCCCCAAATATTAAACACTCCAATTAGTATGAACAGGCTACATCCCTTATCTCTTGTTCAGCGTTATCTCAGGTGGCCAGATTAATGTTTTGTGCTGAATTTATGCACCGCACCTTGCCTAATCCTTCCTATTAAATTCCGGTCTCCTTGTAAAGAAAAGCTATTACATTGTTAATGATGAGTCATAGGAATACAATCTTTAAGTAATCCTACTTTCACAATGAGCTGTAAAGGTCGGACAGACAGGTGTTGCTACTGTTAATGCAGCTGCCATCATAAATGCTTAATTAATGCTTTTAAAAAAATAAAAGTAAAATAAATTAAAGTGGTGCGTGCGCTGTAAAAAGTAATATTACAAATTGTTAAAAGGGAAGTGTTAGTGATGGCAGCTGCTTTGTTGAATTTTTTAAATTTGAGAATATGTGAAATAGCTCAGCATAAGGGAACATAATGAAAGTTATAATTCATCAAAATAATGGCTGTGATATAATTTAGATATTTGTGAAGAAATTGTCATTGATGTGTTCATGGAAACACAACATGAGGGTTAATATTCTTATCTACATTTATAATTACATAGGTTTATATTTCATGTATATGTCATAGTCATGTTTTGCTGTGTTCTTAGTAGATGATGAATATTGATGTTATGTAAATTCTTGGATGAACTATGTGTTTCTTAGTGTCAGAATATCCTCTGGGAGAAGTCTATACTATATTCAACAGGCAAGGCATAGCTGCCTGGTCTACTGCCAGATCCCCCTAGCAATTTCAGACAATTATTCCAAATCAAACTTTATTGGGGTTAGTTAGGTAAAACTATAGCAACTTTCTCACTTTCTCAGCAGGTCATTTCCATAAAAACAAGAAAGTAAATTGGTTCAGGATGGAATATTTAGTTCTTTTAGACTGACTCTGGCCTCCTGCAGTTGCTGCTTTGCAACTTAGAGGACAAATAACTGACTGTTCATTTACTCTGTTCTGGTTGATGCCTGCTTTTGTTTTTGGATCAAACCATTTTATCTTCATATTGGCCATATTTCTTATTAGATGTGACACAGTGTTCCTAGTGTTAGTCGCATGACAGTGAAGTTACCAACCTCTCATCTTTTAATCAGTCACATGCCTCCAGTCTTTCTGTGCAGTTTCAACAACTGCCACCAAATTTAGCCAGGTAACTCTTGCAACAACGATGCTATAATGATTCTGAATCCACCAACTTCTTCACTCACTGAGTGTGTGACATAATGAATTGAGATGCTTCCCCACAGGTGCTCTGCTTGTACAAATTAAGCAATTAGCATCCAATTATAAAAGGAAAAAATGCTGAGCAGGCCTGGTGATTTCTGATTCAACATGTGCAAGGGGAACAAAGATGTAAGCGACTTTGATAGAGGGTTCGTTGTCAGGGCACAGATGGCAAGAGCTTTAATCACAAAGGCTGCTTAACTGACTTCAACAGGGGCGGCAACTAAAGTGACATCTGCATTTTAGACCTACTTCAGATACATCAGAAGCGTCTGAAATTGTGGCTGACAGAACAAACTTGGTGACTGCAGTGTATTGTTAAGGGAAAAAAAAACAGAAGAAGAGCAACATGTGGTCTGACTGTGTCAGCAAGAACAATCCAACCTTATTTACAAAGCGATTATGTAACATGTTATAGTAGGGCTGCAGTGCTAAGACCTTCTGTTACCAAGATGAATGCATATTAGACATCTCAGAGGTGCAGAAGACATGATTCCTGGTCTACAGAGATGTGGAAAATTGTTATACGGTTACCATATTCTCCACAATTCTCCATATTCAACCCAATTGAACATTTTTGGAATATTTCGTACCAATGTGTCAGACATTGCTCTCCAAACATCAAACAAGGGAATATCTTTTGGAAGAATGGAAAGCAACTGGCTAAGCCTGCTTGAAGACATTTCGCTCCTCATCCAAGAGGCTTATACTATAAATTAGTCACATGACTGCACCCCAACCCTGGGGGTGGGGATGGTGATCATGTGCCTAGGGGTCACATGCCCCTATGTGTGAACGAGGTTTAAATTTCCTGGGGAGAGCTCCCAAGATAGCATTGTGGGTAGCAGATGGATTGTGTTATATATAAAACTTGAAAAGCACTCTGAGAGTGCAGTCTTCTGCCAAGAATATGACTAAGCCATGCAGGTGCCAGATATTACCACTGGTGTCCCCAAATGATGGCACCTGTTTGAAGGTCCATTGACCACAATGTTACTAAACAACAAAAAAGGATCATTAGTGGAATTTAAATATCTGGTCATGGTACCATTTCAAACATTTGCTTAACGTTTGATTAAAATCTGAGCCAAATGTTTTAACTTGAAACAGAGACAGACAAATGCCGGTGAAAACATAACTTTTTTGGCAGAGGCAATAATTAGAGACCAAATGTCCAACTGGAAGTGGTGGAACTGCCTGAAGCCTTGCTACAAGCAGCAAGAAAAAAAAAAAAAAGATAGCAGATGATGACTCCCATCTATCAACCTCTGGGTTATAAGCCCAGCTGCAACACTCTGCTCTCTAAGAATGTCAGTTCTTTCACTCGCATTTCAACAATTTTAAAGCAAGCAAAAGTGAAGACTCAACTAGCAACCGCTTGTTCCAGGCAAATAGGTTTGGAAACTGTGAGCCAAGCTGGAAGTGTTTATGTGTGAAAGCCACCAAGTAGCAGAACACTTTTCATAACACACTGACAGTGTCACTCAACAACGAACGTTGTTAATGGTTACAACAACCTGAATAGCAGTGGTAGGATTTGAACCCATGGCCCCTGAGAGACTGGAACCTTAATCTAGCACCTTAGACCACTTGGCCACACTGTTATCACAGCTTCTGTCAAAGATCTCTCAAAAATTTACCAGTGTACAGCTAAGGTCTGCAAGAGCACATATTGCAATAGCTACTTGCAACATAATTACGGTGTCCACTGAAGGAGACTAACTACATCTTTGTCAAAGTGGTTGTGGCAAGGAGGGCATGGACAAATAAGATGAAGAGCACAGGGAGCTTTCACAACTGTCAACATTGTCAATCAAAAGATAATGGTTTTGTTCCATCGACCTCTGGGTTATGGGTCCAGTACGCTTCCTCTTCATCACTCCACTGTTAGTTGTATCTTTCGGCCTTGCATATGCATCAATGTGATTACAAACAAACTTCTTTTCTGTAAACACATTTCGAATTTATGCAGAAAAAGGAAAAAGTGATCTAGAAACTAGGGTTTCTTCCAGGTCATTAGCAAAATTTAATCATCTCTTAATGGTACCATTCCTAACATTCCCTGAAAGTTGGAAGGAAATTAGGGCTGACCTTTTCGAGTTATCTAGCTAACAGATAGACATACAAATGCTGGCCATCACAATACCTCATTGGTGGAGGTAATTAAGACAAATCCTAATCTTTTACTGACCTAAACCATATTTTCTTTTATTAATAACTACGATGTAAGAAGGACGGCAAGATCTGAAAACTCCTGCCTGACTTGAGCTGAGCTCCCCACGCTTTTCTCTCTCTCCTGTTCAAAGAAAGTGGAGCTCACCCAGCAAATCAACTTAAACAAATATGAACCCAGACAGATCAGTTCAAAAAAGACGGTCTTCCCTAAATAACGTAGAAATTAAAATGTCAGCCAGATGAACGAGCGTATTAGTCCACGCAAAGATTTCAAAACGTGTCATCATCAGCCCGGACGTGCTCGTCGCCGTCCCCAGCACGATATCAGTCATTTCCGTTTTACAGCTGGAAACCGTCAAAGGAAAAGCAAACAGCATTATCTTCTGTAATTAAAAAAAAAAAAAAAAGGCCCGACCACAATTACTGAGGCCCATCCGAAGCTGAAATCTGGCGCCGCGTCTATTGCGAACATAATCCGGGCGCACGGCAATTACTGTTCGCCGGAGTACTCGGGAATGCAATTCAGCTGTATATGGACTTAATTTCTAGGAGACAGGGTCGAGACGATTGAGTAAATGAAATTACATCCGACCCACGACGGAACGAACGTCGGCGAAAAGGCAGCGGGAGAGCGACGGAGATAATTAGAAAGATGGAGAAAATGAAGAATAAAGAGGGGATGAGTGATTGAACACGAGGAGTGGGGGGTGAATGCACACAGAGAAGATTGACACCTCGACTACTTCACCTCTTCTGCTTCTCCCTCCTTTGCTTATCCACCTCTCCTCCGTCTGCTTCCTCAGCACAACGTTCGCTCGCCACCTCCGTTTTGACCTCTCTGTTGTTTTATTTTTTTTTTTTGTGATATCGCTCCCATCTCTCCCCCTCCCATCTCTATTCATCCACTCTACCTTCTGATATGGAATCCTTATCTTTTTCTTTTCTCCCTGTCTTCTCTCTCTCTTTCTCTCATGCTTTCTCTCTCTCTCTCTCTTCCCAGTGTCATTGCACCCCCACTGGAGCCTGGCAATAGAAATGACTAATGGGAGATTATTGCTGATATCAAGACAAAAGCGGAACACTGTTAAGCTCCCTCACTGTTACCACACACACACACACACACACACACACACACACACACACACAGAAACCACAGAGGAACACAATTAAAATGCTACACGCCCACACGGTTGTAGAGAGATAAACAGAATTTAAACTCAATGAATGTTTGATTTTTTTTATCAGAAAATCTAGATTGTGGAACAAAACAATGTTTTTTTTTTTTTTTTTATTCATTTATTTTTGAAAACTGAAGCGAAGAAATAACTATATATATAAATATCAAACAAAAGTTCAGAAACTTGTGTTCAGTTTTTTTATAACAATGTTTCTCAGCAAAAAGTTACATGAAGCCTGTATAGTTCCCTTTTTTGTTCTGTTATTTTCTCACTTCAATCACAGGTTAACAGGGCAACACTGTCTAAAGCAAACACACAGAAGAGGGAATCTGATAGTTAGAAGAGGACAAATGTGACAAATATTCACTTGATATGACCAAGTCAGGCTGCTGAAGCCTCATATAGGCTTCAGAGCTACTTTTAAGATGACAGTATGGACACCCGGTGGGTTTTGTTCCTTCATTACTTATCCACATATTCAGTGTGAAGAGGAGGAGTAATTAGAGCGAGGGAACTTCTTCAGGTGTTCGACTTCAATAGGGGGCGACATGGTGGAGCAGGGGTTAGCGCTGTTGCCTCACAGCATGAAGGTCACAGGTTCAAGACCTCCTTGTTCTCCCCATGTATGTGTGGGTTTTCACCGGGTCCTCCGGCTTCCTCCCACAGTCCAAAAACATGCTCAGGCTAATTGGCAACTCTAAACTGTCTGTAGGTGTGAGTGAATGGTATGTGTGCCCCACGATTGCATCAATTGTAAGTGGTTGTATTTGAATTAATATCTATAGACTTTAATGTTAGTCAACTGTTGTATTTGAATTGACATCTATAGATATCAATGGAACAGTTGTGCTTGACCTTTTTTATTTAACTAAACATTGTTTTGCAGAAAGACAGCTAACTCATTGGCTACCATTAACATTGATCAATGTCAATTCAAAACCTCCAAGTTGATTCTCATTGATGTCTATAGATGTCAATTATGCTTTTTGGGGCAGGTTGGGGAACGCTCTGGTGAACCTTGTGTATAAATAGCAGGCTTTTAAAATGATAATGTACTGATGAACGGACCCTGTAGATGATCATATGTTATACTTTCTAGAAAAACAATAAGAAGGAGAGAACTTGGCGCAGGTGAGTCGTCGCAACTAACTGTAAATAAGTCAAGGCAGCTCATGCTTCAACAGAGTATGTCACAGTATTATTTTGCCATCTCATTTTTGTTGTTTTCTAGAATAAAAAAAACACGGTTCAGATGTTTGAGGTGTCACTAAAGCAAAAAGAGAGATTAGATGGTTTTAGTAAAAACAACTTTTATTCTACCTTTGTTACAACTATTGTCTGTATGTAAGGTGTTAACTTTTGCATTTGGAGGTGGTGGCTAGATAAAATAGAAGCATAAGCAACAGGTGAACACAGTTCAAGAACACTCAACCAGATTGAGGTTAAAGATCTCTTTTTTCAAGGGAAATTTGGTTGAGAGGGCAGCAGCGAAGTTATATTAAAAGAAAATATTGAATGACACATAAAACATACAAATTTACAGCATTAAAACTTGCTCACAATAAAGCACATACAGACATGGTAGACTACAATTCCTTTATCTTTAAACTTACTCCATATAAGAAGGGCTTTAAGTCAAAGTTCTGATTTATTCCAAATTTAATCCAAGCATTAGGTACATCCATAGAACAGTGATGATGACTTCCATGTTTCTGTCTTAAAAAGAAAAAAAAAGAAGGAAAAAGAAAAACACTTGTACTACACCTTCACCCACCTGGCCTCTAACAACACTGCTCACCCACGCTAACACTTGAAGGAAACCAACATAATAAAGGTTTACCCCACAGAAAACTGAAGGTTGCTCGCTACTGTAATGTTAGCTGTAACAGCACTTGCAGACTTCATTTAATGCCCTTAGAAGGAAAAAAAAAAGTCTTGACTCTCTACATCTTAGGTTCAGATTGTGTGGCATGGCACCATGTGTGACAGACATGCGTTAGTATGTATATGATCTCAGACTGAAACTAATACTTAATTCTAGTGAATCTCCACATTAGACCCTGTAGTTTCACTCCACCTACCGTGAAAGGTTATGTTATATGTCCCATATTCATCATATATATATATATATATATATATATATATATATATATATATATATATATATATATATATATATATATATATATATATATATATATATATATATATATATATATATATATATATATATATATATATATATATGACCTCAGTGGCTGACAAATTTCTAATAACAATCACTAACCTCTTCACTGATATAAAATATACAATTAAATACACTATGAACTGTTTACTAAGATGCCACTGATTTGAATACAGCTGCTGCATGTCTGCCTCATACAGTATGAGGCCAACCCACTGACACACGTCATGTCTATGCATTATATCTTCTCAATATTACCCATGCATGGATCTTAATCCAACTATAGTTATCAAAGTCAATGACTGTCATTTACTAATCAAAAATAAAACTCATACAGTTGTTAGTGACTCAACTGATTATGTCTGAAAACCTTGCAAAAAATGAGCTCAAATGTTATCTGTATGGACCTGAGTAAATTTGAACAGTATTGGCTCCAACCTAGTTGTGATGTCACAAAACACTCTTGCAAAAGTATGCTCCTTATTTATTATTTCTGTGTCGCAACTGAATCTCAAGCATCCAAGTGAAGGAATAGGAAGTTTTATAGTGGTGGGAGAATTAAACATTGGAAAAACTCCAGCAAGTTGTGCTTTTTTTATTTTTTTTTTCCTGGAAACCTGGGACTTGATTATTTTTTTTTTAGCCGCTTTGAAAATGTATTTTATGAACCCAAAATATGTGATTCTTTTAAAAGCAAGTCCACCAGCAAAAGTGTGACACCATAAATCCTTGAAAGATTATTAGGTTTTAGCCTCATAAATATGCCATTATGTGATTAATACTTAATCACAGGCTGGAGTTTTACCATATTATGTGGTGGTTGAGGCCTCGGAGGGTTTGACTACGTTGCACATGGTGGCTTCGTGAAGTTGACCTATCGACAGTCTTGCAGTCTGGGAAATGAGCTAAAAAGAACAACCGCTTGACAGACGAATGAAAGAAGAAAACCTTTTTTTTCTCTCTCTGGATGTTTCTTTTTTATTTATTTATTTTTAAAAGTCTCTCCAGTTTCAAATTCATCTGTCTGTCTCTTTCTCAGTACGCCTCGCTGGCTTTGCTGGCTTCGTCAGTCTCCTGCGGCTCTCTTAATAAATACCCTCGCTCCAAACTTAACCTCTCTTTCTCTTTCTCTCTATTCTTTCGATCTCACCCTCATGTCTCTTTTTTTTCCTCTCTCCTTCCCTCCCTCCCTCTCGTTCTTGGCTCTTTTAAAGCGCTGCTTTCCCTCGGGGGCCCTTCTCCGTGTCATTACTCCGGTGCCGGATTCAAAATGTCATTAAAGTCATTGCTTTAGTCAGAATTCATTTCAATTAGACCCAGTCACCCTGGGACTCCCAATCCCCCTTTTATTCTCCTCCTTCTTCGTCTTCTTTGTCCTCTTCTCCTTCCTCCTCTTTATCTCCAGCCGGAGCAGGAGGAGGAAGGTGACTTTGATGGCGTCAGGTTGACCCTCCATTCAAATATATCAGTCAGTTTATATGCCAACATGTTTGGTCCCTTGTTGTTCCAAATAAGCTACATGAGCAACCTGATTCTAAAACAGGGGTCATCAACCCTGGTCATGGAGAGATACATTGGTTTAGTAATATCCCAACTCCGACACACCTAGTAGCTGAAGCTTGTCAAGGGTTTGTTACAATTTGGAATTTTATTGGAACCACTGACTTTGTTATATCGACACACCTCAGATCAGCAATAAAAGTCAAAAAGTCAAAAAACTAAATTTAAAAGAAAGTGGAAATAGGTCATATATGGAAATAGGTCATATATGTGTAAATACAACACTTGGTGATAATAAGTCACCGTTGTGTTTTCAGGTTGTTCTACTGTGTTAAATTCAACAAAAAAAAAACGTGGCTTTGTTTTACACTGAAAAAATACACTGCTAAATCTTGTATTTAGTACAATTAGTCCTATTCCATTGGCATAGTTTTGCTTATTTCAAGTTTTGTCTCAGTTTTACTCAATTTTATCTTGTTTTTTCATTAATGTAATTACTCAAAAAAATAAGAGAAACTGTCAAAATATTAGATAAAGAGACAAAAACATGAGCTGAAACCTCTAAAATATCAGATAAAAATACATTTTTACATATGGTTCTTTAATGTATTTGCATTGTTCTAAGGTTTTGTCCCTAATGGCATTTTTCCCCTCTTACATTCATTTTGCTTTTATGTTAACCATTAATTTGGCACTTTTATGTGAGTAAAAAGCTTGAGTTGATATCATATTTCTACTAAGTGTTTTTAAACCATAATATCTATACTATCTATACTTCTACCTGAGTAATGAATGTGAACACTTTTGACACGTCTGTAATGAGATGAGCTGCTAATGAAACATGTGTTCAGATGACACCAGCTTGATAAAATAAATATTTATTCCATGTCACCATGCAAATTCTCAATTGTTCAGTTGTACTGGTGCCCACCAGATTGTGCATTGAACCAGTGATGAATTAATTTAACGTCATAGCCTTTCAGAGTGATCTGCCAACAATAGATACGTCCAACACAAATAGCTCCCAATACACAATACTTGTAAGAGCTTGTGTTGGCGGAAAATTACATTCATGAAGAGGATGGAAAAGAATATCGTAAACATAATAAACACAGTGTAGTTACAGAAATAGCTGCTTCAGACCTTGACATATTACAATTTAGAAATACAATCAAAGTGATGTAACATCTGAGAGTTAATACAACACAAGAAAGAACTAGTCTAATTGAACAGAGAACAGCAACTACCAACTGTTTTTATACACTAGATTATTGTTTTACATCGCCATCCTATGTGCTTTACACCCAATGCCCATAAACTAAATGCCCTAAACTATTGGTTGTTGAAATGGTTAATCAATTAGTTGTTTGATAAATAAAATGGTGTAAAATGTTGAAAACTGCTTCCCAAAGCTAAAGATGCAAACACATTTTTTTGTCCAGACCAACAGTCCACAACCCAAATATCGTCATTTTACTCCTTTTATCAAGTTGTTTTGTTTTTCCTGACGTAATTTTGGTCAGGGTTTAGGAAAACTAAATAAATAAGATAATTCTGCTCAATATCAGATTTATTGCACAGAAAAGAAGACATTTTCACCTGATAAGACTTTATATTTGTCAGTGTTGCGTGCGGCCAGGATTCTCTCTCATTGGCTGTGCCTAACCTCTTCTCTTCTCGCTCAGGCTGACACACCTGCTGTAGATGACATCATTATTTGCTCCACCTCCTCTATAAAAGCCAGCATGTGCAGTGTCATGGAGGACAGACACCGAACCAGCAGCAGTGCTAACCATGCTCTTTGTTAGCCTTTTGTTTCATTTGTTTGTTACTTTATTTTGACCTGGAGATGGCCAGCAGTTCCAGTTTTCGTGTTTAGTTTTGGGGTGTTCTTTTAGGGGAGGACCAGCTTCGACGTCCCTATAGGGGGTGGCCTGGGCCTCCCCTCATTTTCTTGCTTTTGGCTGGTCTCTCCAGATCCTCTTGGTTTTTGTTGAGTCTCTGGGTTGGTAAGAAAAGATATAATTTAACACTTTATTGTTTTTGAATATCGACATTATAATTTAACATTCTATTTTTCATTTCACCTTTACCTATTGGGGGGAAGGAAAAAATAATAAAATCATTAACACTTGTACTCTGATGTCCCTCCTTTATGTTGTGGTTTCCTCTTTTGAGCCATTATTCCTTTTTTTTTCATACAATGTTTGGAGACCGCAACAGTCAGTGTAAGCTGAATTGATAAATTAATGAGAAGAAGAAAATGAAAAATGATGATAATAATAATAAAACAGTAAAAGGACAATACAGAGGTGTATTTAAACACTATGTTCAGTAGGGTGGAAAATACCCACAAATAATAGCTCACAGTGTGCACTTCATTTTAATCATCTTAATAATTGTGTCATATTTTACACTTTTTAATTTGAAGTTATTATATCTTTAATAAAATATATATGTTGTTTTAAATACAAAAAAAAAATAACTTACATCTCCTCTGTGACTCTCTGGACTTCTACAAAGAACATGGGCTTCATATATTGAATACTGCAGGATTCATACATTCAATCATACACACAATCAAACCGTATCAAACCGGGCTTACGCCATTTCCTGTTTAATACATCCTTGCTACATCCTAGTGAATATGAAATAAGAGCACATGCTAGAGAACCCACTTCTCCTCCTAATGACAATTCACTCTATCTATCTATCCATCCATCTATCCATCCATCCATCCATCCATCCATCCATCCATCCATGTCTGTGACCTCTTGCCACATTTACTTGATTTTGGTCAATTATGTTATTTACCACTGAATAACCTTTTTTTGTATCATCCATGAAATGTCAGAAAATAGAAAAAAAAAATGTGTTAATAGGCTCATTTCCATCTGCCTTTTCTTATTCCATTTTTTAATAGATTTATACATTATTATTATATATTATTATTATTATTATTATTATTATTATTATTATTATATACATTATGTATAAATACATTTTAAAAAGGGTGGAAATTTGTATTTGTTACAATCAGAGGTGGTGGAATTGTTGGAATATTGATAAAAGCAAAATGTGGCTTTTTGCAGTGGAAGTGGTTTTGTGAAGTCTTTTACGCAGTGATGCTCCCAAACACATGGAGAATGGTCCTCCATCCAGCAAAATCCCATTTTTTCTGGAGGGAAACCTTGTACCTTTAACCTTGCACTTGTAATATTAAAATCTTTTCCTTTTTCTCTTCAGCATGGTAAACACTGGCAAAATTGTAGCTAATGGTCTCCCCAGTGCCGACGGGTTCACCAGTAAATTATCCATGATCAGCTTTTGGGTGTCAGCTGAGTGTCAACTGTTGCCATGGATACATGCTCTCTTATGACGTAATCTCACAATAAACTCTCCGTCTCCCAATAACTGCAAAACAATAATGAATGTAAACGGGCTTCAATTTGCAATTTCTTTTTGTGCATTTCACAAAATCTGCTCTAAAATTCCAATACATTTGGATGGAAACCCAGTCACTGCTCCTGATAGTACAATACTAGAATTATCTTCAACACCCAAAACCATGTTGGAGTCCAACACCCAAAGATATTCAGTTAATAATCATGTTCCACAAGGAAAAGCTATAAATATTCGCATTTGAGATGCACATTTTTACATTT
This sequence comes from Lepturacanthus savala, assembly GCA_030544235.1. Lineage (NCBI taxonomy): Eukaryota > Metazoa > Chordata > Actinopteri > Scombriformes > Trichiuridae > Lepturacanthus > Lepturacanthus savala. The sequence continues at coordinate 20,576,778 of CM060464.1, read as the reverse complement.
ATCATTCGGTTATTAAAGAGCTTGCTTTTCAGTCAATGGAATAACTGACAAGTCAGGCAACTTTGTTCTCAACTTTTCTCAAGTGGCTTGAGGAGATTAAACACAGAAATCTGTTAAAATTGAGCAAGAATTTGAAGAAAGCTTGAGAAAAAGGTTGTGTTGGGGGATTGCAAGTCAACCACCTCTTCAGTTAATCCTGTCTGCAACATCAAAATACACTGAAAGAAGACCAGGGTATGAACAAAGATATATTCACACAGGATTGCCTGAAAACTCCTTCACGCACCACTACACATCTTATCATATCAACGTACTGCACCAGGAGCTGTGCAGTCAAGATTGTTTTCCACAGACAAACACAATACATACACATTATATAGATGGAAATGCTTTACTTTTGCAACAATGGGAGTGAAGTAACAATTATTGATTGATGGTGCAATATAATAACTCTTGAGAATGCCGTATATAATTCAAATAAGTTATTAGTAATATACAAGTTAACAATCTTTTTTGGTAACCTTTGCTGTTTTGTGTTCTCTCGTGTTCTTTGTGTTTTTTTTTGTTTTGCTGCTGAAATAAACTCTCTTCCTGCTTGCAAGAATCTGTCTGCATTGTTTGGTCCGACCCCTAACTCTGAGCCTGAACAAACTGCTTCAGTAGATTTTGACAAGAACCTAATGTGCTCTCAGTAACATTGCATCTCCAAGGACTCACAGTCTTCGTGTGTGAAATGCTGTGTATTCCTTCATCTCTGCAGCCTTCAGCAACTGGCCTTCATATATAAAACAAAAAAAAAAGGCAAGGGGGTAAACTTAATTTTTTAATCAAAATGTTAACAGCAAAATTACTTGGCAGAGAAGGAACCATACGCTGTTTAGGCTTGTTTTCATTTGCGCAAATTATTTTCCATGTTTTACATAGACCTTAGTCCAGAGTTGGAAAAGCCCAGTTTCAAAGTTGGGGTTGCTGATACAATGGGCCAAATGAGGGTGCTGGACTGTTAAGGGTAAGACATAGACATGTATATACATACAAGAAGATAAATACAGTTATAGTGTGAAAAAGGCTACAACTTATTTTGAAAGTGCAGATTTCAATCTACGTATTTGTTTTAAATTATGTTAATAGGCCAAATAAAACTTGACTTATGATAAATCTCTTAAGTCATAGTTTTTCTTGTATAGTGTCACAACCTGGACACTTTTTTATTTTTTTTTTTCAGACTGTTTTTTTTTATTTACTGTGTAAATAAAAATAAAAAAAATTGCACAAATAGGATACATACATATATATGTGAAAATATTAAATAATTCATCTTTTTTGGGGTATACATTCTCCTGGAAACACCACTAAGAATCCACTTATAAATGAAATCATATGAATATGCACATTTATATTAACATTTTGACATGACTCATAATGTTAGTGGATCGCCTGAATCTGTTTCTCACCAACATCTGCAACTGGATGAAGCATCAGTCAGATGCCAGTGAGGGTGACGTGTTGTCACAATTACAGAAACACATGTTTTCAGCCGCAGTCTTACCACTGGCCTATACTGAACTCCGAAAATTCAAATTACATGGATATCATTGTAATGGTCAACCCATTTAGGCTAGTAAAAAGAAACACTCTTACATTGCACCAGATTTTCAGTCTTCTTGATTTCAGTCTTTTAACCTCTCAAATTTCTGAAATTGTAAAAAAAATGGGGGTGATTGTGACACAATGGGAGATGTAATTGCACTTCAAATAATCCTTGGTGCCTTTCACCCACAATCATGAGATGAGGGCTGAGTGTTAAAGTGAGATGCCGTTTGCCATTTATCAGCCGCAGCTGCCACTTGAAAATGTTCTTGTTTGATGAGCTGTGATTTACAAGACAATCAGTCTATCCCGTTTCCCCCCTATTGTCTCTGGCATTAAAAGAACAATGTTCAAAAGTGTGTGTGTGTATGTGTATATGTGTGTGTTTGTGTGTGCACGCACACACATATTCTGTTCCTGTGCATTCCTGTGCATTTATTTCCCTGCAGTTAAACCTTCTATGGTATGGTGCCAGTTGGTTAAAGAAAAAGAAAAAAAAAAGTTTTTTGTCATCTTCTATACCCACTTATTCATCATTAGGGTCGCAGGGGTCTGCTGGAGCCTATCCCAGCGCATTACGGCGAGAGGCAGGGATACACCCCAGATGGTCGCCAGCCTATCTTGGGGCACACACACCATTCACTCACACATTCACACCTACGGGCAATTTAGAGTCACCAATTAACCTCAGCATGTTTTTGGACTGTGGGAGGAAGCCGGAGTACCCGGTGAAAACCCACACAGACATGAGCAGAACATGCAAACTCCACACAGAAAGGTCCCAGACCCAGGACCAGGAGGTCTTAAACCTGTGACCTTATTGCTGTGAGGCAACAGCGCTAACCCCTGCGCCACCGTGTCGCCCCAAGTTTTTTTGTACTTTTTTTTTCAAAACAGAAAAAGCAAACATAATCATCACAATAAAAAAAAAAAAAAAAAACAATTTAAATAGTTTTTAGTGCCATATGGCAACACCCTACCAGAGTGAAAAATAATGTGAAAATATTTTAAATTGTAATAACATTGTAATAACAGAGTACCGTATTTTCCGGACTATAAGTCGCTCTGGAGTACAAGTCGCACCAGCCATAAAATGCATAATAAAGAAGGAAAAAACATATATAAGTCGCACTGGAGTATAAGTCACATTTTGGGGGGAAATTTATTTGATAAAATCCAACACCAAGAACGGACGTGTCATTTAAAATTTAAATACCAAACAATTTAAAATAAAAATAGAATAGAGGCAAAAGGCTGAACGGTATGTTTACGTTACATAACACAACTGAGAACGTGCCTGGTATGTTAATATAACATATTAAGAGTTATTCCGTTAACTATAGCATCAATAACATGCTAAGAAGTTTACCAAAACCATCCGTGTCACTCCAAATACCCGGTAACTAAAATCCAATGAAATCTTCATTCTCGATTTCACTTTTCATCAATTCCTCTAACTCCAGAGGTAGAAGACGCAGCGCTTCCTCTTCTACGTCGATGACGTCAGACGTCATATTTTACTACTTGCATTTACTACTACTGCCGATGTTGAAATTATCAAAACAAGCCTAGAGCGCCCTCTTTCAGTTTAGTGTGAAAATAACATGTGAAATGATATACCGGTAATAATGTGTTAATAATATTACACATAAGTCGCTCCGGAGTCACACCCCCGGCAAAAACTATGAAAAAAACGAGACTTATAGTCCGGAAAATACAGTAATAACATTTAAAAATATTAAATTAAAAAGTAATTGTGTCAAATATAATTAAATGCAATGTGGGAAGGACTCAAAAAGTGTATTATTATATTGTGAACACCAAATGTAAAAGCTGATAATTTTTCTAAAACTAACTTCCAAGTGTACTTTTCAATTTCATGGAAAACATAATTATATTATTTTACATGGATTTCAGCCTGGGATCCATTAAGTTGTATATGTTTTTGGACAATATAGGATTGTAACTAAACACACAATGGTAAAAACATGCCAGGCCAACAATTCCATGATGGTGCTGACAAATGGCAACATACACATTTTAGCCATTTTCCATTATTAAGCAATCAAATCCAGTGCATTAAATTAAATCCTTTTATCCCCCAGGTAAAAAATGTCATAAAAAATACTTTTTGGTTAACATTTGAGGAGAAAAATGTCAAGGTTCCTCCCTGAGAAAGGTCTGTCAAAAACGCCCTTTAATATGGAGTCTAGAATCCATATGACACTGCTTAACAACTTAAACACTGCTATTGGTTCTCTTATGGCCCCACTTCTTTTGAATACATCACATTATAACTGGTGATGTACTGCATGTGTAGTAGTAGCATAAAATAGGTTTGTGCCATATGAGGATTAAATGCGTTGTAACTCGTGGCTTGTCCCTGTTTCCAGAATAGAGAAATCCAATAAAAGTGACAGGTCACACAAAGACGACATCAGGCCTCGCTATTAATAAGGAGTCTGTCTTTTATGGGGCGAGGAGAGAATACAGGGAAATGCCCTCTATTCTATTCAAATAGTAATTGCTTACAGTTAATCATTGGTGCCTGCGTGTCATGAGACTGGGCGAATTTAGCTTCGGGGGGAAATTAGTGTGTGATTGTGCAACAGTGGTCGCCGCAAAAGTCACGCGTCAAATTAAAGATAAGAGAAAGCAGTGCAGGGACTTAATTGCGCTGGATTCATTAGATTTCATAGTTTGACACAGAAACCAAAACCCAATTGGGAAAACAATTTCAAGTGGCTTTGGATTAAAGGGGAATACTACTTAATTTCTGAATTCCCAAATCACAAGCAGCCCGACCCCCCTCCTCAAAACTCCTGCTCTTTAATTGATATCCGAACACGATCTCCCGGGTGAAATATATTCGTCGCTGCAAGATGTTTCCTTTGAGGGGGGGGGATTGAGAAAAAAAAAAAGTGATTGTAATGCCGAGGTCATGAAGTCAGGCGCCAAAGAGAAGAAGGAGAAAATAAGCCGAGGGCGAGGTGGCGGCCCACTGAGGGGTGAATGTAATGTATTCAATTCCGCGGTTTAACAGGGGGAAGATGAGAAGAACAGCAGAGGGAATGAGGATGTGAGAATTGGGGATAAGTCTCGTTATTTTCAAGCACAGCTCCTGCATCCATCAGGTCTAACGAGCCCCTGCAAAAAATCTCATCCCGGCGGAGCTATGAGAGATCTATACCATCACACAGCTCCAAATGCTTCATATGCTGCTTTTTAATTTTAATGCGACTGTCATAAAGTTTCACCCTGACTTTAGAAATGATTTTAGACATGATGACATGTAGCAGTCTGCTTTTCTTAATCTGTGATTATGCTGTAATCTTTGATGACAGGCTTGTAACTAATAACTTAACTGTCAGTTACTTAAACAATTAATCAATTAGTTGTTTGGTTCACAAATGGTGAAAAAATGTCATTTATTGTTTCCCAAAGGTGAAGAACCAACCTAAAATGTCTTTTTTATTTCCAGACCAACAGCCCACAACTCAAAGATCATCAGTTTATTATTAGAGAAGACTAAAGAAAACTAAAGTAAATAATCAGATTTGAGAAGCTGTAACCAGAGAATTTGAACATTTTCTTTCCTAAAAATGACTTCAAATCCATTAATCATTTATCAAAATAGTTGGTGATTAATATATTTGGCAACCAAATCCTCAATTTGACTAAATTTTGGACTTTTGTACCAAATGCAAGATATTTTCACTTGTTTAAGATTTCACTTTTTACAGTGTATTTGCATGGGTTCACGTTTAGTTTTTTTTTTTTTTATGTTTTATTTTTGCGGTGCAGTGAGTAGCACTGTTGCCTCACAGCAAGAAGGTTGCAGGTTCAAGGCCTTGAGCTGGGACCTTTCTGTGTGGAGTTTGCATGTTCTCCTTGTGTCTGTGTGAGTTTTCTCCAGGCTCTCTGGTTTCCTCCCACAGTCCAAAGACATGCTGAGGTTAATTGGAAACTCTAAATCACCCGTAGGTGTGAGTGTTTGAGTGAATAGTGTGTGCCCCATGATAGACTGGCAACCTGTCTACTTTTTATCTGGATGTTATCTTTCTACACGGTGTCAGTGGGTAGTACAGTTGCCTTGCAGCAAGACGGTCGCAGGTTCAAGACCTGGGTCTGGGACCTTTCTGTGTTGAGTTTACATGTTCTCTCTGTGTCTGTGAGGGTTTTTTCCGGCTTCCTCCCACAGTCCAAAAAACAGGCTGAGGTTAATTGGAGACTCTAAATTGCCCATAGGTGTGATTGTGTTAGTGAATGGTAACGTGCTGGGATTGGCTCCAGCAGACCCTAATGAGGAATAAATGGGTTTAGAAAATGACTGACTGACTCTTGTCTTTCTTTCTCCAGCACTTGTCATGTGAAGTAGAACACATGTTGCTTGAAACGTTAATGATGGCTCAACGGCCAGTAGCAAACAGGTTGTAAAAATGGCACACAAGATCAACCGTGACGTGCCGCTTGACTGTTTGTCTGATGGATCTGCAGTGTCACATGACCACTCCTGTCTCACTTCATCTAGCTGCTCTGCACCTCCTTGATTCCTCTCCAGCTGCTTCTCATTGCTCTGGACTGCTTAAGGCAGATAGCCTTCGTCACTTTGCCGAACTCACTCACTGTTCTTACCTGGCGCTCAGATATTCTCACCGCCGCTGTTAGCCCTGTCAGTCTTTGTCCTGCCGTCATCATCGCCAGTCTGCCACCACTTTCAGCTCTCTGGTTTTGATCTATGCCTGTCCCACTGCTCCCATGAATCGTTATCTATTGATTAGTAAAGTGATCTGGTCATATTAATGAACCTAATGGAATAATTAGATCAGACACAACACAAAGTAGAATTAAAGAATATCTCCAAGAATTAAGCAATGCTGCACAAAATAAGTAAAAATCTTATTTTTGGTGTAATTAGTTCAATATTGAGTGGGGTTATCTTAAAATATTATATTCCATTGTCAGAGAATTTTCCCTAGTTCGGGTTTTTCAAAGAATGAGATGAGCAGAGCAGAAATAAGATAATTGTGATGAAAAGACAGAATTATGAGATAAAAATTCCATAACATGAAATTATATTCCATTTTCAGATAATTTTACTGTTATCAAGTTTGTTTGTTTGTTTGTGTTTTTGGCCAAGTTAATCTTGTTTTCATAAAATAAGATACAATTTTTGTCTAAATGTCTTTTTGTCTCATGTTATTGACATCTGTCATCTTCTCTTCACCGGGGTCTGCTGGAGCCAATCCCAGCGCATTATGGCGAGAGGCAGGGATACGCCCCAGATGGTTCGTCAGCCTATCGTGGGGCACACACACCATTCGCTCACACATTCACACCTACAGAAAATTTAGAGTCTCCAATTAACCTCAGCATGTTTTTGGACTGTGGGAGGAAGCCGGAGTACCCGGTGAAAACCCACGCAGACATGGGGAGAACATGCAAACTCCACACAGAAAGGTCCCAGATGAAGTCTTGAACCTGCGACCTTCTTGCTGTGAGGCAGCAGTGCTACCCACGGTGATACTGTGTAGAAAGATAACATCCAATTCTAACTTTTTTATCTCAAATTCTTGAAAAACTTGAAATAAATAAAATGATCTGCCAATGGAATAAGATAAATGAAGATCATTATACTCAATATTGGAGTACATGTACAAAATACAAGACACTGATAAGATTTAATTTTTTGCAGTTCACTGCCCATCTTAAACTTCAGAAACGTCAAACGTAAACGTCAGATACTGAATAGAAGTATTTTGAAATAACTTATTCTATAGCAGATACATTTTTCATTTCTTGATTTTGGTCAATTTTGGTCAATATTGTTTCCTTAAAAATCCATACTAACACTTTGACTAACACATTTTACTTATATTTTACTTACTTTTTTCTCTTTTTAGCTTATTGTCTTTTATCTAATATTATAGACCTTTTTATCTCACGATTCAGCTTTTTTAATCTTGCTTATATCAGTTTTTTTCTTGAAATTGTTAATTTTCATATTTTCCTTTTTTATTGTTGTTATTTGACTTTGTATCTCATAATACTGACTTTTCAATTTCAAGGTCTTTTAAAACTTAAAATAAGTCTAAAATATCTGCTAATTGAATACAACATACCACGATAATTCTACTAAATATTGGGCTAAACATACCAAATACAGTGTTAAATAAATGTAACCATGTTTTAAAGACAATCCCATGTTAATGGACTCAGTGTTGGTCAGTGTTTGGAAATATATTCACAGACACGTGTCCATGGTCCATGAATCTCAAAGTGGACTTTGATTATACCTCTTGAGGAATGAAAACCCTTTCAGCACCTAGAAAGTATTAGAGTCCTTGTTCTAAATGAATGACTGTTGCTGCTGATGGAAACATTTAGCGGCACTCAGGCTCCCTGCAGCTCAGGAGGATGTAAATGGCCGCCCGCTGAATGGAAGCTAGTGGAAAGGCTCTTCAGAGAAGTGCAGCTGCAAGCGTGCACACGCTGCCATATGCACGGAACGTACTGTACACACTCTGTCTGCTTTTCTAGCAACTGCCACACGCCATCTGTCTCTCACTCTCTCATGTATGCACACACATAGCGGTGGATGTTTTTCCCACTTATACACACACATACACATACACTGAACAGAAATATAAACACTTGAAATGGAAACAGTTGAAATGAGGCTGAAGAATGTTTCTGTGCACAAAAAGGCTTATTTTTCTCATTTGTGTTCACAAATTTGTTGCAATACTTGTTCAATTATCCTTATTCCATTATAATTCACCTCCCTGACAGGCAGATGGCCGCATTTCAAGATGCTGATTAAAACAGCATGATTATTGCATGGGTGTTTTGCCTAAAAAGGCCACTATGAAGTCTGCAGTTGTTAGTCAGAAAAAAAATACATATATTAGGCAATAAACTATGGATTTCCCTTTTTTCAATTCAATTCAAAATATATTCATTTAAAAGACGGACAGGGCATATTAATGAAAATTACACATGTAAAACGTGCCTGATAATAGGAGGAAGGAAGGAAGGAAGGAAGGGTGGAGGAAAGAAGGGGGGAAATAAGTGAAAAAGGGGAAAGGGAAAAGGGTGGAGGGAGGAAAGTATGATCAATTTCACCCTGGAGGAAGGTTTAAAATAAATAAATCTACAAATGTACCAAATTCATAAAACATCAGAAAATTCTAGTACACTGGGATACACACACACACACACACATTCTTTCAGTGGTGAATGTGCCAAACGATGTAAGATTTATATATGAAGTGGATAGATTTAATTTTTTTAATATTTTGGCTACAAGATTATGGCTTTTTTGGTGGGGGCAGAAAACCAGTCAACATCTGATGTGACCACCATCTGCCTCTTGCCATGCGACACATTGCCTTTGCATAGAATTGATCAGATTATTGATTGTTGCCTCTGTTGATCCACTCCTTTTTAATGGATATTATCAGGAAATGGAACATGATGTTGTACACGTTGATCCAGAGAATTCCAAACATGCTCAGTGGGTGACATGTCTCAGTCTGCAGGCCATGCATGAATTGGTATGTATCCAGCTTCCAGGAATCATGTACAGATCCTTACAATATGCATTATCATGCTGCAACTTGGTGGATCTCATCACAGTATCTCTAAGAATTAAAATTGGCACCGAAAATATGCAATTTGCACTTGGTTGTATGTAGTCTACCTGCCTAAACCCCACCACCAACATGGGGCATTTTGATGACAATGTCGACCTGGCCACACAACGTCATACATGCCAGATTTAACCTTTGAAGCAAACACTTCTCCAATGTGCCAGGTCATGAAAGGTGACTTTCGATTACTTAAGTTGGTTTTCAAAACAACACCGACCTGCAGTCAGGTCAACATCCTGGCGAGGATGATGAGCACGCAGATGAGGTTCCTTGAGATGGTTTCTGACAGTTTGTGGATGTATCCAGATGCTGGATGTGGAGGTCCTGTTTGACTTGGTTACATATGGTCTGCAGTTGTGAGGCCAGTTGGATATACCTGCCATCTTGGAAACGGTGTTGGAGACAGCTTAGGGTAGGGAAATGAACTTTTAATTCATGGGCAACATTATGACCAGCCCAGAACATCAGGCTGTTTAATCAGCATGTTGATGTGCCACATCTGTCAGTCGGATTGGATTATCTTGGCAAATGAGAATCACTAACATATTCATCAACTTGTGAAAAATGAGAGCAAAACAAATTTAAAAAATATTTGTTGCTTTGACACTGCAAAAAACTGTGTGCAAATATCTTGGTTTTGGTATAATTAGTTCAATATTGAGTAGATATTTTTTTCTTGATTTTGGTCAATTTAATTTTGTTTTCTTAAAATGAGATAACGGTATTTACATTTTTATTTTAATGCTGTCTATTTTATCTCATATTATGGAGTTTTTTTTAAATCTCATAATACTTTTTTTTTCTTATCTTAAAATCTTAAAATTTGAAATGGGTAAAAATAACAGCCAATGGAGGATGATAATTCAAGATGATTTTACTCAATTTTGGACTAATTGTAATAAATATGAGATATTGCCCCTGATAATTTAAATTTGCTGTGTATGTTCTTGTACAGTGCACTGTCAGTCAGTCATTTTCTATACCTGCTTATTCCTCATTAGGATCACAGGGGTCTGCTGGAGCCTATCCCAGCGCGGTACAGCGAGAGGCAGGGATACACCCCAGATGGTCGCCAGGCAATCATGGGGCACACACACCATTCACAATTTAGAGTTGCCAATTAACCTGAGTATGTTTTTGGACTGTGGGAGGAAGCCGGAGTACCTGGTGAAAACCCACGCAGACACAGGGAGAACATTGCAAACTCCACACAGAAAGGTCCCAGACCCAGGACCAAGGAGGTCTTGAATCTGTGACCTTCTTGCTGGGAGGCAATAGTGCTAACCCCTGCGCCACTGTGTCGCCCGACAGTGCACCGTAATAAATGGAATCTTATCTACTATCTTGTACTTTTTATTAGTACGATATACAGATAATTATTTCAAGATTTTCAATGTATCTGAGAAAAGTCTATAATGATAGTTAAAAAGACAACATTAGGATAAAAAGGCAAACAAATTAATATTGTTTCACTAAAACAATACTAAATTGACCAAAATGAAGAAGAGGAAAAAAAATTCAAAATAAGCTAAATTATCTGCCAATGGATAAAGATAATTTAAAATAATAACACTCAATATTAGATTAATTGTATCAAAAAACATCATTTTTTGCAGTGTGTAGATCCTCTTTCTCACTTCCATACCACATATACATACATACACAGACACACTCACGCACACACCAGACACATACACAGGCAGGCTGAACACCGGTGTTTTTAGTTAATTGAAGTGTTGAGTGAGTGTGCGTTTCAGCTGCTTGCATCATTTGTCTTCCTGTCAGCTTCTACAAGGGACCTGATCCCCGATCCCTACATATTCATGAACGGCATAAAATACATTATGTGTGTGTGTGTGTGTGAGAGTGTTTGTGTGTGTGTGCGTGTGTGTGTGTGAGAAAAGAGCCAGACAGAGCAATGATATGTTCATTATAATACAATACATCATACATGATCAAAATACATGATCATGTATGAGAAGGGTTGAAGGAAAAAAAAAAGAAAAGCCTGCAGCAGCCAGTCTGCTACAGCAGCACACAGCACTTTATTATTTAATTCTGACTCAGTCCCCGCCATCAAATACTTGGCTCCTTTTTAATGGAGCTTCCGATGTAGTTCATGGAAATTGTGTTTGTAATGCCATGCAACCCAAAGACAAATAAGTATTTTCTATTCCGCTATAGTGATTCAACCGATGGGAGAGTGGTGCCAATAATCTTGGATGATTTATTGCTGCAGTTTTCAGTATCCAACTGTTATGAATGAGGTGAATTTATACGCGCTCAATGGTAGCTGTGTAGAGCTTGGTTTTTACTTTGAGGTTTTTTTTCCTACTTTCTGGGGAAAAAAAGAAAAAAAAAAGTGTCTTTGCTGGTCTTTTTTAGATAATGTGGTCTGTATTGATGTTCCATTTGAGTGTGGTACTGATGTGGGCGCCAAGAAACTTGAAGGTGATGGTTATGGGTTCTCTAGAGAAAGTGTATAGTTTTTTTTTTGTGTGTGTATACTTTTTCTTTTGGCGAGGGAGCTTCACCTGTAATCTTGTGTTCTTGTGTATTTGAAGTGTTTAAGCGTGGGGGGTTATGATCAAGATACCAAGTGACGGCTTGGGCTACCTGCTCCCTCTATCGATCATGTTACGATATACATTGCAGCGTGTTGTGATATACAGTCGTCCTCAAAATTATTCATACCCTTGCTGATTCTTGTGATTTTTTCATTTAGTGATTAAATAAATGCTTGTTTTCAAATTGTGTTTTAGCTTCATGTGACCAACAATTGAAAGAATGACAACAATATAAAATAATTTTAAAAAATCATTTCTGGGGTATTTTATTAACGGAGTCCAAAAAAATGCCATGTTCAAAATTATTCATACCCTAGTCCATCGTCTTTATTTAATAGTCAATGGCATAGCCTTTATTCTTTATGACTGCTTCCAGACGATTCTTGTACGTGTCCACAAACTTCTTGCACGTCTCCTGTGGGATGTTGGCCCACTCTTCCTTGGCCAATGCCTCAAGCTGGGTCAGGTTGGTTGGTTTCCTCGCCATCACTCTGGTCTTCAAGTGATGCCACAGATTCTCAATTGGATTGAGGTCAGGACTTTGACTTGGCCATTCCAGGACACTGATGTCATTGTCCTTGAACCATCTCTTGACTACCTTGGCGGTGTGTTTAGGATCATTGTCTTGCTGGTACATCCAGTTTTGGCCAAGCTTGAGTGTTTCAGCAGATTCCTTGACATTTTCATCAAGTATCCTGATATAATCCTCCTTCTTCATGATACCTTGGACCTTGACGAGATTGCCTGTGCCACTGGAAGAGAAACATCCCCACAGCATTATGCTTCCACCACCATACTTGACAGTGGGCACAGTGTTCTTTGGTCTATAGGCTTCTCCTTTCTTCCTCCAGACATACTGGGTATCCATATGGCCAAATAACTCCAGTTTTGTCTCATCAGACCACAGGATTGTTGACCAAAAGCTGGGTTCTTGCTTCAGATGACCTCTACAAAAGGCCAGGCGAGCTACCAGATGTTTTTTCCTGAGCAGCGGCGTCTTCCGAGGTTTACGTCCATGGAGACCTCCTCTGTGCAAAACTCGCTCAATGGTGGACCGTGACACCTTTGTCCCTGTCTGCTCAAGGGTTTGAATTAGGGCCTTGGTTGTGGTCCGTGGGTTGGTGTTGACCTCTCGGCAGATTCTCCTGGCAAGTTTGGGGGACACCTTACACTTTCGGCCACGCCCACTGAGGTTTTTGACAGTGTTGAACCTCTTGTGCTTGTTGATGATGCTCTGGACGGTTGAGACAGGGACACCATACTGCTTGGAAATGGCCTTGTAACCCTTTCCTTCACTGTGGGCCTGCACAAGACGCTGACGCAGGTCCTCACTGAGCTCCTTCTTCTTTACCATGATGACCAGAGATTAACAATGACCTGAACCCTTTCCCACTATTTATACTCTTCTGGAAAGATGCTATTTTTTTTAACCTTGTTTAACATTTGGTCAACAAAAAAGGTATTCATTCCGATGAGACATCATGAAATAACTTTGGGACAAAGATGAACACATTTGGGACATTTTTGTTGAGATATTGCCAGGGGTATGAATAATTTTGAACATGGCATTTTTTGGTAATCCGACAATAAAATGCCCATGAATTTAAGAGTTTCTTGAATTGTGTATTGTTGTCGTTCTTTCACTTGTTGGTCACATATAATTCATAAACAAACTTGACAAAGTTGCATTAGTTTCATCGCAAAAATAAAAAAAACACAAAATTAACAAGGGTATGAATAATTTTGAGGACGACTGTATACGGTATATATTGCAATATATAGAGTATATATACTGTACATTATAATAGAAACATTTTAAAGCATGTTACACAGTACACAAGGAAAGTCAAACTGATTAATTTAATTAAAAAAGGAGCTAACAAGAGATAAATGAGAATTATCACATAACATTAAAACTGGGAAACATTTGTATTTAACCCATTTAAGCCTGTCAGCAAGAACATTTGCTTAGTCTCTCCTTTTCTACTCCAAATAAAAAAATCTAAATATGCATAGTTTTTTTTTTTTTTTTTTTTTTTTTTTTCAATAACATGGTTGTAGACGACTTCCTTAATTCTGACTTCCTCTCAAATTATTTGAAAAATGTGAAATAAATTCAAATATCTGCTATTAAAATTTAGATATATCAAGATAATTCTACTTAATATTGGCCTTTAATTTAGCTTATAAGGAAATGCTAGTTTTCTTAAAACAAGACCAAATGTCCTAAATTAGGAAAAAGATATTAAATAATCTAAATGATCTATCAATGGAATAAGACAATTCTACTCATTTTTGGTCTAGTTGTACCAAATACAAAGCATTTTCACTTGATAAGATTTCCCTTTTTTTTCTTTTTTTTTGCAGTGGATGAGATAAGATATTTACATGTCGCAAAATCCTTCCTGTAGGTAGGAACACCCACTGATAGTTGAGCTACAGGGAGTGTTCCAGGCATGATCAGGCATAAAGACAGTGCAAAAATATCTTGAAGGCAGGTTAATGCTCTTTAGACCACCTCTCGCCTCAGCGCATGGTGCCATGCTATTTAGAGCGGAGCAATCAGTAAGATGCATTTGACAGATGGCTGACAGGCAGGTGCACAACGTGCCATTCACTCTGCTCCTGAGCAGGAACACAGACAAGACACCAAACCAATGTGGAAGAGTAGTGTGTAACAAGAGGAGACAGATCATGAAGTTTAAGCTTTTTTTTATTATTTAAATGGCAGAGAGTGTAAATGGACACCTGATGAAGCTGAGCTCCATCAGTGCCAATTAAAAAAAAAAAAAAAATCTTTCAGAAGCTAAAAGTTTAAAGTGGCCCTATTTTGACATTTCCACAGTTCATTATTCTTATTTTTTTATTTATTTGATGGTTTATTTATTCAAATTAGATGTTTTTTATGCTCTAAAGGTACCTAGTTAGGCCTGTAGTAGCAATGCAGTCTGCCTTCTCACACACTCAATCTGAAAAACGCAGTTTCCCCGCTTCCTCTCCCTACTGAAATGCTGTAATCAGTAGGGAGAGGTAAGTTATGCACCACCAATCTGTACAGAGGAGGGCTGCTGCATGGATTGAGGGGCAGCTACTATTGACTTCCACTCCTGTTGTGACACCATTGCAGGAGACATTTTGAAATGGCTTTTTTCCAGGTTTTAGAAACACAACAGAGAAACTACAACAAAATGAGTAGGTGGTCTTAGTTGACAGTTTGTGAGTTAGTAGGAACACCAGAGACCTACATATTTACACACAAGCACTAAAAAATAGATTTTTTTCACAATAGGGCTGCTTTAACTCTAATTCTTTTGGAGAGTTCCTTTTGTTCTGTGTATGCCATTTTCTGCTTAAATGTCAACGTTATATAGTTTACATCATTTACTTGTGCCTGTGCTAGGGAGTCATAAATATTCTATGAGCACCTTCAATTTCAAAAAAGATCTGTTTCAACTCAAATCTCAAATCAAAGTCTGCTCAACGTTTGATTACCTCAGCAAGCACAGAGGAGAGGATCAGCTGTGGAGCAGCACAGCTGAAACCAGCATGACAGGACTCTGAAAATAATATTTCATACTGTAACATACCACAAAGTTCTATTTTAATCTTCATATTACTGCAGTGACAACACCGCGGGGTGCAGTACTTAATACAGATCTCAGCTGGAAGCATAATGTAGCTTTTAAAGTGGATGGAAGATACAACTCTGATTGGTTGATTTCAAGTTACGCCCAAAACAGACCTTTGAATAATTCGGGAACCCAAGACAACCCCCTGTTCCATTCGCTCTCCATTTATGGTATAGCTGCAAAGATTAAGTGATTAATTGGTTAGTTGCCAACTACTACATTAATTGGCAACTGCTTTGATAACCATTTAATGTATTTGATTCTTTTTCAAGAAGAAAATGTCAAAATTCTATGGTTTCAGCTTCTCAAATTATAATTCAAATTATATCAAATTATTTATATCTTATTTACTGGTTTCTTTATTCTTCTGTAATAGTAAACTGAAGATCTTTCAGTTTGGTTTGTGGAATATTGGTCTGAACAAAAAAAGATGCTTTAGGTTGCATCTGTATCTTTAGGAAACAGTTATTGACATTTTACACCTCCTTTTGAACCAAACAACTAATTGATTAATCATTTTAATAATTGATATCCTAATCGACTATCAAAATATTCAGTAGTTGCAGTACTCTATGCTTTGCTCTAACTACCATAATGACTTGGACACTAGGGGTAGGATACCCAACCAAAGGGTTTTGGTAGTATTGTAAAAGTGGCCTCGTAGGGTTTAGTGGGTTTGGCAGTCTATTTTCTATAGGCTAAATAATTCCCTCTATTTTCCATTCAGGGCTGCGATTTAAGTTTTTTACAATTTGCTTGAAGGGACCTAAATGCACCACAGCCTTTTTTTAGATTCACTCGATTAGCTGGTTCAACTGCCAGAAGTCTCTCCACCATTGTGAGCATAGATATCCTTTACATAGCTGTAGCCTTTGCTGCTGGGACACAGCTTGGAGTGGTGTTTCAGACAGTCCTTCACATTGTTAGAGGGGAAATAGGAACCAAAGACATGGATGTGGATATGTGGATATTTGGATTGTCTAAATAGGGTCTGACATGGTCTGTGAAATTAATTTAGCTTTTGGTTAGCACCATAGTAACAGACAAGCCGTGCCATACTAACAAGCCGCTCAACACTCTGACCTCTGCACTCGAATGTTGCATAAAATGACATAAATCGCAACGTCGGGAATCATCTTATATAAATGTCACTTTACAAGGTCGGTGTTTAGCTTGACTGTGATATATTCATCTGCAGTTCTATTACAGTGTAAGAGAAGGTCCCCCATACGCACACACACACACACGCACACACACACACACACACACAAACACACACACACAAGCATACAGTATCTCTTCCTCTGTTTCTCCTGTCATACACACACACATTTCACTTGTGCATACGTAAAAGGAATTTGCATAAAATTAACAGCGAACTCTGTCGGGTATTTCCTGTGTGACTGTGAGACCCAGATGGATTCAGGGTCTGTCTGCCTTTTTTCCACTGAAGGCCTCATTATATAGGAGCACTGATCTTGCGCCTGTCCCTCATGTGATGATCATTTTTTTTTCTATTAAGTAGAAAAAAAAAGAGTTTTGGGTGATTAGCCAACTGTAAGCTGTCTTGCCAGAGACGCGCCGACCTCGTGGTGCTCGGCTCGCACTCGGCTTCATACTTCAGTGGACTAATTGGCCTGTAAATCTTTGGGGATTCAACAGTGTTGACAGTCGGTGTCCAACCTGGCGCAGCTGGGAGTTACACTTGCCGCCTGGCAGAGGAGCACAGCATGAAAATAAAATGCCGACAAGCACGCCTTCGCAACTGCCTGATTCTAGGTGTGTGTGAGTGTGTGTGTGTGTGTGTGTGTGTGTGTATGCGCAGTGTCTGGGGGCTCCAGTCAACCCAATAAAAAACAAAACAAAAGAATCCTCCTCATTACCAAAAAAATTGGTGATCACCTCAGCAGCTTTTCACTTTTTTGTTTGTTGTTTTTGTTTTGTTTTGGGAACGTCATTTTTTTTTTGCTTTGGATTAAATAACATAAGGCAAACAATATATACATAAGTGTTCACTCACATATAAGATCATCCATAAATTTGCATATAGTCACACCTACATATACACATGCAAGTACCTGCATGTGCATACAGATAGAGGTAGAGAAGAAAATAAATAGAATAAATAAAATTAAGAAGAAATAATCAATAATAAATTAAATTCCAAATGATACTAATGAAAAACAGGT